>OX376374.1:124628022-125228022 GCA_947369275.1 Nemotelus nigrinus
AAGAAAAGCTGGCGAAATTCGAAAGAAGAGTCCTGCGTTCTTGTACAGAAAAGTATTTCAAGTCCGAAAGCCGCTTTTTCTAAAACGAGTATTTACCTGAAGAAAAAATTTTAAAAATATCTAAAATAATTTGGTGAAAAGTTTCTAGCGAAATAAACTTCGAATAAGCAATTTTTCTAGCATGAAATATAAGAAAATAAACTATCAAAGCGCACAACACAAGCCTAGAGAAAACCGTCTGTAGGAAAGATTAAACACAGCGATGCCACATGCTTAGCGAATCCAATCCCGGGATCCCGGATCCCGGGATCCCGGCCTATTTCTGGTCCCGAAAATCCCGGGATTGATGAGTTCTAATCCCGGGATTTTCGGGATCAGAAATTGGCTGGGATTTCGGGGCCGGGAGTCAAGCATTATCGGCAATCAAGTTACAGCAAGACTCGAAAAGTGCAAATAGAATCCATATTTATGAGAAAACAATTAGCCACTTCATAATGCGTAAAGAATAGAGCAAAACAAACCGATTTAACAGTTAACAAGAGAATACAAAAGGGTTTGTAAATAAATAAGTATGGACTGTTTCGCATTTAGTGCATTCGTTACATCGAATGATTTGAGGAAATTAATACTAGCGAATGCATACACAGATTTACCAAAATCCTTAACAACAATCAAAAAAAGGTTGGTGGCTATGCAAGCAGGATAAAGAAAATAATAAAAAATAAGATATAACAGGCTAGTATCTCAGGTGAACGGTTCAGTTTGATGTTTGATGAATGGACCTTGACTGCAAATAGGCGCTATATAAATATAAACATCTACTTAGTAAATTCTTACTGGAGCTTGGTGCGAGTAAGAATATCAATGACAGCTGGAAACTACCTAGATATGAGTTTACTGTTTCTCTAGGAAAAGACATTGTTACCATCGTAACTGATGGGTCAAACGAAATGCGAAAAGTAGGCAGACTAGTTGGTACAGAGCAACATATTTGTTTGGCGCATAGCATCCACTTGGCAGTTTGCGATGTTCGCTATAATATGAGGTCCATTCCAGATTAAAGAGTTGATGAAGCAGCCGATAGTCTGAACGACGGCCACGAAGATTTGGATGGTCCTGAATCAGCTAACTACGTTGAAACCGGTCGCCTGTAAGACACGCTAGATCAGACGAAGGACATCAGCGCATGCATAAAGAAAGTTCGTTAGGTAGTTTTATATTTTAAAAAAGCTCCAACGAAAAATAATAACGATCTTTAAAACTATGTCGGATCCGAGCAAGGCATTTAACTGTCTCCTTTAAATGGATTGTAAAACAAGATGAAATAGTCTCTTGACAATGCTCGAATAGTTTCCCATTTTGAAAAATAATATACATTAATAGGCCTGCAATATTCAGAGCAATTAGAAGCAACAGAGTTTGATTCGATTCAGAAAATTATTGAAGTTTTACTCCCTGTAAAATTGGCTGTAAATTGCAAATTTATGCACTGCTAATACTTCATCAATATTTGTATTTAGGCTGTTGGGAGAAAAACGGTCTATTCTTCTTAATGCTATGAAAATTGCTATATTGGACGGAATAAAAGAGCGTCAGTGTACCGAGCTATCTGGTATGCTAAGCTATCTCCAGAATCCACATTGTGCCAGCGAAAATTTACCAAGTGAAATAAAATCTCTATTTTGGAAACCAAGCAAAGCAAATATTAAAAAAAAAATACTTCAATCATCTAGATGCTGAACCCTATGCTTGGTAGCCAAAGAAATGAAGAGAACCCAGTAGATAACCATATTGAATCCAAAACAAGGTAATCGTCAATTAACGCTACAGGAAGAGCTGCAAAAGTATGAAAATAATCAATAATGAAATCCCGCAAGAAACTAATCTAATTAAAACCATTGCAAAAGAAATGAATCTTTTCGAAAGTGGTGGCACTTACATAGTTTGGAGAAGGCGTACCAATATTTCTTGACCGTTTCCGCAGCCTCCAAAATCGGGAATAAATTTAGAAGCAGGCTTGGAGACGATACCTTAGATGCTTTGCTATTGCTTCAATGTTACTTCCGAAAAACCCAATGAACTTTGGCCGAATTTTTTATATGTTACTTTATTATGTATCTCAATTCTAAGAGTTGTGTTTTGTTGTTGTGGTTTTTGGTGTGATTTTTGTTGTAATTTGTAAAAGATGTAATTTTTCATACTGTCAACGTTTTGGATAATTAAAATTATTGTTTTTATTTGCATCAATAATATAAATTAGTAATAATGCAATTTTTTATCCAGTTTTGAGCTTACTTATTGTTGTAGTTTTGAAATGATGGCAAATTATATAATCTGTTTACTAGAAACTTGACTTATTTTGTTGTGTTGTATTTTGAATTTCAAATCCCGGGATCCCGGGATCCCGGGATTTGAGATTTTATAATCCCGTAATCCCGGGATTGAAAATATGGTTCGGGATTGGAATCCCTACACATGCTACGAAAAAATCGAAATTATCTCAGCAAGGAAATTATCTCAGTCTAGGACTCAGCTCGATTTTCTCTGAAATGAAAACTGAATTTCGCCAGACACGCACATTGTCAACGCTCCCACGGCTCATCTATCTACGATTTCCATTTCTGACAATGATTCTCGGAATAATGCAATGAATATAATTTTCTCATAAGATTCCGTCCGACTTACCGTGAAAATATTGGATATGTCCCTCAGATTGAATATGTAATGAAATTTGACTGCTGTGGGTAAGAACGTGGAGCAGACCTTCTGATGTAGAGCAATGGCCGTGCGGATAAGAGGCTCACATATAGCAGCTGTCTTTGCATCGAATTTGTGTTGAGGGAGTGCAAGGTGTTGCGATAATATTGAGTTCAATACATGATAAAGAGCTTCTGATCCCGGTGCGCTGGAATGAGATTGAATGAATCAATAAAAATACGAAAAACCGAACAAAGCTTTGACTAGTCATTCGTTATGCAGTCATACTTACTTTACAGCAAATGCACAAAAATGCCTTTGTAATCGAGGATTGATGGTGAATGAGCCAGCCGTTGGATTCATGCACGAGACGAATTGACACTTGTGTATATCTTTTAAACTGAGTTTGGTTCTGTCGTACCAATGATGGTAGTCCATGAATTGGCGAATCAAAGTGTGTGGTTGCACTGTGCCATAGGTATCGACTTCCGGCATGTTCATGTCATCAATAAAGTAGATCATAGTTTTGTTGCCCGGGGGTCCGAAGTTCCGTCCAGCTTTCTTCTCCAGAGGTTTCTCCAATATTTTTTGGAGCATTTCCGAAGTAGTGTAAAAATTGAATGGAACATTGGTGACAGCCCACTTATCGGACAGTGCATTCAATTTGGCAGCCATTAAAACGCTCTTTCCGGAGCCAGGAGGACCAATCAGCATTACAGGATGATTACTGTCTGTTAAGATGTCCATAAAGTATCGCAAACGAGTTGTTTCCGATGTATGTACTAATGTAGACTGGAGTGGAATGTCTGGGTCCAGTTCGAATTCTTGTACAAGATTTGTCCATGGTAGGAATTTCTTAGTTTCCTGGTCGACGTAAAAATTAAACACATTACCGCCAGCCGGAAATTTAATGGTCTTGAATTCATTTAACCACCATTTGTTAAACTCGTTTCGCCAATCAATGATTTGGTCCTGTTGGTGAATTTAAATTACTAGTGAACAAATTTTATGCATGTCAGGCAGATGTTCCATGACAGATTGGTTCATCAGTGAACATTAACAATGAAGAAATCACACTAAAAAACCGAATGAATGTTTTGGAACTCGAATCAATGGGCAAATTGATTGTACATAGATGGTTCACCTAATAACATATATAGAAACGTCATTGCATACTCCAGTAAATAAAAACTAGTCTGACTGACGAAAATGTAAACCATAATCTACTGCGTTACTGTACATTATTCGAATTCTTACCTGAAACAGTGTCGACCCAAAACCCCATATGACCGCAAAAACAAAATAAATCTCGTACCATTCTTTCGGACATTCAGGCGGAACATTGATTGGCGTCAGCGAACAATCCAAAAGAAAACATGTCATTTGAATCATGGCTATTTCTGAAATTGGAGTAATCTTCTTCATTTTTAATCTGAATACTTCGAGAAGTGAGGGGATGTACTTTTCAAATAGTACATTCAGAATCGACTTCTCAGACTCGATTTCCCTTGTGTTGATCCACGATGCGACGTAAGGATTCCATCCTAAATCTTGTGGGTTAATATACAATATTCCTGCTCTTGACACTGTTGCTGGTGTGGCAGTCTTCAAATTGGCAATTTCAAATAACAATCGCATCTCTTTCGTCAGAGCGATGCGTTCGTTGGAAGCAAGCGTTAGTACTTTATTATCATCCATGACAGTGTTCAAGCTTTCAATCCACATAGGATCAATATCTCCATCCAAAACGATCCATTTAGGACCTGTTCCTGACATATTAGCTTGGTCTCTCATGATAACCGAAAACAATCCATCTTTCCATTCACGCGTTGCCGGGTTCACAATACCGAACAATTCATCGTTTGTGACCGCTTTAGGGTTCAGATCATTGTACACTGGCCGTCGTTTTTGGTTCGCGTAGGTCTTATGTAAGGTTTTCCAGACTTCTGATTTGCCTGTACCAGCATAACCGATAATGAACACTGAGTGTCGAACGGCGAAGAGTTCCTCCAACTGTACAATTTTCAATATAAATCCATCCTCGGGCTGGAGTTGCAAGTCAATTGCCGACTTTTTAATGACAGCTTCGAAGTCCATGTTTCTTTTTCGTGGAACGTCTAGAGCTGGGAACAAGTCTCCTATAAGACCCATAAACACTGCCACATCATCTGTAACTATTTTAGGAATATTAAAGTCACGTAGTGCCCGCATCAGCACTTGGTCTTCTGGTCGTTGACGGTCATCACGCTATGGAAAAAGCTAGCAATAATTTATTCCAGATTGAAATGAACTGTGTTTTACCCGCAAAGACCCGGCAACAACTAGCACAGATTTAATGGCTCGTAGACCCCAGTCATAGTGATCTTGCTTTGATAGAAGCTCTTTGCACAGGGTGTAAAGAGTAATGAATTTCCTAGCCAGGAGACGTGCTTCCTGAAATCCTTCAGCGACTAACATAATTTCACAAATCAATGCGAAATCCGGGACAACCTAAAATTGTAGTATCAATCGATAATATCAAACCGTATGTTGTAAAAACCTCCAAATATGTTTATTTATTTAATTTTGATTTATTCACAAAATTTATTTATATTATTTTACTTCAATTCCAATTACATGTTGATAATTTTTCAATTTAATATCTTAATTGTTGAGCTAGATGGAGGGGAAGGACTTAGCTCCAGAACATTGTGCGTCCTCAGTAGTCTTGACAAAGTCAATTGCTCAGTAGTCTTGACAAAGTCAATTGGTAATAAATGGAAGACCTAGAAACTGGCACTGCAAACTTTTCGCTGCGCCGAACGTCGGTGTGAATAGCGGAATACGAAATTGTGTGTCCTCAAATGTAGGATAGTTAAAGATATTAGCGCATACTTTAAGCAAGAAACACTGATTGAGGAAAATATGGCGAGTAAACAATGGCTGAAGGCTAAGTATAGATCAGAGTATGCCAAATAAAGAAAGTAATGCTTTTAAAGACGCCGGTCATTTAAGAGTCACGATTGAAGATATCAAAGATGAGTTAAGCAAATTTTAATTTGCCATCGAAAGCGACTGACATGCGTACGGAAATGCAATATGTTGCCATTTAATAGCTATGAACATGTTGCTTCGTTGTTTGGGAAAAAATATGCATGGCACTTCCAAATTTGTTCATTTGCCTCCGAGCTTGTTTGTTTGTCTCCAATTTTCAAGTATGCGGGTGTTAAACTGAAGAAAGCCAAAGTCTTTGATGAATCTTACTATTGTGAAAAGTTTAAAATCATCAGCGTCAAAAATGCATGCACATGAGAGAAGTGCTGACAGATCATTCACATAAAATAAGAAAAAAAGAGGACCCAGAATAGATCCTTGTGGAACTCCAGTATTGGGATTAAAAGGATTAGATAGGGATGACTTGCATCAAATACCACAAGATCAATTATAAAGATAGGACTCCTACAACACAAAAGGAAATTCCAAGTTCCAGAAATTCCGACCGGAGAATATTATGGTCCACATTTTCCAATGCGTTTGAAAAATCTGACTAGTACTTGAAAAGTAACGAATATCAGCCTCCCATTAATTGAAATATTATACAATTGCTGTATGTACGCACATGTATTAGAAATATCTAGAGAGTATATCATTGATTCGAAACGACGATTAACCGAACTGATCAGAAAACACTAATGTACACAAATTAGCGAGAATAGTCTCGATAATTCTAGACATTTTTCAAGCGCCTATTAATAACCTTTTAGAGAGCATTGATAATCAAAGAATAGCACGAGAGGGTCACCATTTAGTGCTCAATTCTATGAAACGTGTATCTTCAATAATACTTAAATGACACCCAAACCTCGACTCTGAAAGGTGAGTGGCGATTCAATAAAGTATATTCCCGAGCCTGAATTTGCTATTGTCCACAAATTCAAGGTATTTAGGGTTGTGGTATCAGATTATTAAACACAAATATTACCAGCTTTTATATACACTTAAGAAGAGCAAAATTTTAACAAAACGTAACAATGTCTGACAATGAATTGGACTTAGATGTAGGTTCTGGGGATGATAAGGACGAAACTGGCAAGGAAAAACGGGAAGACGTTACACATACTAGAAAGGATAAACAACAGATCTCCGAGCTCCTTCGGCAGATGAAACAATTGAAACCACGAATGGGCCAGATTGTGAGATCAGACAAAGTTCACTGGATGGAAAAATCAAACCGCTGATCTGATGCACTAAAACAAATAGTTTTTTAAGATGTTTAAATACAGACAAAGATTCAGTAAAAAACAACTGAAAAACAAGTTTAGCACAATTACAGACCAAAACAACAAACCAAACTTCCTCGCCAGAGTCGTCAGCGGCAGAAGACACAGACGAAGGGAATTCAATAATTTGTGAAGAGGATATAGAGATTCAAGATGCTCTCCTTCCAACTTGTGAACTTCAGGTTGATAAAGATTATTTTGCGCTTTGACCACTTAGACTGATACCAAAACAAGCTACAAAATTAACCTAAAAACCATGAACGAAAACAGAAAAAGACAATGATAGACATACCAGTACGGACTATATTAAACAGTAATGGACAAACAAGCAGAAAAGAACATCGAAAGAAAACCAAAATTGTAGATGCAAATCTCTAGGACTATATATGATCTTAAAATGTCTTTTGAATCAGTCCAAATGATCTGCCTAGGAATTCGTGATTCCCTTTCCACTTGGCACCAAAACTTAACTTAATTCACCACTGGTGAGAAAATAAAATACCACAGGTATTTTCTTTCAGATGAATAGAACGAAAATGAGGTAATTCGTGGTCTCCGTGGTCTCAACCTCGAGGAAATTCAAAATTACCTCCAGATCTTCAGATTTTTAGGGTTTCCAGCCGATAGAAGGCTTTTTTCTTAAAACTGAAGAAGAGGACTTTTAAACTTGTCAAAGTCCTCTTCCCGATGAGTGATGCTAGTATTTAAAACATCAAAGCATTATGCCAGCTCATCTGCAGGGTTGAAGCTTAGCGGCCGTAAGGTGCTACAACTGCTAGCAGTTCGATCATGCCGCCAACAATTGCCATTCCCAGGTAAAATGTGACGTAGATCACCAATTCTCAATTTGTACAAAACAACGAGAAGAAAGCGCGAGATGTGTGAACTGTGATGGTGACCATCTGGCTAGCAATGGGAGATGTCCGTTAATTCCCTAGAACCCGAAAAAAACGTTTCTACATATGGTGGGAGTAAACACCACACCAATTATACCTCAACTCAAACCTAAAACCTAAATTCTTGAATTAGCACCCATCCGAAAACGCTGTTGACTACCCAATATATCACGGTTCAAATGTTTTGCAATAAGCAAAAATAGTTCTAAAGCATAATGAAAGATATGATGGAAAAAATGCTGCTGGGGATACAATAGTCCCACCCAAAAAACATCTGAAAATCACCATTCTTACCACTCTCAATTGGAATTTCAATTCAATCATCGGCAAAACTGGAAATCCTGTGAAAATCTTGTGTGATTGAAACCTGAAAACATGTTCATTCAGGAAATATTTTCAAAACCAGCTGATCACTTCATTATCTTTAGCAATCGATCTAATCTCTATAGATTGACAGGCAGAGATGGAGGCACTGCAGTCCAAGAACGGGCATTAACCACCTCTACAACTAAACCCTCTATAACTAGAAGCAAGCGTTATTCAGGTGCATACGCAGTTGTTTGGGTTCATTATGATCGGGAGTTTTTTGGGTTTATCATGATGAAACATGAATTTCAGTCTATACTACGGAAATCTATTTGAATACGTAGGTCTTGTGTTCTTAGCAGGATTCCTAAACTTCTATCACCACCACTGAAGAGTGGTGGTGATAGACATAAAACATATTTCAGCTTGTAGTTCCCCGACTAGCCAACACACTTTGAAATAATTTAAAAGTATTTCCGGAATTTAAGGCTTGTGAACTCCATTGAATTCTAGGGTCAACCACCGTTCTCAGTGAACTATCATCTGACCACAAGCCGGTACTCTTGTCATAGAAAGCGTCTACATAGGACGAGTCATGTGGAATGATGACAACCCTAATGCTCATTGGCAAGCCAATGAAGCACAAGAAACCGCCAGCGACATAAACAGATCAATCAACTCTCTGAAAAAAAAACCAGCAGGCTTAGGACAATACGATTCAAACTTCGACTAAGGGACATAACACAAACACAAACCGAAGCCAAACAACCCACAAATATCATCAGGGCACGTAGTTCTGCAATGAGAAGTAGAGAGACTTTCTCCACAACATGGAGCCTGGTATGTAAATTTACTGGTGCATAACAAAGTGCTGTCGCGAAAGAATAAATAAACATGCTCATAGCACATGACCAGCAAAGGCATAAATTCGACAAAGCAGGTAGAGCTGAAGCCTTTAAACCTGGACTCCAAATGATGACAACAGGGAAGACAAGAAAGCTATTGGGTCTGTTGCACAAATCCTCACTTGTAAGCCAACATGAGGCTTTCCAATCAAACTAGCTACTTTCGAATAATTGGTAAGTGAATCAAACAAGCGAAAATCATTTGGATCTGATTCGATTAGAAACATATGGCTGATTCATCTTCCGGACAATACGCAGATGACTCTAAACGACGAAATTCGAACGGAGTCCTTTCAACATTTCCCAAAACTGTACCCGCACTACTTTATGTGGGTATTCTGATTCTGATTTATTCTTCGAATGAATCTCGCCAAGAGCACTTAGTTCCTGTATCGAAATTGTAAATTTCTGGTTCAGCGATGAGCTTATTGAAGCTCATATTGATTTTCATCTGCTATTTGCATACGCGCAAAATTTAAGTTTAAGTGGCATGGCTATCTTAAAGCGACTTAAAACGATCAATGGAAAATCTATTTTCCTACAGTTTTCAAAAAGAAAGAAAATAAAACAAAATTTTGAACACCCTTATATTCGCTAGCATATTGTTTCATAATATGAACAATACTTACCATAGCACAAGGACGATAAAGTGCCTTTAGATTTTCTGGTAGCTCAGTCCGCCCTGCGTAGCCTGGATTCATTGTTATGAAAACTCCAACGGTCGGTGTTAACTTGATCATTTCGCCAAGGAAATTAAATATTTCTTTTTTAGCCTGAAAGCATTTCAACGTAAATGACCATCATCGAGAAAACTTCACTCTCAAACCTTTATTGCGTCTTGTATCGATTTGACTTGGACCGCAACTACGGATAGAACTTCAACGGAAATCCTATTAAACTCATCGAAGCAGCCCCAAGCCCCGGTCTGTGCTAATCCTTTATGAATGTTGCCACACGATTTGTAGTCCATTTGTTCGGAGCAATTGAAGACGTACACCATTATGCCTAACGCTCGACCTAAATCCTTTGTGGTTTCAGTTTTACCTGTGCCAGCCGGACCAGCAGGTGCACCACCCATTACAAGATGCAGTGACTGGAAGAAAATGAGAAATAATGGCACATTATTACTTGGCTTCGATAGCAGAGCTCAAGTATTTCTGAGTACTGAACGGAAGAGGCGGAGGTAATAATACAAGTGCATACCATATGCCGAATATGCTGTCGCAGCAGGACACATTCGTAAGATTTACTGAAATGCTTTTATACTCTTGTATGTCGTAGGAGAGAAGCTCGAGCTTGAAAGTGGATGCTTAAGTGGCAAGACACTATATTTCAGCAATATTAACTTTTGCACAAAACAAAGTTCGGAAATATATCTAGATGATATGCTAGCAGACATAAATATGGAAGAGAGAGAAGTGCATTGTAGGCTATTTCGACTCTCTGATGATATATATACAACACCTGTCGATATACAATACCTGAAATGCATTTGCTGATAAAATCAAAGGTAATGAAAAGAGTCACTTGTTCCTTAATATGCCATTAACTGAAGTGCAGTGCAACATTCCATCAAGCAATATGTAGGTGACGGCAGAAGGTGCAGACTGCAGTTAAGGGCTCCCAAAAAGTGATTATCTTCGTTTCTGTTCGTAATTGTTACATTCTGCTCGAATGGTAGGTCGATTATAACAGTTCTCCTGTTTAACTTGGTTTGTGAAGGAACAAAATCGCTCGTTACTTGAAACTATTGTATTTAGAACCCTTTGTGATCAGCTACATCCACAAGTCAGGAATGACCATGAGAAGAAATGTTCAGCAGAATTCTCTGCTGAGTTAAAAGTGAGATGTAGCTCATGCTAAGGAACTCAAATTCTCTATAAAATACCGATGATGGTGAGAATTCTACGTAAAGCAATAGGGTTTCATAAGTTTAATTTAGGTTATTCGTTAAGTGTTTTAATAGGCTTAGCGATTTAGCGATATCTATTCAAATGTAGAGCCAAGTAATTTCAATTCTCTCATGAGTGTAGTCAGCACCATTAGTATGAATCAAGTGGTTGGTATTTACGTCAACAAAAAAGTCATATATTTGAACAAATTATTGTTTTGATAGTACACTTTTGTTCGGCATTCATCTGACATTGATCTTGTCGAAAGTGAACAGTAATATTATAAACCATTAGGCATGAAATCGTTGAGTTAGAAACAAAGTTAAATCTCACCTGCGTTAGCGTTATGTAGCAACGATCGGTTAGTGGTGTTATTACAAGCCTCGGTGTATTTCCTAAATATTCGTAGTCATACTGAAATTCCGCATCGCAAATATTGGCAAAACAGTTGTCCGCCTTGACATCCCAGCGGTGCCTAAGCTGACTCTGCCACTGAAAGGAAGTAACCTGCTCGACTCGCTGTGCGATCATTTTTGCAACAACATCTCTGCTATGAACGTCGATCGTACATATTGTCATAATTTTTTGTCGGTCGCCTGGAGTTAAATCGCCTAGAAGCAGTAAAATCAGCGCATTAAGCTGATTTATCTGCTTTTTCTGATAGTCTTTCAAAGCGTTCTCATAGCCCATGTCGAGTTTAGCAAAAGCAGCATTTGTTTCCGTCGTCCACCATATCTGAGTTGTACATAGTGCAGGTTGCGCGGGCCATTCAAAAACCCAAATATGACGCTGTTTTTCTTCATAAGCAACCACTGCATTATGGAAATGTCGTCGGAGTGTCTCTCGCATTTTGTCGGTTACGCGATTTAGCCAAACTTCTACTTTACCCGTACAGTCACAATTTTCCAAGAAAGGTACAAATTCATCATGTTCCTTAGAGATCATACCTAAAGCGTATTTAAACCATTAAATCTCTTAGAGTGGAATATCGACAAAAAATTTAAGGATATTTAACGATTTTCAAATCATATTTAAGAAAGATTAAGAGGCATTTTTAATAATCCAAGCATTTAAGCACATACCTTTTGCCATTTTGGTTCCCTTAACCATTGAAAGTCTTGCCAGTGAATCATAAAGTTTCGTCAAATGTCGCGAAACTAGTTCCGGATTATTACCATTGGATAAAATGTCCAGTAGATCTGCGGATGATACGAAATAAAATCGCGGATATTCCAACCGTTTCGAATCCAAGTAATCATTCAAAGCCTTTTCACATAGAATGAGCTGGTTGCCCAGGAATTCTAAGCGTTCAATCAACCCAGGTCTATTCGTAGATCGAATGACATTTCGGTCGTTCATCATTTGCGACAAAAGACCTCGAAATTCACGATCGATATTATCAAAGCGGCGTGAGTCTTCTGGCAGTTGGCTGCGAATATCGCCCGAGCCAATAAATATACTTTCCAAATACATCCACTTTCTCTGGACTTCAAACCATAATTGTATGACTTGGTCGGCATTGGACAGTTTGATTTGCCAGTCCGTTACTTCTTCGAGGAAATGTGCAATATATTTGGAAGTCAAAAGATTTTGTAATTGTACTTGATGGTCTTCAAGTACTTCGATCATTTCTTCAGATGCTTTCAGCAATGGCAGACGAGTCCTTTCATGTACGTCTTTATCGAATTCCATTCCAGTCCAAGTGGCTTTCAGATCCTTGATAACTTTCTCCATTCCTTCTTCTTTGACAGACTTGTCGACTATGTTCTTGACTTCTTCTTCGAAATTATGCAGCTGCAAGTCGAGCAAGTCTTTGAGAGTAGTGGAATCGTCCATGCGGAAAACGACCTGTGTTGTTTTCATCAACTCTGCCCAGTGTCGCTCGCGAATAGCTGGATTCTGCAGTTCGGTGACTGCACGAAGCGATGTTAGCAGATTTTTCAATTCGTTTTCAGCGTATATGTAAGGGTCCCAGCTTCGAACGTCTTTATCTAGCGTTCGTAGGTCTTTGCCAAAGCGTTTACACTCCGAATCCATGCCTTCGACGTCAATCCGTTTCCACGGCGTTTTCTTCCAATCATCAATAGTTGTCTCAATAGCAATGACCAGATCCCACAAGTTCTTCACCATTTTGAGTTCTTTTCGACATCGGACTATCTTGCTTTGATCAGGTCCTGGAAGCTCAAAAAGCCCAGATGAATCGTTCAAATGGTTGTATTGTTCTTCGAGAGACAAGAGATCATTGTTTACTTCATCGCAAACTTCATACACGTTCCAGCAAGGTGCTTTGAAGAACTGGAATAAAAAAGGCATAACTCTCACATTCGCTCCTTTGAAGTTAAACTAGGTTCCGAAGTTTTGAAGAACAAGGGATACATACCGGCGAATCCAAAAATTTATTTCGGTACATCGATGCACGATTGTCAAACAATATAATCCTTTTCTCAATCAAATCCACTTGGTAAGCTTGAATTGGTGCGATGTACTGCTTCGCAGTTGCCGCCATCTTTTTGACTTTCATCCATGCATCAGGTAAATCAGAAAACTAAAAAAATCCTGCAATCAATCACTTTTTATCGTCCATTTACGTAAACTTTACCTGCGTGTAAACTTTTTCAGGGAACTCATAGCTGTATAACCGCAAAACGTCGACAACATCTCGTAATGGCTCAAACATAAAATCATACTTGTATTGGCGATCGTTGACCTGATTCAGGACATTCATGATTTTCAAAAGACCTTCAAGATTGTCTTTATCCAATTCCATTTTCATCGCAGCATCTGCTTCAGCAATGAAATCTTCCAACTCCTAGAATAGTTTCGATAAGTGAAGTGCAAGTCAAGGTCTTCATATGGTTGAACTAACCTGAAGCGCATCTATCACGCGACTAATAAGATCCTGTTTGAACATACCGCCCCACATGCTCGCCTCGTTCAAAACGCTGAACTTGAATCCTTTCTGATCTAGACGAAACCAAGCTCCAAAGTCACGATAAGTATCCCACTCCATGATCTTCTCATAGACGGTTTGGAACTTATCAATCTACAATGAAGACGCTTGAGTTACATCTGGAAGAATTAAGGATTAGGGACAGCCAACCTGTGCTTTGTACATATCGAGAGTCGGTGCTTCTTCTTTAACAGTGAACTCATTCGTACCAAGCACTTCACGTTCAACGTCCGTTAGCGGTCTGCCATACTTTTTGAACTCGGCCAAATATTGGTTCTTATCATCCGTCCACAAGTAGGCGTATTCGTTGAACTGCTTCGCATGATTTTTCACGTCCAAAATTAAATATTTGACTTTTTTGATGATATCTTCTTGCATCTTTGAGATTGCAGTATTTTTCTGTGCGACACCTGTATGAACGCATAATCAGCGAATTAGTGGTAAGTTTCTACAAAGAACTGGTTGCAAATAGTCTCAATACAATGGTAAGAACGTAGTCTGAATGAATTTAGAGGTCTTATGGCACATCTGTCAAATAGTTATTCAGAGCCAGGTGAACTCAAAGCTCGATGCGTGTTCTCTAGTCTGCACCTGAATTCCAACCAGGAACCCCACACGCTAGGAGCCAGTGCTCTTCCCACCACACTTAACGCATTTTTATTTAATGCAAATGATTTCAAATGTAAGTTTATATTCCAGCAAATTATTGAGCTGAAAACTGTCCATCACAGTTGCACTAACCGCTAGGAACATAATTGCTCATATACACACGTTTAGATGGTAGTGGTACTCAATTACTATTACTGCACGAATTGGCTGATTCATTCAGATTACTGAGTCAGGAATTGCTGATGATCTCAATGCTACCATCCTAATCTGATCTCGATAGAGGTTCAAAAAGACGCAATTATAAAAGTAAACTTACTCTCGTAGGTTATTTCGACTCCATCGTATTCCTTTAGCGGATCTTCTGAATCAAAAGGCTGCGCGACTCGAGGTATCATGTCAGACATGTTGTACATGTCCTTGATAATGTTTTCAATAATTGACAAGAATCCATCGTTCGAATTAGTTTCCAAGTTTGGAATGAAAACGACTAGCGGCTCTTGCAATTCCATTTTCACTTCGAAGATCGGTGCGTCGTACTCAAATCGATTTTCCATTTCTGATTTCAGATAGCGGATGCTATTTAAAATGGCGGCCATTAGCTCTTGTCCAACAACTTCGTCAATGTAAATCTCGTAGTCTCGCCATAGCAACCGATTCTCAACTGATATGGTAACTTCTGTAAGAGATGGAACTTCCTCTTGGTTTTCCTAGAATCAAAAGCAGAGATTTTTTTACGATTGGTCGCATGTGCTGTCAACTTACTTCTTCTACTGCAGTGGCATCGTCTCGCAAATCGAATGAACCTAATCCCATTTCTTTCGGTTTTTCAACGTCACCAGGAAGAATGTCCGTGGAGTCCAGGGCAACATTGAGGAATAATTTCATATTGATGGACATTACTTTTTTGATGAGGTTCTTGGTTTCACTGCAGGCTTTGAATCGTCTGTCGATGATTCCAGGTCGATCGTCTATATCAAATAGAGCTTTGGTATTTCCGTCTTTTCGCTGGTACAGTGGTACATTGCCCCAAGATTTGATACTCTTCCTTATTGATTCGATGTTTGCATGCGCCCTCAGAACGCGATCATAGAGGTCCTGGACCTTCTCAAATATCATATTGATATATGTTTGCTCTGCAAGAAAGGATTGCAATGGGCTTATAATGTTATAAAGTGCTTCCGAAAATAAACACAACTGTCTGTGAAAATCGTTATTTCTAAAAATTATTTGCAGAAGGCATAGTTCAAATCAGTTGGAAGTGAAATGGAAAGTACGGTTCATATGAACGCTTGACTGTTCCAGGTTCATTTTTATAATTTAGACATGATAAATAATGGAAAGAAAGCCTATCAAATTGAATGTCAGATTGAAAAAAAATCTGAATTTCTCAACCTGCAAATGCCTTTAAGCGCATGCAGGGTGGTGATATGAAAAGAACAAAAGAACAGTAATTTTATTTTCTTCTTCAAACAACATAACTCTTTGCGAACGTAACCTAGTAAATCAAACCACAAAAGTTTCGCGAAGTTAATAAATCTCAATATCACCAGCCCGAGCTACATGAATTTACTGCTAGAATAGTAGCTAGCTATACAAATATCAAATGTATGCCCATCACATCCTGAGTTCACTCGCTATACTGCATGCAAATAAGTTACGGTTTTAGGCTTCCGTGCCAAGTATACTGCTTGCTGACAAAGATAGAGATGCTTGCACGTACCGAAATTAATCCATGTAATTGTTTCAAAGGATGGTTGCATAATTTTGTCGAGTGACTCGATCTCCTTCTGGATAAGTGCCAGCTCACATTTATGCGTTGATTCATTCACCTCATTATACCATTCGGCAATTCTGAATAACTTAATTCTGGCATCCTGCAAACAAAACAACAATTGCAACTTACTAGTTGCTCGAAAGGAAATCCGCAGCTTAGCTTACATACAACTCCTCATTTCGCTCGTAGAATTGCAAAACATTTTCCGGTATTTCGAATCCCATAAGCTTCAGGTTCTTAATGTCTCGAAAGGCTGTCAGAAGCTACAACGGAGCGTAAGACAAGACGAGATGGTACGATAAAGTAAAGGTATTATTGTCTGTAACAGTCTTACCTCTTCATTGAAGTTGAGAAATATTTTCTTCTCTTCCTTTCGTAAGATGCAGTTTGCCATCCCTAATTCGATGTCTCGAATGACGTCCTCACGCCATTTGCTGAGAACCATGTCTTGAAATTCATCCATTAATTGCAACATATCATCCAATCGTTTCATTATATCTTCGCCAAGTTCATTGTCAAACAATCTTAAAGCATACGCCAAGATGTGTAGTGAGAATGTAAATTGATTTAATAGGCGAATGTGTAGAAAAAATTTTATTTGTGATGTTTTACCATCGCCAAAAAATACTGAAATGGCGTTCCGTTTGATATATTGGAGTGAGCTCAGTGCAACGGCCCATCAAACCAGGTGTGCCGAATTATTGCTAAGCTCAACAGGGAAGCATATCCCTAAGAATAAACCAAACATGAATGTGGGGGAAGGAAAAACACTTACACTGCAGGTAATCTGATTTCCAGTGCCGGCAGCCGTCAGGGTTGTACGATCATGCCCCAGAGTGTAGTTATCCAGTGACTGCAGAGTTACAGAGATGGCCAACTTGTCTTCAGTAGTGGATAATGCCACAAGTAAAAACAAGTAACGTAAAAACAGCAGTATGACAACCACCAACTGTTACTGAAGGACATACCAGGGGAAGCCACCAAAACTTCTCAAAACAACATCGGACTAAAAAAGGAACCCCACGTCAAAGGCTAAGGGGGAGAAACTGTTTATGATGAGCGCAGTTTACCTAATAGGACGTAATAGTTAAGATAAAACGCGACGAAAGGCAGCTTTTGTAGAAAAGCTGCAATCAATAAGCAGTGAAACATTGCATGGATATTAAGCTGGGCTTAGTGAAACCGGAAGAAGCAATTGACATCGTGAGCTTAAAGGGTAAGGCAGGATCCAGATCGACTCAATTTTTTTCGGTAAGGATATGTTGCTCGCAGCTGCATACGACCAGATAGAGCTATTTCGTAGTGAGCTACAAATGCAAAGCAGGGAGTCACAAACTAAAAACATACAACACACAGGAGTGCGGAGTGCTGTGCCTGAAAAAAATGTTTCAACAAAGTCGTGCTAGCTAGTACATGCCCCTGTGAGTTAACATAGTTGGGCAAGGTCCGAAAAATTATTCATGACGCGTGCTCTGCAACCAAATTTGAGCAGCACTAAAACTGCATATGATCTGCTCTACGAACTGTGATCCGAAAAAAGATCGAAATACTGGTTAAAAGTGGACGATGCAAAGATAAGGAATTCCTTTTTTGGTACTTCAACCTTCTTGGTACAGCTGCGATATAGAGGTTGAATTCGATGAGTGTGATCGTGACGAGCCTCGGTCAAGGAGCAGGCTTTGTAGGCGCTAGAATCGGAGGAAATACTTTCTTCAAAGTAATTGAGGAGTGTACTCTTATTTTTATGGTGGGCGTCTATTAGACACGACAGATAAAGAATAGGACTCCAAAAATAACGAACTCCAGAAACTCATTAAAATAAGTAAGACTAGAACAGGTTAAGAGACGCCTTGAACAATGACCCGTGGGGTCTCAGGTAAAAAATCATAAGCCAAAACCTTGAAGCCTTAAAGCCCACTTGCGTGATAATCACTATAGAAATAATTGTGGGAGAGCTTTTTGCCACAAAGTTGACTCAGCTGTCATGTATGCTAGACATGTCAGAAAAAATGCTTGAAAAACGCATCAATCAAAGACTTATTCAAGCAATCTGAGGTGGCTGAAGACCTCTCATTGAGACTGCAGGTATAAATCAGGAATATATACAAAATATGTCATTCTGGAGGCAATCGGGGTTATAATCAGGGCTGAAGACCCTAACCGCTTCTCGTGGTAAGTGGTACTTTTACTTGATATGAGGAATGCGTTTAACTTTGTAAGATACGTAGACTTTAGTGAGGCTTTTGATCTTTTTCAAGAATCAAAGTATATGTGATGGATAGAAAGCGACTACCTAAGAAAGCACTCCCTCGTCTTCGAAACCAAAGAAAGATGGCATAGTAAGGAGATTAAGTCAGAACTGGCACAAGGATTGGTCTTAGGACCAACATTCTGAAATGTCTTGTGTGACAATCTGCTGCGAAGAAACCTGAAGAAGCCTGGTTCGTTGAGAAAGCTGATAACGTCGTTGTTTTCGTTGCAACTGGTGATTTATACCAGGTGCTCAAGCTGAACCAAGTAATGCGGACGGTCTGCAGATGGATGACAAAGCACGGATTGTCATTAGCCCTGAATAGAACGGAGGTGGTTGTCCAAACAAAAAAGAGGATCGGGAATATTATACCTGTGCGTCTCAACGAAGGAGTTATCAAAATTAAATCAGCGTTGAAATACTAAGGGGCATGATTGGCACCAAGGAAGGACAACGGAGAAAAAGCAGCTAAGGGTGTAATGGGCTAATGGCTAATATGAGTTGCCTAAGCTCAATCAAACGGTGTCTGTAGTCTAGTTCGTCCTATTGTACAGGGCGAGGGTGAGGCATTAAATAACCAGATGCTTCGTCAAAAATGCAAAATAAATGAACGTTCAGAGTGGCATGCTGTTACCGCACTATACATATCTCAGAACCGGTTGAGTTTGCTATCGAGAAACGAGATCGATATTCCTCAGGAGACATGAGCGCAATTGTGAGCTGATGATCTAGAGGAAATGACAAAATACAAGGCACGAACTGGAGCAAGACAGCGCAGAATGTGCAAGTCATGTTGCAGGAAAAACGGACGTAGCTTGAAGTAATGTGTTAAACAGTTCTGAGCGAGGTTTCGGGTATCACAGGATGATGTTTTACTTGGCAGGCTAAGTTGGAAAGTCAAACAAAAAATGCGTACATGCATTTCATCGCCCATTAAAAAATAAAAAGAACATTCACTAAACAATGTTACATTTTTAAACAAACATACAAAATATTAATGCAACTTATTCGAAAGAGACATAAAAAAATTGGGTCAACTGATCCACACGAAAATAAATCAAACCGTAAAGTGATGTTTTGAAAGAGAGGAGCTAGATTAGTGATAATAAATATTTAAGTTGAGCTTTAGGCTTTAGAAAAAAAGGAAAAGAGCACTTTCAAACGGTCTAATTACTGACCAAGTTTCAACCAAAATCTATCATTTTATTATAATCTGACGATTCGAAAGCTGCCATAATGTTGAAAGCTAACTTCCTGTTATTTAATTTAAAGGATAATTAGAACAAGTATATTCTATACTTACGGAAATTCTAACAACGGAAAATCGTTAGCAGGGCCAAGCAAGCGTTGCCGCAGTTTTCCCAGCCAAACAATCGTTCCTGAGACTGCCGGATAAGCAGGATCAATCGGAATTTGCTAATAAAAATAATCTAGTAATGTTTACAGAACAAGAAATTAATATTTTCCAACTTACGTACGCACCGACCTCATTGTACGCTTTAACTCCAGCATCGAATATAAATTTCACATTATCTAGTTCATTGGCAAACATTTCTACAATCGCATGAATGCAGTCCATAATTTGATTTTGGATTATCTCGCGATGCAACAGAGAACCAGCAAGCTTAACCAACTGATTAAGCTCACCGATCTCGAAGCATTCCAAAAATGCACGTTCGAATAGAAATCCGAGCTTTCGTTCTAGAACGTCAGTTTTTTCTTTGAATCGTAGACGTTCGTTTTCGAAATCTTTTAGATTAGGGTCGGGATCTAACGGGTCAAATTGAATATTGCTCCATTCTCTGAAAATTGTATTATATTCTTCGTAAATCGCTTGAGCCTCGCGGCTGATCTGATTTCCTCGCAGCCCGCCAAACTCGATCTTTTCGAGCTTCAAAATTTCCACTCCAGTGTCGAAAATGCCTTGTATATCTATCAGGCGCTCGATAAATAAATCCAATCGTTCAAATATTTCATGAGGTTCCCAGGTCCAGAGTTGTGCTTTTGACTCAGGATCGGTTTTAAAGGTTTCGAGTTTTCCCAAATATTCCCTGTAGCAGTCTCTGTTAATTAAAAAAATACGATTTGTCCGTGTTTTCAGACCAAACTAAATTCAACTTGCTTATAAAAATTTAATAGTTCAATCGTCAGTGTGACTTTTTGAAGCGCTTCATCGATTTCACCTTGAAATAGCGAGCCAGGATCTAGAGTGCGCGTCGCCGAGTTAATGAGCATATTATGTACGAATTTCAGCAGAAGAATCATTCGTTCGTTGTTGCAGTAGAACTTCGATTTGGACCAAACCAAGCAAATTACGTGCAAGAGTGGTTTCAAATGAGGTTTCGCTTCGTCAAAATCTAGGGTGTCGAATTTGTCGATGAACTTTTTCTGGAAAAATAGAGTAGAATTTTCAGTAATTATTGATAAAAAAGCAAAGTTTGTGACTACATTTAAAGCCAGTCGTATAAGATTCTAAGCGAGAAGAAAAGCTCACGTTTTGATCTGCCAAATATTAAAATTCGTAATCAGAATTTATATTAAAATTATCATGCTTTTTCAATCGTTAGAAAAACAAATGAATTTCTTAAGAAGGTAATTCCTACGATCCTAACAAACAATAAAGCAAAAGCAATGCTTACCAAAGGAGCAAAATATAATGTGATGTCTCTAGCTTCAGTCAGAGCCATGAGGATCATTTCGAATGTTTCTTTGAATGCAGCAAAGTACATAGACTTCGTATGACCCAAAATTTGACCAGTAGTTTTAATTTTCACATCTCGGAATTGTTCGGCCAAGTTCTCCAAGTTCTGCCATCGTGTATGCCAAAACTCAAAGAGATTCTGTGGTACTGGATTAGCTTCTTTGCTGTAAATTATATCCGCGGGGTTGTGCTTGACGTAGTCGGCAACAACTTTGTTCCATTTCAGTGTGATGCCTTCCAACGAATCTTTGATAGCAAGTGTGAATTTCGATAAATTGCTAGAATAATAACATGGACACAGTAGTTGAGAATATAATGTTTTAAATTTGCTTACCCTTGAGCGATTTGTGGAGCTATACGCATAACTTCATCAATTGTGATGGGCATTGGCAGAATAGTACGATTTATCATTATTCCCTTGAATTCCGCAATATTGTTGCGCAAGTTTTGAATCTCCATTTGTACATCCTTTTCTATTACTGACGTCCAACCCTCATGGTTTTGTGTGTTGCTCAAGATTGGCAAAAATACATTGTCAACCAAGACTGATAAATCGTCTAAGGGTTTCGGAGATACATCTCCAATCATTAGAGCCTGAAGTTAGAATATTTTAAGTTATTTGTTTTAAAAGACTGCGACATGTGAGTGAGTGACCTACCGTTCTTAAATTTTCGTCTGTTAGGATTGTAGGTATTTCTTTCCTAATAAAGTAGCTAACCTTAGATTTCGGTTTTTCGGGAAAATTAAACATCGGTGTCAATAATCCAGCCGCTGAAACCGTAAATATTAGTCGTTCGTGATATTGTTCGTCTAAAAACCCCATGACAATATCCTAGAATAGAAAAATGCAACATAAGAAATTGTATTGGTTTTATTAAAATCAGATGATTGACTTCACGAGTATAAAGCAATATATCATAATTATTTTGGCCTTATTTACGACTTGTGTACTTTGTTTTTAATCGCTCAATGTGATAAAGCTTACATTGCTTCAAGTTTTGTACGATTCAGGCTACTCAAGATTAGTAAAAGTGTTAAGCCTACTCTTTTTTTTCAGAAGATTGTATGAAAGTCCATGATATAGGTGTAATTTTTGAGTCGATCTTTGCTTTCTTCTGGGTACTTAGATCTGGCTGCATGCATAAATGATAACAGACGAAATACTTACTCGAAAGGGACTAAAGTTAAACCAATTAATTTTAAAGAAGAGTTTAATTAAGGGCTAGTGCAAACAACTAATTTTCGTGTAAAAATATATCTTATTACAAAGAAAAAAAACACAGTAGCTCAGTATCTTACAAAAAACTATTAATGCAAGATATTACTTTCAATAACTTGCTTTTAATATGCTATTTTATTGCAAAGATAAAAACTTGATCATCAAATAATTAACTTGGTCTCTTTAGCAGGATTTATATTACGATAGAAACAATTGAATCGAACCAAAAACGATAAATAAAAGATGTTGTTTTTACAGTTGCGGCATTTTGAAACTCACGAGTGTCAAACGAACTGATAATAGCGGTCAATATCAGTGTCATATTTAATCAGTCACAAAATTGCCTTGGATAGATTTACACGGCAGAAGTGGAAATTTATTCCCGAACTCAGTCTTCCATTGTGCAAATTCAAAAATCGCTTCGTGTGTTCTATGAACCGCATAATATATATAAAACGTCAGCACGTGGTATTCGCCATGTGATTGCAAATTTTTGTAACCACTTCACGTTGCTGGTCTGTAAGCCAACGGCAACACTGAGCGCAGTGCGCTCCGAAAAGAATATCGCAGTCGTGGAAACTAGTGTTGCTCACAAGCCAGGTTTGTTCATTCGCAGGCGTGCGCAACAGGTTGGGATTCGTTCGTTTGCTTTATGAAAATGTTGCGCAAGGATATCGATCTTAAGGCTTACAAGATCCAATTGGTGCAACAACTCAAGCCGTATGATCATCGGATGCGGCGTTGGGACGCGTTCGGAGCATGGGCCAAAAATTAACTGGAAGCAGGGGAAAGAAATAGCGACATGGCTCATTACTGGCTCGTTGGATTCGTCAATTAGCAAAATTGTTTCATCTGGAGCGAGGAAAGTCCCCTTCAAGTCATGGAGACACCCTTCTAACCACAAAAATGCACTGTATGGTGTTGCTAACATAGGGAGAGTTATCAAAGCTCTCAAAACCAAAAAAAACTCCAAGCATTGACGGTATCCTTAGCGCACCACTCAAATAGCTACCAATGAAAGCGATCATATTGTGAGATTTCATGTTCAATGCTTGTACACTGTCATATTTGCCTTATTGACTTATTGGCTAATTGGCGATATTTCCATCAACCTGGAAGAAAAAGTTGTTGTGGCAATTGCTAAAGCGAATAAAAAGCTTAATAGCTCCCAAAGTCACATGCTTTTAAGTCTGCTACTGACTCTGGACCATATTATGAAAAACTAGCTCAAAAGTACTTGCTCTCTCCTGTTGAAAGAAAAAACATATTCTTACATTTTCAATTTAGTTTTGAAGGTGGCCAGTCAATAAAGCACCAAATTTTCCGTGTAATTAAGCACATTTTCTGGTATGGTAGCTCTGGAAATCGAAAAAGCCTTTGGACCCGCACGTCATGAAGGTTTATTTGTGGCGTTCCATAGGGCTCTTGCTTGAGTCCAATTTTATTTAATATATCTGCAGCTTTTTATTAAGGTCCCTGCAACATTGTTGCAATTTTCGCGGATAATGTCTATATCTATTCTCATGACCAACCCTAGGCTCCTTTAAAAAAATCAAGTGCGATATTTTGAGCATTTGCATTTGCACCAGTAATACTTTAGATAGAAAATGAAAGTTAACCCCAAAATAACAAGAGTGGTTTTTTATGGCAGAAACTCAGCGACTTCGTGCAATTCTGACTTAATGTCGGGGGCGGGTGGGCATAAAGTGGGGTATCATTTTACGTCCTAAGAAATAATACATTCTTATTCAACAGTAGACTGAACATTAATGAACCCAAAGCTATAGAATTTGCCTTGCATGCGAAAATCAGAGCACATAGTTCTTAGCATTTCACTCATCGTTATAAAAACAATCATTTAACTTTTCATTGTAAAACGTTACTTAGAAAAAAAAAAAACAGTTTTACACGATGAAAAAAGAAGTTTCAATTGAAATTGCCATGAAGTTTTTAAATCTAGCAAGTGGCCATTATCCATACAAAAAATTTACCACCTGCCTTGATGAATTACTAGTAAATTAAATTTTTGTCACAGCACCGGTAAATTAAATCTTAAAAATTCTAATTCATAAATACGTGGGAGTTCTGCCAAATCACTAAATGGAATGGTTGACATGAATTCGAATTAAATTTTTTTTTTTAGAATTTAAAAATAACTTCTACTTACCAAAGGCGTGTTTCAAGTGCTAAGAGTGCATTATCTGCGAATTCAATTCTGACACTTAGTAAATGGAACTCACGAGCATAGCAGCATATTGGTAGTATCTCAATACATCAGACATAAATTTTCTGCTTTAGAAAAAAATATCTTCATAATAGGCGTACCGTAAATAGCAACTTTACATAATGAAGGCACAATAACTATTTTACTCATCAGGTCCCTTTTCAAGTCAATGTTGGCATCCTTTTAATCTATCTAGTTACAGCAATCAGGATATTCAGCTACTAGAGAAACTAGTCCTATTTGTGGATGACATAGTTCTCTTTTATTCGAAAAATTAGTTATTAGATCCAAATTAATTGATCACAATTGCAAAAAGTTATTCGATCAAATAGTTTAAACTTAATTAAGATGAAAAATGGCCTAGCTACGCTATACCTACAACATCATGCATAAACTAGCCCTTATGATTGCAGTCTTGCAGAGGTGTGATTTTTCACTACTATTTTTGTATCGAATAGTTCGTTTTGTGGAACTAAAGTCAGTTTTGTGGAACTAAACATCTGAGCAACACATATTTTGATCAATAACTTGATCAATCAAAACAATATTCAAAGCGGCAACTCTGATTAACAAGCAGTGCATGACATTGATACTTTACCGGAATCGATCAATAGTTCGGAAATTTTAATAAAATTCAAATTTTTGCTAAAAATTCTACAACGATTATTACCTATATTCAGCGGGTTCTGTCAACTTTTTCTCTGACATATGACACTCGCACGATAAGATAAATTAATAAGATAAATAACAAAAATGAATGACGAAGACCAAAGACCATACACATTGCGTGATGGGAATTGCAAAAGGAAACAAATATTCGTATCTTCGAATGACCAAATACTAATTTCCCAATCCAGTAGGAGAAAATGAGACATTGCATCCTGGATAAATGCATTTCCAGTTTTGATAGAGCAATCATAACCAATGTTTCTGTGCACATTCGATGAATTACTCGCTCTAAATCATGATTTGTGCCATCAACCACGAAATACGATAATGCAGTTGAATAGATACATTCATTTGCTTTTTGTTCGAAAACGAGAGCGCAGAGATGATATTGGCAAAAACACATTAATATAACGAAATTTCAAAAGCATATTTACCCTAAATTCTTCCGTTGCCATCATTTTATTCCATTTTTCCTGTTTCAATCTCATTGTTTTCATAATATAATTAGCCAAGAAATCAGGCCGATTATCAACTTTCGCAACCTTGCTCGCGTCATCGTCGCCTCCCAAGGACATGGTCCCTCCTGGACGTTTAAGTAGTGTGTGTTGCTAAAAGCTTTTTCGTTCCCGGTGTTTATTTTACAATTCGTATTCTTCTCCACTCCTTCGTATCGATTGGTAAATAATCCGTTTCCCTTTTGACGGTCTGATGTTTAAAATTTATTAGAAGTGGAATTGTTTGATTACTAGCAAGAAAGTTTGCTAAGTTTTAAATTTGAGTTTCGACAAAAACTTCTAGGGTGTTTCAGTGCTTATGATGCCAGTGCAATTTGGCTGTGTTTTTGAAGTGAGTTGGAATGAGCATTGATTGCGAATGTTTAATATCGCACTCCCAAATTGAAATCGCTTTCGCATCTATTGGCTATTGGGATGAGCACACTAGCAACCATACTTATTCCAATTTGAATTGTCGGACAGAAGTACAATGAAATGTCGTTTTCACTTTACTACCATTTCCACACTAAGCCCGTTCCATTTTTCATTATATTTCCATACAATTGAAACACTATTATAGTTCGGAGGAAAATAATTCTGAAAGAGTCAGTGAAAATAATGATGCATTTTCGAATTAGTAAAGAACAAATGGCTAACCATCGAGGGTTTATCACGATGAAACATAGTATCTAATAAAATAAAAAGAAAAAGTACATATATTGTAATCAAAAATTCTAAATAGTCTAACTCTGAGCTACTCCAATTTGGAGGCTGCAGCTGTAAAAATGAAAATTGAATAAAACGAACGCATTTTCGGTTTAACTGACTCTAAATGTTCCTCTTGCAGAAGGAGCAACCATGTGCGTCGTATTTTTCTTATTGATATGAAGCCCCAGTTTTTGAGTCACAAGCACGATAAGGATTAAACATTTTACTACAAAAGTTTTGGATCTTCGGACGATGTCAGAGTCATCTGCGTGGGCAAGTATATGACTGAACCTGGCAGTAATATTCCTTTTTTTTTAATGTGCCAGAGTCGAAGATTATTTTCTCCAATACCAGGTTAAAGGGAAGGCAGCTCAGACCATTGCCTTGGCGGAATTTGTCTTAAAACCTGCCCTTTTTGCTTGGCTTGCTTTGTTGGTCATGGTCAACTTTCTCAGTTGAGATGCCGTCATTTTACGGGTATCACAATAAACATTTTTAACCGTTTTTATGATGGGTACTAATTGGGCCTGAGCTATAATCTTTTTTGGCTTCCCAAGAGATTTTATTTCGCTGCGCAACTACTTCTCTACAGTTTGCACATATTTGAAATTATATTACAACAGCCTTCGAGAGCGGTTCGATTTAAACTCTTTGGTTCTCTCATCTGATACTGCCAAGTTGGGCAAGTTGCAATGCTGATCATTGATCCTCTGCACTGGAGGGAAATAGGATTTTAGAGAGTGATATAGTGAGGATTGAAATAGATTACCTAAAATTATTTCATAAGGCGATGATGGACTTATGAGCTGTGCCTTTTTGACTAATAGTTTGAAACTCTGACCTTTTGGAGTTTTTTTTAGAGATTTGTTTGATAACTAAACTTTATTACTAAGTTCAAATGAGGGAGACGAAAAAGTGCCCGTTCGTTTCCTAGTGAATGTAAGTTCATTTGGAGAGAAAATGGGAATTCGGACTCTATTATCTGGGTAGTTGAATTCGATTTCAGATTAGGAGAATAAAACAAACATCTTCGATAGGAACTTCACAAATGATGTGTGAGCTATTCATTTGATCAGTTCTAGAACCAGGACTTTGATAAAGAAATCGAGTAATGTGGTTGGGGTGTTCTATGGCGCAACGAATAGCTTTTGCATAATTCAAGCAAATATGAAGGAAGAGGCGTAACTTTCCATTTCTGACAGAGGTGGCCATTCTGGCAATACTGGCCATCAGTCGTTTAGTGAAAGGAGGTGGCGTTTCAAAGAATACGACGTTCAAATTTTTCCGGCTCCTCAAGTTGACTTGAAGGAGCCGAAGACCAGATACGATCATCGTATTTCAGGATCGGAGTGATTAATTCTTTGTAGGTCATAATCTAAGTCGGAGTAATAATAGGAGTGATAATATAATTCGGCTTGAACATACAGCCTTTAAAGGAATGGTACCGGTTAGAAAGCTAAAAAACAGCCTGATTTTCAACATTTTTTTTTCACTTCCTTTATTTTGTATAAATTTCAATATTTGCATGAGTAAAATACACGTTTTGAAGATTACAAAAAAAATATTTTTTTATTTTTTTTTTCATTTTTCTACTTATTATAGAGGGCGCCAAAGTTGACGTCTCGAAAAATGCCTAGTCATACTGCCGACAGATAATCTCAGGAATGAAGAATCTGAAACAAAAAAAGCAAACCGCATTTTAAAGAGGAATGTTTCTTACGTGGTAATATACCACAATATTTTGAAAAAAATGATCGAAAAAAATGACGGTTGTTTGAAAATATTTTTCGAAAAATCGTAGTTTTTTTCACTTTGTTTTGCTTGCCAAATTTTTTGGCCTATATTTTGGTAGATTACCACACAAGATAATTGAATAAAGTAGAGCACTAAATTTGACTTAAATCGGTTCGGCCAATCCGGCGAATAAGTGCCCGCAGTTTGAAGAAACGTCATTTCGAGAAAAACGCGTTTAAAGTTTTTTTTCCATTTATTTATTGAATATCATTTAAAAAAATATGTTTTTATCACCTACAATTGCTCAGTCTGCAATCCCTGGACCATACATAAGTATTCTTGAGTCCACATAAGCCAATTGCTCTTGCAACTGGGCAGGTTTTTTTTGGCCAAACGCGCTTCCTTTGCCGCTTTTTCTACTTGACTTATGCGCTTTTCATCTTTTTTTTTCGCAATAATTAAAAGTAGCGGTCTGCCGTAACTTTTCTATTTATGGGTATATCTTAATAAAATTTTGAGATGTGATATCTGAAGGTATAATAAATTGAAAAATGCAAAAAAAAAACAAAAAACTGATATTTTCAAAATTATAACCGGTAGGTACTACCCCCTTAAGACGATACGCAATACCTGGCTTGTTGAGGCTTAATTGAATACATTAGTTGGTCTTCCAGCGAATGTTCAGCTTAATACCGAGGTATTTCACAGTCGTCGAAGGGGTGATTGCCTGGTTTTTAACAATAATTTTGGCCTTTTTGAGAGCTATAACTCTCTATCTGAACTCTTTGTGGTCACCTGTGAAAAATATCAACTCACTCTTGCTGGGATTCATCTGTAAGTCCCACTTTGTATAATATGCAATTATTTGTTTTGCGTCGTTTTGAAACAATGCTGTTGAAAAGTGTGGTTTATGCTAACAGTTCCAGAATATAATGTAATCTGAGAGAGTCTGGATAGCTATACCTGAGGGAGTAATCATTTTATACAGTTTACAATTTATACTGAATCGAAGGTCTTCTGTAAATCAATCAGAGAGACATCCGAAATCCTCTTGTTCTGTATGTAATCGAAAACTGTCTTTTGCAAAATCACTAAGGCGTCAACCTGTGAGTGATTTACTTAAAGTTAAATTGTCTTCTAGATATGATCATCAATGGTGTGATTGAAATGTTTTTGAATGCACATTTCGATTAGTTTTCCCACGTTTAAAAGTAGAGATATCCTCGCAGGATCCTGACGCTTTTAAGAAGGAGAATGTTTTATCACGATTCCAAGAAAAAATTGAGAAAATACCCAATGTTGGGATAAGAGTTATATAGAACGAAGATATGTTCAAAAAAACATGTAGGGAGCTTTTTTAAGATAACGACATATATTTTATCTTCCCAAGAAATGATTAGAGGAAATGATCGACATCAAGGCTCAAACATTTTCTTTATTCATGGAAGTACCATGAATTTGGGGGCTCGTTGCAGGATTTGTAAGAATGAATAGATAGAGTCAACAATTAATTTCTCTGACAATATTAGAGACTGAAGTCCTTGTGAGATCAGAGAAAAAGTAGCAGCAATAGCATCGGCAATTGCTTTGTCATCCGTTAAAAGAAAAATAAGTTTTTATTTTTTTACTGCCTGTTATTTTATTTATTTCCTGAAACATACCGTGACCAGGGACTATTTTTCAGAAATATTCCGTTATTTTCCCCATTCACGTGAGCTCTAATCTTGGCCACGATAAGGATGTTGATGCCTTTAAAAAAGACAAGTAAACCTAGGTCAGATTTTATCCGTGTTGAGGTATCTGTGATAGATACGGATAAGACGTCGTCGTAAAGTCTTCCGCCTATCATGGAGCTAAGTGATATCGTGCGGTGAATCACGGAAGGCCAAATTTGTTAATTTTCTTTAGATAGCTAGGCTACCAATGACGGAAATATGATTCAGCGTATCAAGGGTCTCGTCAATTTCCTTGGGAGCACAGATTTCATAAACTGGCAAGACGAAGATTTTGGATTTGAGATTCAACATGAGATACAAAGTGGTCCCAATCGATCCTTTCAGAGGGAATGAATAGGTCTGGATCAGCGATCGAGAAATCGAGGTCATTTTTCCGCTCGAAGAAAAGTTCATATACTAAAAAGTGTCATATACTTGGCGATCGATTGTGAAACTGAACGATTGCTTCATAGCCAATAGACAAGCATTGCTCCCACGATTTTCTCCCAGGAATGCAAGCGAGCATTAAAATGATTTCACTATTTTGACAGCAGTTCGGCGCTCCTCAATTTTTTATGCCTCCAAGCTCTGGGTGGCCAGTTATCTTGTAGTTTATGCAGGAAACTGTTTCAGACCGCTTTCGTTCATCGCACTCTTTTCTGGCGTCTATTTTGTTGGATTTGGCACAACGCGGGCCATGGCCGCAGTTGGACGCGGTATGTCCAAAGCATTGGAGCTGTAACTGTATTACACTTTTCCAAGCGGCCCCACTGGATTCATTGGTGCAGTAAAAATTTGATGCTAAAGACAGCCTTTGTACTGATTCTAAGGGCAGGTTGGATGATAAATATCTTTCATTTTTTCAACTCTTTCCCCGAGTGAACAGTTACGTTAAAAATTTGTTCTCCTTAGAGCTTTCTTAGTTCAGCGGAGACATCTTCCCTATCGTAGGAAGTATAAACACCTTTCAGGAGGACCGTTGTTGTTTTAATGCTCTGTGGAGTGTACATGAAGCATTCGTTCCTGAAGAATTTATAGTTCTTCTCAAGATTTTTCGGAAACAGTGTAGTTCTATCGAGACTAATAATTCTTGAATCAAATACGAGAACTTTCTGGTTATTGATCATCTGCTGCTCAGGCTATCTGTTTTCCAAAGATTAACTCATATTTCATGTGAACAAGGAATAATCGGTCAAGAGGTGGCGGTTCTTGCTCAAAAACTTCATACCGCCGGTGGTTAAATTACTTGAATAAGTACTGTGCTGTGAAATTTATATGCAATGCACGGTCGGTTAGAGTGCTAACTATAATCCACATTGCATTTTAGTGAGTTTGGCATGGGCAAATGTGTACAGGATGCGTTCCATGGCATATCATATTCATATTATTTTAGTGACTTATTGTAGTGAAAATAATCTAGAAAATAGAAATATTAGTCTGAATGCAACAGTCTCAGAAGATTGAAAAAGCTATATGGGCATCCCCATAAACATTTATTATCTTCCAAAGAAAAGTATATTAGTTTCGTTGGTTTGAAGGGTGTTGAAGGTTTTCCTTCACTTGGTTTTTTTATCAGAATACTGCACGAATGCTGTGTTTTAAGTATTTACCCTATCATGAGGGGTCGGTAGCTCTATGCGAAAGCTAGCGGCGACTGACCATAACCTCAGAGTTCCACTATTAGAGCGCCACTATCATTCACTATGACGACTGGTTATAGGACCAGCGCTCTACAAATTGAAAAGTGGCACTTAATTACATATATTGAATTATGTTATTAAATCGGCTTCTCTCATGTGTATCTCTTTACTGCCATAACTAAGCATTAGTGTAAAAGAGCTATTTCCTAGCCCACGGCCTTAACACCATTACAAAAATATACAAAATAATTCGTATGTCAATTCCTGCTGCCATAGCAAGATTGAGCTGACTCTTGAATGACATCTCTACGTAAGTGCACGTGCTTTTCCACATCGTGCTTATTGTGTGCCCATTCCATAAAATGTCGTCTTTCTCTTATTGAAAGAAAATAAGTAACATACAAATAGCGGTAACAGTTCCTCCACAGAGTAACACCTTTTGTGGTACCGTCAATAACCGCATCCGTTTGGAAAGGCAGGAATGCTATCATTAAAAACTTATTCGAAAACTGGATATATTTATGTGCAGCTGAGATAATTTAAGTTGTGCTGTATAATAAACGGTAGATGCATTCAGTTTGCATTCACATACTTGTAAAGTTTGCTCATGCAGAAGCGGAACACAAATTTTTGTCATGTGTGCATATGATGTGAGAAACAGCTATGCCAGCAGGATGCCTGGCTTCCATGCGAATGTTCAGTTTGCAGTTGTGAAATATGTATCTTGGAGTTTTTCAGTGCTAGCTGCTGCCAGGACAGCAGAGACATGTAAATGAAAATAGCAAAGGTTATAGAAAATTCTGCAACAAAGGGCGAAAAAGATCTAGGAAATATGTAAGAGCAATCATCTGAAATGTGATGGATACGCTGCAAAGAGCAAGGATTCTCGTTAGCAGGCTGGCATGGAGCAACGTAATGAATATGAAACAAAGTAAATTACAAATATATGCGATGGACATAAATAAAAAGAGTGTGCATGCAGGAAGTCGTTTCGTTTCAGTTTCAGTTTTAGTTTAGATACACATACGCATGGTTGATACTGTTTATTTGTGTCCCAAGTGAAGTAGATCCAAACTGCGAAGCTTGGATGAGCACTGTATGGTTGTACTTAATGAAGAATCGTATCCTAATTGTCTATACTAGAACGCAAATTGATGCTAGGATCCGCGATTCTTTGTGTTATTTAGCTTTATGATTTAAGCTTCTGATTACTCTGTGCATCGTCATGTATTATATTTGCAGGGTATATAATTTTTTATAATGCTTTTACAAGTATGATCATGCTGTCACATCGACCTGTGATCAAAAGCAGAAGCAACCAAGTTTGGATAGTGATTCCATGGTGATCAGAAGCAAAAAAGAGGCAAGCCGGAAAGAAGCGAAATTGGAGTCTAGCTGAAAATGCAGCTTAGGTCATCAAATTTATAAATCGGTAAGATATGAACAAACGTCCCTTGCGACGGGAAGAAGCCAAAAGGTGGAAACTAAGGTTGAAAATACCACAAAGGAATCAAATGCTTCACTAGCAAATTCGCGACACCATCAAAACCGCCAGTAATTATGCTCAATGAACTAAGTATGAAAGCGAATTCTAAAAGATCAAATTGAATGGGAGACAAAGTTGAAGAATCAGCATGACGCTTTTGTCAACCTGGAACTTCACGCTCGATTTGTGCAAAGCTTGGTTGGAATTTTCCTCTATCTCGACAAGTACTTCGTATCATTTATTTGAGACACCGCTCCAGGATGGTCTTCATCTTTTAGGCTATGGCCACCAGTCAGAGACATTCCCAAATGCGTCACATATTCTGCGTTACTAATTCTACTTTGTAGTAGAAAGCAAACCTTACTTTCACAATTCACTATCTTTATACTTCAAGTCTTCAAATCTTTAAAATTGAAGTAGTGCTCCTGGTGAACATCAAACCAAATAGTTATTATCAACGGTCGTATTAGTTCTGTCCACTTTGGAAGAAAGGGATTAGCCTATTATTTCTCGCCATATTGATTTTTAATAATTATCCGATTTCGTGCCGTTCGTTAGCGATAGCTTTGTGGTGATTATAAAAGTTAGAGTCGTGGTCGCACAAATAAGATACGCCATTCATCCCATGATTTCTCATCAGCGCAAAACATTATGCTCTCGGGCCTAACGCCGACCAGCCCTGATCAAAAGCAATCAATTTTTATCAGTTTCCGCTCCACACGGATGAAAAACACTATAAAAAGTCATCAACATATTGGACGGCAGAGTGGTCTATTTACAGACCATTCTATCGTGGAAACATCAAAATGTATTTGCATGTGGAGATAGTTTTTCATGAACGCAAATAGGACACTTTGCACATTGTCGTTCAGCTACGGCTTATTGCAATTTCGCTTAAAGTTCACATACCACTGCATGTCCTCGTTATAGTCATTGGACAGTTTCATTCGCAATTTCATACAATGCTCTGTGTTGCTTGTCTCCACCTATATCGAACAGAAACTAGGACATTGTCTTGATTTATGAGGTTTTAAATGACCTCGCGGTATGCAGAAATATTGCTGAACTGGACAAGACCGTAGGCTGCTTTCGGTTATGTTTACGGATCAAAAAGATTATTGCTTGTTCGTTGCAATTTATTGCGATTGTTACGATATCTCGTAACGAATGCTAGCTGTGAAAATAACCTTAACTATAAATAGTAACTAACGGTACGTATAGGTACATATTAGATCCTCTCAAATAGCATTTGCTGGTTGTTTTTCTGGCTAAAACGATGTGTTTTGTTTTAAGAGGAATGAAATCAAAAGAAGTGTTCATTTGAAATTTGATAGAATTTACCATTAAAAATCTCTTGTCCATTTAAAGTCAATTGAAATGTTTGATTTTGTTATAGATAGATGTATCTGAATATATTCATGGAGAGCATCTGAAAAGTTTCATCAAACCACAAGATTTGATATTGCGCGTGATAGCTATGCTGATATGAATGCTGATAGCTGTGCTATGGTGCAGCCACCGCATGAGAATGGTTGAAATTGATATTTTTTAGACCAGGACATTTCACCGAAAGGTGTCATACCAAGACCAAATATCATGGCGCGACAATTAACGCTTTGTTTTACTAAACAAATTGTATCCGACACCGTAGATGGGACGTGATCATTATGTTTTCAGTTTTCATAAAAACAGTAGATTCAACATTTATATTTTGGTCAAATTCCAGTCTGATTCGACACAAATTTTTTTTTTATGAGCACAGTTTCTTTTTCTTAACCACAGAACCTCCAACGATTTTATTAACCTTTCGTTTTGCACGGAAACCTTCGCCTCTCACTTCAAATAACCTTTAAAAGATAAACTTGAAGCCAAGAACTGAAAGCTGTACGGGCTACTTCATTCATTGTTTCATGAGTTCTGATTTAAATGCTCTGATACCAATGAATGAATCGGTAATGATAAATCGCTTTTTACTGATTTTTTAAAACCACTTTGACCCGAAAATTCATGTGTCTTTATATATATCGGAAAAAATTGAGTAGGTTTTTCTTCGGATCAGGTCTTCCGATAGGGCTAAAATTTTCAGAAGATATTGGTGTGCATGAACTGTCGAGCTAATTTAATTTACAAGAAATTATTTTTAATTCTTTGGCGACAGCTGGTGTCCAGGGTTCCCATTTTTGATACATTTGTGTCTTTTTGATACGTTTTTATTTAAAGCTAATATTTTTGATACAATGATACAGCAACTCGCTGAATTATGGCAAAATGATACATTTTTTCATCCAATAAATGAAATCAATTTTTTGAATTTTGCTGCCGTGTGACACAGCTTTATACACCAAATATTCTCTCTCTAGTAGTAATAACTGCCAACTTCAATCTATTTTACACTCTGAATTACGAAAGATATCTATTATATGACGGACTCAAGCTATTTAAATAATAACGATACATAAATGGTTCTTTTTTAAGCTAAAGAATTTTTTTGTTTTGGAAATATAAAACAGCGACTTTACCTAAAAATAATCAGCGCTCCGTATTAATGTCGTGAAAATTTTGAGCGCATACGCAAAGAATTACATTTTGTAATAATTTTATTTTGTGTGGCTTCAATATTATTTCCAATATACAGATGAAAACAAAGAAAGGAAGCAATTTGTGATATTTTTGTAGGTTCTATATTATTCAATTAATATAGTAGCTGCAAACTAGGTTTTTTTAAAAATATCATTACTTATAATCTCAGTACCTCTAACCAAATGTACTTTTGGGCATTTTTTGATACATTTTTACCAACATTGATACACCTTTTGAAAAAAATTGATACGGCGGAAAATTTGGGAGTGGGAACACTGCTGGTGTCGTAAGGAAATTCTAGATACTTTTGTATTTCTGCAGAAAGGAAATTGCTTGAAAAAATAATTTAAGGAAATGGAAATTGGTCATGCTTTTAACTTGTATATGATATTTCTTTTTGGTAATTTGTAATCTCATGCGTGCGCTATGTGCCTAAAAGTAGGCAAAGAAAATTTTTGAAGTTTTGAATTGTGATTACTTCGCACACAAACATTATTACGAAATTCACAAGACATATTTATATATAAAAAACATGTTAAAGCACATCCTGAAGCTACAGCAGGCTCGTAAGCAAAAATCCTTCAAAAAATAGATTCTCTTGAATAATTTTTGGTTTAAAAAATTAATGCGAAAATTGCTTAGTCTCAAGATTTGTCTAAACAATCAAATTAGTAGTTTTGAAATTCCGTGCTGCACAAGAATGATAAACCTTCATCCATTTAGCCTCTATTTTGATCATCCAATATTTGTGTTCACGAGAAATGGCGGCCGGATCATTTAATCAATATGACATTTACCAGCTATGTTGATTTTGAATACAAGCAGGTCCTAAAGAAGTTAATTTGAATATGCTACCAACATTCTGGTGATGGTGCTATCTTAAAAATCGCTCAGCAAAAGAAAACCTTTTAGCCTTATTACTTTAGATCCGAACATGAAATTATAATGAAATTGACATTATATACATTGACATTATATACATTGACATTATATTAAGGGGGTATTCTGGTCTAGAAATTTGATCAAATCGATTTTTTTTTTGAATATTTTCAAAGTTTAGACCTTTAAGAATAAGCTTTTAAAGGGATTTTTGGAAATTCGAATTATTTTTGGAGTTACAGTTATTTTTGTGACGCTGACTAAACCAACAAACGCGATCAACAACGAATTAACCGCTCCGAGCTACGAGCTTCTCAAGCTTCTAAAGAAGTTCGAACTGCTCGTATGGCTGAAAGAGCTCCCGAAAATCTCGCTTTTGAAGTTGAAGAAGGAAAATTGCATGAGACGTGGATCTCTGATTAAAAAAATCGAAGTATAACAGATCGTTAAACGACTCTTGTCGAAACTACTTTTTTCGATACGGTTGACATGATATATTTAGTTGTAATTGACCGATTTGCGTGAAAATTTGCACAAACTTTCTTAACACTGTTAGATTTGGTCTAACGTAGAGATTTTTGAAAAATGTTTTTCTACTATTTATTAAAAATTCCCAAAGATGAAAAAATGAGGCAAAAAACGACTTTTTTTACATGGACACCAGATTGTGAAAAAACGTTTTTGTTTTCAAATCGCTTACCTCAAACGAGTTTTACACTCTTCTTTTTATAGAATTCACCAAAAATGTATGTTTCAGACTACCAGAAAGGTTGGAATCATTTCGACCATGAGACAAATTTTTTTTAGCCTTCACTTCGCCGGCCTGTATCTGCATCAATTTTTTATTTTTTTTTATTTTCGGAATTCATTTTTACACTTTAAGAATGTTAATAAAAAACTGATCAAAAACTGGATACCAAAAAGGTTTCTGATTTTTTTTTATTGCGTCCGTAAAATCATCTCAAAATCGAGTCTCTAGACCAGAATACTGCCTTAAGTCAAGCTTGGTAGTAATTTTCACCAGTTTTAACTAGGTCATTTTCGATAAAAGGAAATAATATTTTCCATAAAAAGGTAATAAAAAACAAACTATAAGAGTTTTTTTAGCAAAAAGAACCTCAAAAGTTTTTCGAAATTTTGAACATTTTGCGGGTGGGAGCCCTTAACATGTTTCTACTCCTATAGCTTCGAAAGCAGTCATCATAGCAAAACACTATTAACGAAGTGATTTGGCTCAAACGTGAGGCAGATTTTATATACTTTTTGGCTGTGGTAGTAGAAGTAGTATTATCCTGCCAACAGATACTACCAGTTTCATGTGTGGAAAATTTTACAATGTAGCAATTATTTAAATTTCGTAAGCTTGGAATATTTCGCGGATGGCAACACCAAAATACTTTCTGTGCCTTTCAATTTTTATGCAGTCATCAGATCAGATCTAAATCTTCACTTTCAAATTTGTTCGCCGATTGGTTTTCGAAAGTCTACTGTAAGAAAGTCAATAGCTACAATCATTCTCCTTCCGATACTCAGTTAAATCTGAAGGACTGAACTATCAACCATCTATCGGTGGTAGAAAGATTAATAACGATAGATGAAAATACAAGTGCAGGTATTGACTTGTGACGGGCTCAAAAACGCCCAATAGTTTGCAAAAAACGTTTGCCTGCAAATAGCAACAAACAGTTTTTCTAAACCGAACAGTTTTTCTAAAAGGAACCGTTTTTTCTAAAACAAGCAGTTTTTCTAAAACGAATAGTTTTTCTAAAACTAGCAGTTTTTCTAAAACGAACCGTTTTTCTAAAACGAACAGTTTTTTTTTTAAACGAACTGTTTTTCTAAAACGAATAGCTTGATAAAACAAACTGTTGGGCAGTGGAAAACAGATTTCTCAGCGGCTTTGGTAGAGTCACATAGTTTGGCACCAGCGAAGTGTTTCGTATCGGCAAACGAAAATGGAAAACTGTTTTGCTGGGGGAAACAGATTTACAGAGGCAAACTTTGTATAAGAGAGGTTGTCAGACTTATTAGGTGCGTATTTCTTTCGTCTCGATCTTGTCTGGTTAGGGTAGGTAGGTAGCATTAAAGACAACCACAATCCTGCCTCTCAGTTCTTGATGGCATACGACCATGTATGTTGATTCTTTACGATCATGTGTACTAATTGATGTATGATTATAACGGTTGATTAAGAAGATAAAATATTGAAAAAATGAGACCATACAAGTATCAGTTCAGTTTAGAAGCTCTTAGTACTATCAATGAATGTTTACGATATGATGGTGGCAGGAAGACAACATGCATAAAATATATATTAGAAACACATAACACGTATAAATTCAGTGTACTGAATTCATTGAAGATTATTATATTGAATTATTATATTGATTATATATTATTGAAGATTATAACTATGAACGATGTTTCATAATTGAACTACATACATTTCAAATGTTGATATTGTCGCACAGCATAAAAATGTTTTTGTCGTTAATTCGAAGTATTTTTTTAAATAGCTTTAAAAAACAGTTGTTTATTTCCTTTTTTGTTTTTGAAAACAACAGAAACGCCAGATTGGATTATTGTAGCCTTTCGGGCTAAATTTTGTTTTATGTACCTACCAAAAATTATGAAATCGGTAATTTTATATTTTGGGCTATTTTATGCTACATTGCATTTTTAATTGCATTCGAAGAAAGGAATTGTTAGCCGACGATGCTGACTATTGGCATGTCTTAGAAAATGTTCAGTGTAAGCTTGAACTATGATCATAATTTTGTGTATACTATCATTAGATGGCTACACTACTTTCAAAATATTTATTAAGTTAATAAATTCTTCATTGTATTCATTCAGCAATAAGTAAAAAATTATCTTGTAACAAATTTTGTTCCATTTGAAAAAATGTTCAGCATATTCAAAGCTCAAATATATTAAGTTCAAGCTTTGGCTGATGAATCATTTTTTTAATTCTCATTTTTACTGTTTTACTTTCGTTTGCAATAAATGAATTTGACGGTTCCTTGGATTTTTGCATATGGGCTACTTTGGGCTAAATTTATTTAGTATTTTAACTCGCTCATTCTAAGAAAATCTGGCAGGTTTGGTACTTCCGTACTCCCTCCATTCTTCGCGAAGAATTGTGCACACTCTCTTAACGCTTTTGATTAGACCCATAATAATAAACAATCAACATGGCTTTTGCAAAGAAAGAAACATACTATAATTATCCTTCCAATTCATAAAATTTATTGCTTCAAGCTCATGCTACCCATACCGATTTTAATAAGTCACTTGAAAAAATTAATCTTAATCTGTTGCTTCAAGAGCTCCCTAGCATCGGCATTTATAGTAAACTGTATAACTGATTATCATATTACATTAAACAAAGATCCCTGATTCTGAATTTTGATAAGCATCATTCTTGTCCATTCACACGTTTATCCTGACGTTCTGCAGGGGTCATATTTGGGTGCCCTACTTTTCTTAATTTTTTTCAATGATGAAAAGTATCACACACTTATTGGGGACTTTGTTTGATGATTCCGTGCCTAGTCGATGACTTAGAGGATAACCATCTTTATCAACCAGATCTTTCGTGGAGGATTGGTGGACGAGAGTGAAGGGATTTTATCATAAGGGTGTGTTGGCAGGAAGATAAAGATTTAGATGGAACAAAAATTTCATTGAAAAAGTCCTAAAATTATCTAGTCATATTTTCTTTTACGTCAACCCACTTTCGAATCAAATGGAGAAAAAAAAAGTGTATATTTACATGACCGCTTTTTACTGTCATGTTTTCAATTTTCACACTTCAATACCGGTTTAGAATAGTAACACAAAACTGAAAGCATCACAAGCCGGAAACAATCAAAAAATAAGCTTAACTAACACCAAAATAAAATTTTACTATTCCTGACCTACTGCCAGGCAACATTTTTATGTGACTCGCTCAATTAGCTATATAATTTATTCAATAAAGTAATTCATCAAAATAGGAAGGTTAGATTTTGCTTTGCCTTGAGATTTATTTCGTTGAGTGATTAGCGATAAATAAGGTGCTTGCCAAAATCAAGCTACATTTATCCAAAGAGCAGGCATGCACTGGTGTTCAAAAACAATAACTGCCGAAGGCCATCAGATTGATAGCAATATGAATCAAGAAAAAATATGATTTCTTTGCGAAATCACATAACGTTCAGCATATAATGAATGAATCATGTTGCCAAATGTGAATAGTGAAAGTGGAAATCAGGTCAATTGAACAGATTTGTGGAGACCTACAGTGCACATCGAAAAAACTGGGACCGATTTGCTTGGTCAGTTCATCACAAAACATTCTGTTGACTTGAAATTTCACTTCTGAAGCATAATTTTCAGTAAATACGTCCATAAACTATCCTGCAAATAATTTTTTTTCATACGCTTATTTCTATGTATGCATGTGTACACATTTCTTTTAGCAGAATTTGTATACGACACTGTTTGAAGAAAGTTTTGCGTGTGCTCCCATTTCGTACGAACAGGTCGGGGTGAATATTGGCGAGTGTAAGGTGCCCTTCTGTACTTGAATAGCAGTTCGTAAAATAAGTTTATGCAAATCTTGACACCATGGCATGGCAAGGAGTGACCGTATGACCATATGGTTACCGAGTGTCGAATCGCGCAAGTTCTACTAACCCAGTTAAGAAAGGATGTTAATTTCTTGTGTAACCGACGAAAAAATATTCAAAGTCAGTTTGGTTCGATTTGTGCCCACAATAGGATTCAACTTGAAATCTTTTCGTCAGTCACCATTTGCACCCGTCGAAGACGTAGTCCGCACACGCCCGGGATCGTAAGTCTACCAAGTTTGTGGCAAAAGTTGAACATAGCAGTAAACGAACTGTAGAAAGTTGGATTCTATTCGGGTGTAAAACACGCGTATACATATCTATGCTCGGATTCAGCCACGAGAAAGTTTCGCGAATGATTTGTGCTCCAACGCTTTCTTATCCAAGTTCACGTGAAATTTTTACGACCCTTAGAAGTTACATCTAAGCAAGTAGGTGGAACCGGAGTAAAGTTTATCTATTCATTTCTGAATCTGCCCATGTCATACTAAAGAGTTCTTTCTATTAAGTTCAAAACTTCTAAAAATCTCCCCGGGAACGATATCGGATTACATATAAAGGATTACTGGCAAAACCCGACAACATATTGAAACCATCATATATATTTATTAGTAGTTGTGGTCGAGTTTAAAACAAAGTTTACACATTTTTCATCATCGTCAACTGACTCGCTTTTTCGTTCTCACTTTTGTAAGTCTTTAACTATAGGGTTTTGATATATTGGAAGGCTGACTGGCTGGGAAAACTAAAATTTATGAGTAAATGGGAATTCAAATTGCTTGATGGAACGCGCTCAACTCGAGTGATCTTTTTATGCAACAATTTCGTTGCTTTAACAACAGTTCCATTTCTTAATTGCGATGAAGATGAAATTACAAATGTATGTTGGTAACGTAATATATAGCGTTAAGGGAAAATTGCTATTAAGGTTCAATGAGGTTTTCAGGTGAGAATTTTCAATATTTCTCTAACTTTTATTATCACCCAAATCGACTTCATTGATTTCATTTTCGCAGAGTTCTGAAAGTAACCATTCGAGCCACATTAATTGTGGTTTGAAAAAAATATCTTCCGAACTGTGGTCGTTACTTTGATTTTTCTATCTTTCGCAAACAAGCGATTCCATTTAAGGACCAATTTTTTCTCCTAGAAGTTAAATAAATTTCAATTTATTGGGAGATGTTGACATTCGGGGGTAGCCTATTTTCATTTTCAAGTTTAATCGAACAGTAAGTGTGATATTCTGCAAGCTTGCGAATTTGTGTTTCTGTCTGTGGAGTTACGAAAGATAAAAAAGGTTCAAGCTTGTCCGCACACTTTTTCAGAAAAGTAACAAAGTATCCACGACACTCGACAGTTAGGAATGGACGAAAATTGGACATGATTTGATATCATGACCTGTTAGCACACATGAGATCACTTTCAAGTGAATCGTATTTCGTTGAATACTAGATATTTTTCAGCGAGTGCGCTCATCTGCATTGTCAAGTATGGTAAAGTATAATTCTCTAATAACTTTTTCTTTATGTTTGTATTCGAGTTATTCTTATTGTGGAGTCTACAATAGAATGAATTTTCTTGCATATCTCGCATATTTTTGTACATTATGGCTAGACTTTGTCTTTTTTTATATATTTTTATATGGCTTGACCATGTCTTCTTTAACGTTCTCACCCCAACCAGTTTCTAGTAAAAGCTAAGTTGACACGGTGCAAGTATACTTGGATCAAATATACTTGGACGTCCAAGTAACATCACTTGGATGCTACTTGGATTGTGGCAACAGTTGATCCAAGCCCACTTTGATAGCAAGGTTACATCCAAGTAGAGTAGGACGTCGGCCAACTTACTTGGATCCAAGTTCCACTTTTACAAATTTCCAAAATGGCGTCGGTGAGTGAAACTGTTTTATGTCAGCCCGGGAAAAGTAAAATAACTAAGCAAATTAAAAAACGGAAGTTGTCTGATATGGAGAACATTAAATTTAGGGAGCTTTACGAGTCGCAAGTACCTTTGTATAGTTTAAGCTCCTAACAGCATATCGGGCACGAGTTCCACTCCTTTCTATAACAAATCCGCCATCTCTCTGAAATCCACTAGGACCTCCAAGTCATTCATAGTGATAACTACCTTGTTCTGAGTATACTTGTACAAGTGCATTTGGTCCAAGCTGATATCCAAGTATACTTGCACCATGTCAACTCGCCTTTAAGGGGGAAATACATGTAAAATCGAAAAACAATTGCTGATTTCAGATTGACTTAAAATATATATATTGTTTATTCAGAAAATTTTTAATATCAAATCCTTAAAGTACATGTCTCACAATAAATGAAAATATTTTTTTAATAATTTTTCAACACAAAATGGCGGCGATGCGAGCGAATGAAAAAAACACATCAAAAACTGCCTCGTACAACTTGACGCGTTTTCAGGGGAACTTGCAACGTTCAGAGAGAAAAAAATATGCTACTGAAATGTATAGTTCATAGGTGAACCAATAAAGTTTATAAAAAAAAAATTAATTTTTACATTAATTTTAGATTAAACAAAAAAATCGATTATTTTTAAAAAAAATCACGTTTTAAACATTAAAAAACAAATTATTCTTCTGAAATTACAATAACATTTAGGTTCAACGAGGATATAATACTCTTTTGTAGATGTGGTATAAATTTGAGCCGGATCGGTTCAATATTTTTTGAAATATTTTGTACGGCAGTTGAAAAAGTACTACTTTGAGAAAAATGCGTTTAAAGTTCTAAAGCTCGACCGACCTGGGGAACGCCGCGCTGCCTATAACTGACTATAACTCAAGAACTAATACGAATATCGCGTCAAGATTTTTTTTGGTATATGTCTAGAGCATTTCAAACATTTTGATGTAATAAAAAAAAATCGATTTTTATTAGCAGTTTGCATCGACATATGCTACAGCTAAATTTTTAGACCATGAATATCTTATGCCGGGTTTCCACCAAAGAGACAAAACAAGAAACACGGACAAAAAAGGTGTTTTGTTTACTAAAACAGTTTTCAGAGACAAAAATGCTCGCGAAACTGTTCAGTTTTTACAAAACGTTCGTGTTTTTGTTCAGAAAAACATGTTTTGTCCGTGTTTTTTGTTTTGTCTCTTTGGTGGAAACCCGGCATTACAATGAAATTTAGTTCAAAATATTTATATTTCATAAATTTTGAAAATATTTTCTATGCACTATTTCTGGTTTTCCCAAGCGCCTTTTAAAGCTGCAACTGATTTCAATTAGGCCGTAGACATTTTCTATCTACTTGTTATTTTAAAATAGAACAAATATTTTCAATGAGATTATATCTAGACATTTTGCTGTCTAGTCGAAAATTCTATTTCCACTGTCAAGACATTTAGTCCTTCTCTTTTCTTAACCCTAAATACCTTTAGAAAAAAATATTTGACGTGGCTTTGCAAACATTCCAAATCATCTCCCTGTCTTTTTGAAATCCTCTGCCTCTGAGTTATTCTTTGAGCTGAGAAAAGAATTAAAATCCAGGCTAGATCTAAAAAATAGTGCTGTCGCTCAAGCAACTCGAAACCGACTTTTCGAATGGCCGCCATCACAACTTGGGCTTTGTTGTGAAACAAGACTCTCGCTCGTAGGTTGCCTCGCCTCTTTTTAATAGTCTGTTGTAATCTTCTTATTTGGCGTGCGTAGTAAGATGCCATAATGGCGGCTCACTTTCCCAAATATTTCACTATAACTATTTCCTCTGCATTCCTTAAACCGGATGTTATAGCTTTTCCCGCCGAATTTGACACTTTAAATTTCTTCGGCATCGGAGAAGGTGGTCGTTCCCGGGCCATGAACTGCTAATTCGTCTAGGGAACAAAATTATGGATTCACGTTTTCGATGAACTCATGAATCAAATCAAAATATGGAAGGGGAGGCGATAAAATATTAAAGCAATAACCAGTTGTAAGGTTGTTTTGTCCGCGACTTGAATCCTGATGTGGACGACTACCCATTATTACGCAACGGCCTTCAAGTTAACTTGTCTAAGTTATCTGAGTCCATTCAAGAGTAAAGTGTTAAATGAAACTAATCTCTCTCGACTCATACACACTTTATTATGAATAAAGTCTGAACTGATTTTAACCGCCACAGCCGCAACAGGTTGTGGTAGGAAAATTTTAGTTTACTAATAATAATTGATGGGAAATGAAGTGAACGTCAACCCAAAACGATCTATGCTAATAGATATGTATGATAAACACTAATTTCAAGTCTCTTAAAAGAACTTCTTTGAAAGCATGAAATGCATCCTGAAAGTCGCAAAATATATGTTCTTCGTCATACACAGAAAATATCTTATTCTTTCTGTAATCAAAAGATAGAGATTATGATTTGGTATGCGTGCGAGCATGAATCTGTCACTCACTCATTGTCTACAGTTTGATTGATTACTGGTCAACGCTTCAACGGTAATGAACTAACGGAAATCTGATTTGAGCCCTGGCCTGGAAATACTTTATAACTGGGTGATATTAACAACTATTCTAACATGCCGGCATGTTGCGTTGACAACTTATTATCGACCATCTTTTAGATACTAAAATTCCACATCTACGGATGACTGAGGTCAACCTAAAACGGTTCGTAATGTTGTTCGGATACACTGTTCAAGGACATCCAAGCGAATTTAATTAAGTACGGGCGCATAAGCTCTTTACGGTCATACTCCTGGTAAAAGGAGTTGTTTGGACTCCGATTTCCATAGAAACCGCAGAACTTGGGTTTTCCCTACTGGACTAATGAATGACGTCCATTGATTGAGAATACGGTGGAATTTCGCTGACAGCGAACGGTGTATCGACAATTATGTGAACGGAGCGCGATATATGAACAGGACTTGCAATACTCGACAGGGATTGAATAACAGCTCACTGATGTTTGCGTGTCATTGCCACTTAAAATTCGTAACCGAAGTTAGCAAATAGTGTCATTATGTTCGTATCGGTTTTGTGTAACGTCGTGCGGTTTCAAGATACTCGAGTGCCATTACATTGGAAGTGAAGTTTCAGACAGTTAATCAGAGTGCTGATAGCCACCTTAATAAATCTTACAATGCATTGTGCTCTCAGTATAACCATCCTGAGGTATTAATTGGACTGTAATATGGATCGCGTGACACTCGCGTGTTAATGTCAAGTAATATTCAAAGTTATTTGCCGCTCATCCTGCTGTAGTCGAATGTCGAACTTATTTTGACACACAATTTTCAAACTTGTGCCTTATGGCGAATACGTGCAAACTTATTTTTCTTCAACATGTTTTCGTGAGAACAAGATGGTACTTTAACATCGGTGCTTACAAGTATGAAGAAAATTAAAGGGAACTATACATAACGCAATTACATATGTACATATGTTGCGGAAGATAGTTTTTCGAGCAAATTAATATATTGCACATAATTTCTTATTGAATTAACCTGAACGAACAGATAGATAAAAACCTATGCTTCTGGGCTTCAGAATCGTTTCGAGTAAACCGATTTTTCACTGATTTTGAAATTCACAGAGAATGTCTCTCATTAAGAACTTCTCGTGCTGATTGAGAATATTCGGGCTGTATATTGGTCTCTTAATGACAGTCAGCTAGTAGTTGAACATTTTTTTTGCCCACTCTGTTGAGCATGCTAGGCAATTGCTGCAGCAACACGCGCAAATAATCTACTTTATAGGCTAGCGGCCGAAAATAATTATTTTAAATCTATTACATAATTCTCTGGAAAGCACTCAAGTGCCGAGAGGGTCGCAAATATACACCTTTGCTTCGTGAAATGCCGTACATATATGTTCAGCATAAATGTGCAGATATCGTTTGTCAGTAGTGTGCTGCATTTTGGCTCTTCAATTGTATTGTGTGTCGAAATAATGTGCAGTGACTTGAAAAACGGCAATGAATCGTTAATCGACGAATGAAATTCCGTGGAGCTTAGAAAATCCAAGATGAAGACGACATCATTGATGCCCAAAGGACTACATTCGAAGAAAAAGGATCGGGCGCGTGTTAGTGCAGTTATTAAAAGACTTACAAAAGGCTGCACAACCTTGATGTATGCATGTCAGCAAGGATTGACAGGCATCATTGTAAAAGAACTTCGGACTAAGGTATGAAAAGCAAATGTCTACAGGACCATTACTATGTTATAAAATATTTATGATCAAAGATAATACTAGCAATATTACGGACTTGATCGTTCAGGCGCGATTAAAATAGTTTAATTTTTTTTATATTGTTTCTACTTTCTGTTTAGTTTGGTCGGATTCAAGAAATTCTGTGTGTAAAGCGGGTTGATTATGTACGGAAATTTTATTTCGTGAGCTGAAAAATATGTGAGGATTTCTCCTTAAAAATTTTGATGATTGTGCGCAAACTTGTTATTCAAATTACGAAGGCAGCGGTCAAAATAATTTTTTGCTTTGTTAATTATTTTCGTAGTTGATAGGCCATGAGTAACAGTTTCCGTAATTTCTGCAAACATTTTTCCTGGTTTATATTTTCGTCTAATCTTTGGAATCATTTCTTGTTTTCTGGTCACTATGAAGGTTTATATTACTTTGTGGTCCCTACAAAAGCCCCTGAATTTATGCTGTACAAACATCAGCTAATTTTATTGAGTAAATACTTTCAATCCACAGCGTTAAAACCATATCAGTTCCCAAAGCTTATCAAATGGGCCATGAAATTAACATTAAAGACTTTCGCTTTAATTTAACATAGTTATTGTGCCCAAGCATCTTACTTGAATTGAAAAAGCAATAGAAAAACGAGTGTTTTTCCTATTTGGGCATTGATATGCGGGTAGATAATTCGCAACGAATTGTGTCGTAACTCCTTTCTCAATGCAATATTATTTCGTATGACTGAACAGACACCAGCTACATATTTGAGAGACAGATAAAATCTAAACCGCAAATGCCTAGTCATTTTGGGATGATGAAAATTTGCTTCATAAGTTTATTATACACAAACGGATATATCCTTCGTATTGCCACGTGGGAAATGCTGTGAGCAGCGCAATTTTCGATTTGTTGTTGTACTAACGATAGAGTATCTCATATGTTGGAATGAATTATAATTCTCGTATCTAAAAGAACATATCAAATAGCTCAGTCATCGTATTATGTACTCTTGTGTATGGAACAATCATAAATATCCATCAAACTTTGTCTGGCGCGCATCGAGTTGCTGGAAAAATTGTAATCATTTGTTACGTAATTGTATTGTGTATACATAGTCTGCCAATGAAGTGAGTTGATATTCAGCCGTTAATTGAAACTAGATTAAAATATGAATCAGTTGTCGTAGAAAAGTGGTAGCTGTACAGGAAATCATGTGAAAATCAAAATGAGCCTAGATATGCTGGGTTAACTTCCAATTTTAATGTTTCTTTTTCAATCCTTAATTTGACAAATTAATTAAAGGCTTCATGAATACATTCGATTTTAAGCTGTTTGAAAAAGCTGATTAAGTTCTGGCAAGGGGTTGACATCAAGTACATCTAACAGATTTGTTATATGCCGCCGATCTGAGCTGAAGACGCTGCAAAACTGGAGAAAAAAATCTATCAACCGCTACTACATCCGTGCTCCTACATTACATCACACAGAACCATCGGTAGCCAAGGCGTTCATTAATTCATATGAGATCGTGGTAGTTTCTGCGGATAAATACTCTAGTTGGCGAATCGTCACCAGTATGTGCTAAGCAATAGCTGAGCTCTCACAGTTATCATTAGGGAGGCAAGTCAAGTGAGCCAACTGAGCTGTGATGGACTACAAAAACTAAAATAAATAAAAATCTGCCTATCGCCAAAGAGTCCACACATTTTGATAGACATTTTTTTTTTGAAAAATCCTACACAAATAGCGTAACATTTATTCTATGCTTAAATGCAATTAATCGTCCTTCAAGAACTCTTATCCGATAGTACAACTAGTACTTCTTGTCGTAAAAGACATCGAATAAATTTTTCAAAATTGAAAGTGGCAACGGCTGATGAACAATTCAAAATATCGTTGTACTACGAAAAAACGGTTGAAACTAATGTTAAGAGTCATAACCATTAGAAACTTTAAAGAAATATAAAATATGTAACTTATAAAAAGGAGGAATCAGTTTCGAGAGATTGCTTAGCGTGAGAGAAATAACAATGCCGTTTCATAGGACTCGAAGTTTTCAGCATTCCACTTGCACAGGTCTTAGTCCTAAAACGATCAATGTCTTTTTTTTCAACGATTTACAATCAAGAACAATAGAATCTCGAGTTCAGCGAATCTCACCTAACTTGTTTTCTGATCTATGTAGAGCAGACCCAGCAGTACAAAAAGATCCCTGTTTACGTATCACACATGCGTGATACGTAAACAAATAATGATTAAGGAGGCCAAAACATATTCATTACTGGACGATTTAAACAAAAGGCATCACATATTCAGAAGCCAATTTATCGAATCAAACGAACTTCAGGGGGGAAAAGAACCTGCCTCGGCTATTCAGTAAATAGAAAAATAAAATTTCAGATTTAAATATAAGGCCAAGCGAATATAACTTAATAAATGCCAGAAGTTCGCAATTGGAAAAAAATCAGAACTAAGCATTGACGCGATAGAGAAATTCATAAAAAAGTACTGGAACTGTTTGACAGACATAGTACGCTAGAGTTCATTCATAATAGTCACATAGTTAACTTAAGCCAGTTATTAAACTAATGCGAATCACCTGCATTGAATTGAATATATCAATTAGTCCCCAAAAGAATGCGGCAAGCATTAGCTGGAAATCAAACGCAGTTGTTTGGCTTGAAGACATCGGTTTAGATTCTTTGTATATTTCATGTTATGATGATTAAGTCGACGCAGCAAACAATAGCCACAAATATAGAAAACTCCACCAGATGAACTTTCGGCCAAGAGCTCTCCGCTTAAAGTTATATAAGTGACCACCCCGTGGAGGACGCTACATTTTCCAATGAACACTTGCATACTGTAGTGTAACTTCAGTTTTAGGCCCTAAACATATATTGTGTAACTACAACTTACAAGCAAATATCATTTCTATGACTCTGGGATACTCTATTTACTTAGTTACAGTTGGCGCCCAGCGTGGGTAAATCAAAAGTAGATCAAAACAGTAGAACAAAACAATCAACCTGCTGTGACGAGCATCCAAATAACGGAACTGCAGTAGGCTGCCACGACCCTTTTCAATGATGAGCGAGACCAATGAAAATTAAATGAATGTGAGAGTGAAAGCCCTTATCGTTTTCTTTGGTTATTTATGAAGATGCCAGGGTTTTTCAATCAAACCGAAGGCCAGAAGAGTACCTGTCAAAGTGGGTGATGAAATAGCCGTGAAGCTGAGAAATAGCCGCATTAGCGGAGCATCCTTCACTTTACACTCGACGCGAGCTAGTTTCCCGCTTTGCTAGCTCAACACTACCTGAATGGATTCAGGACAGTGGTGTGAATTTGCAGGAATGAGAGATCGAAAATTACGTCATGTGCATGTCGATACCACTTTTTGACAACGCTGGTGCGAAACACGTCTACAAATACCCCGAAATGATCAGTTTTGTACGGCCAAATCTGATCTTACCTATAGCGCGGAGTAAGTGAATTTAGTACTAGCGTGTTTACTTCGTCCTGACCTAAAATTTGGTGAGGTCGAATTTAGTCCTCGTTTGTTCGTAACAGCTGTCATTTAGTTTCATTTTAGCTCATACACGGTAATTATATTTTCATTTGTCTCTCAAATATATTTATTTCAATGATTTTGAGTCAAACGAGAGGGTTGTGAGCTTATATTTAACATATATATACATACAGTCAGTCACAGAAATATAAATTCAGCTCAAAAATGTTACTCCATTTCAAGTTTATATAAATTTATCGCTGTCCCAAGTCTAAACAGTTCTTACAAAAGTAATCTGCGTCATATTAATGTTATTTTCAAGAAAATTTCACATGAATATGTTGGTCATAAAAAGGTCGGTTGAGGCAAGTATCATAAAAGGTGTGAAATGGGTCTCACATAAATATTGACTCACATATGTTTTCTTTGACTAAAATGTAAATTCTGGAAACATGAAAGTTCCTGTTTTATAATTGAGAAATGCTGACGAATTTAGTAATTAATCTCCAGTACTTCAACGGTATCATTTAGTAGCTTAGTAAGTAGAAATATGACATAAGCACGTGGAATGACGCTTGAGGAAGAAATTAGTGCTATCCTTTTTAAAAGAAGCGCGAAATTGGTAATGAGCTTGAGATCCCATAAAGCACTATGAAAAAAATAAAAACAACCAGATAAACCCAGAAAAGGTCGCCGAACAATTTTGGACAATACTCGTATATCAGAACGGCGATTTTTTAGACGCTGAAAAGATAATCCAGAAATTTCAGCAGTAAAAACTCTTGATGAAGTGTATAATGCAATAAATACAGACTTTAGTGTAGACAGTTTGGCGTGTCATAAGAAAATCTCGGTTACATGGTCAAATTGCAAGGGGGAATCATGGGTGAACAAAGTGAATAGGAAAAAATTAGCATATGCAAATAAACCCAATGAGTCTTTGAAAAACGTTTTGTTTAGTGATGGTATCAAAATAGACTTATTCGGATCACCTTGAAGGAAGCACGTATGGACAAAGCCGGGTGAACGATATGAAAGAAGAAATTTATAATATACCGTGAAAAATTGTGGTGGGTCAGTGATGGTCTGGGGCTGCATATCGGAAGCAAAGGTAGAGACTCTGCATTTAATTGAGGGTGTCATGGATAAAACAGTTTATTTAAACATATTAAAAGATAAATTAAAGGACAGTGCCACGAAACTGGGTCTGAGTGATAGTTTTTATTTCAACAAGACAATGATCTCAAACATTATGCTCGTATTGTACGAGAGTGGATAATTTACAATGTTTCTGGGCGACTCAAAACATCACGACAATCATCGAATATAAATCCAAGCGAGAATTTGTAGATGCATCTGAAGGATTCAGTCAGTAAACATAAAGTATCGCCTTCAAGAAGAATGAGGTCAAATTAGTCCTGAATTGAAAAAAGGACTAGTCCAATCCATGGATTAAAGAATGCAACGCATAATTAAAGCAAAGGGATATGCTACAGAATATTAATTGAAATATTGTCCTTATCGTTTTCGTCATAAAATTTCGTATTTCAGTGAGATAGATTTCGTATTTCAGTGAGATTTCGTATTTCAGAATACTTCTGAGAGCTTGTTTTCATGATTTTACTTATTTAATTGCAACCGAATTAATTTGAAATAAGATATACTTGTATTGAATGTGGATAAAATCTTGCTGCATTTATATTTTTGCAAATCAATATTTTTTGTAGTTCTTAGATTAAGTTGCTCGCACTTTTGCTTCATAAATCTAAAAGTAAACCGATAAGTCTTATTCTTTTGAATAAACCACTATTTTATTATTAATCTTTTTGAATATACGTATTCAATGGAATTTGTTCAATCATGAATTTGAATTTGCAACAGGAACGGGATTAAGTTCTTATCGTGCAACTGACTCACCATTGCCGGACCGCGTACACTATGTTGTTGTTAAGGCAAACACAACCTTGGCTATATGAATAATATTAAAATATGATACTATGAATCCGAATGTTACTAAAATGTTTTTATGAAAAATAAAAAATGAATACTTTATGTGATAAAATTGACTGATTCAGCTTAGCTGCAGTTTATTTATCAATAGTTTCATATGTACATACATATGTATGCGTTCTGTGTTTTCTACTTCTCTTCTTCAATTACTAATAAAACTTATGTACATACAGATGTCAAATTTGAAGTGCTTCTCATTATTTTTCCTCATTGATCCTGGTGTTTATGTATTGAAGGCCTTTCCAATCGAATACTTTTTTCTGTATATTTAAAGTAAATCATAAAACTTAATTAAATCCGTAAGATTACTTGATATGATGTTACTTGGAAATTCATTTCAGTCATACCCAATCCTCGTTTTATATTGGGTAGCTGCACTGATGACGATGTTTGTGACTTGGTCGAAAAAAATATTGTAGATTTTAGATGCTAGGATGGTCGACAATTGATTTGTTTTGTGAAATTTTGTTGAATTCGTGCTTGAACGATTGTAACATCGTGTTCTAATGAAATTTGTATGTACACGGAATCATTAATAGGTTTGAAAACAATTATTTTTGATAGCACTCCCGCGTCTATGATAGACGCAGCTCCAATTCGATGGTCGTTTGCGTTCCGTATGATCAATACTATTCCAGGCTTCGCTATATTGTTCTAAATAAATAGACCTACATGGAATTATTGTAAAGAACGGGTACTGGGCAACAATTTCACATTTGTTATTACACTATCGCCCACCATAAACACTTCATCGTGAATTTTTGTTAGATAGAAAAACCATGCAGTTTCCCCTTGTATCTAAGTACATTTAGTCACTAATAATTTCGATATTGGATCGGTAGTATATGGTTTAAAATAGCTTAAAATCTCCCGAGGGCATACAATGCCTTTGTATGCCCAAGAGGATGATTTTCAAAAAAAAAAAAAAAGGGAAATAACAATATATAATGGATTTTTTTTATTTATCTTAGGCATACATATGTTACAGGAGATTTTTGATAATCAGTATTACAAGTTATCTTACCAAAGCTTGTTTCGTACGTTTTTATAAAATTGTATTGCTTTAATAGACTCGCCTAAGGACAAAATCCATGCATCCTTGCCAATCACAGACAGAGTTCATCGTGCTCTGTTGAGGGTGAAATGGAATTTGATTTGACACTAGCGAAATGAAATTAGTTTTTCTCTCTTCCTGTTCTCGCTTCCAATTTTTGCTATGTACATACCTACGCGCTAGGAAATCTAAAACTTGTGGGCTTGATAAAAATGCTTTCGTGATTTCAGAAAACGGTCGACAACAGGAAAATAGTTACCATGACAAAACGCTGTGTTTATTTACCACGTGTTTTCCATTTCGGAGATAGCGTTTCCATGGTATTAGCTTTTTGTTTTCCACGGATTCCGGGAATTTTCATTTAACTTCGCTGTGCGACAAAAAATTAATTTGGGTTTGTCTGTCTTTATAGCCCGAGGTTGTGTTTCTGCGAGACCGAAGCCGAAAATCTGTGTTGCACTATTGTAGCGGACAGCGGGATCTCGTGGCGGCCGCAAGTGTTGCAGTGGCAGCTCCAGAGCTGCTGGAGTCTGCTGACGAAGATGGCTTCACTCCCTTACACCTGGCAGTCATTCAGGGCAATATTGCGATGGTTAATTTGCTGCTAGCGAACAAGGCTGACGTCAATGCACTGGATAACGAAGGACATTCTGTTGTACATTGGGCGACAGGTAAATTATTATATTATTCTCGAAACACAAAGTTTATTGAATATTCAAAATATAAATAATCAGGCTCCAAATTATTTTATGAAGTCAACTGAATTATCATATGCGGTTTTGATGAATAAATTTAGTAAATAACAATCAGTTTCTGAAAACAGATTTATTTTTGCTTGTATCCCATATTTCGTTTATATGCGTTGTATGCTAATAGTTTAATATTTGAGGGGAACGTGTGACCGCTATCAGTTGTTGGATATGAATTAAAGAACTTATAAAACTTGAGTGAACATTACAGAAAAATTTGGAGTAGAGTTTTTACTTCGGATCAAAACAGTGATTTATATGTAATTATCAACAATTTCGGTTGATTTTTGTAATACGACAGACAGACCTTTTGTAATATACATACATAATGTTTTCTTGTAACATAAGTACATATCATATTTGAAATTTTTTTTTTTTTATGAACATTATGATGGAATATTGTTAATTATTTTAGTGTTGTCAGGGAGATACGAACATTTATGTATAAGTATTTGGCGGTGAATCTATTGGAATTCCGTTATTGTATCGTGTTGTGCTGAGATGTCATATGTAGTGATTACTGGTGTTCATTTTCTATTGGATGATTACAATAGTAACATGTTTTGTAGTGTTTAGCGCTTTGTCATGTTGTGTATCTATCGTTTTATAGATTGGTAGTAAAAGATAATGCTTTGTGAGATAGCACAATCAGTGTGGCTACGCTAAATTTGTATTAATTCACTTGTTATGTTTGGTTAATTTACCAAATATTTATTATTAAATATATTTTTTTGGTTTGGTGTTTTTTGGTTTTTTTGTAATAAAAAAAACCAAAAACTACCAGTTATGCGAGATTTTTGCGTGCTTAAAAACTCCATCTACAGGCCTCAAAGGTCCAGTTCTGTATCCACTTTCGCATTCATTCAACACGGTCGTGCGTGCTCATCTATTGGTGTCTACATACTTCACAAGTCACCATAGATTGTATGTCGGTTAGGCAATTCTTATCCCGCTTTTTTGCAGTATTTCTTCAACACATGTTCAGACTGTGTGTCAGCTGTCCTCGTGACGCATGATCAACTCTGGGGTAACGGAGCCAATCGAGAACTCAAGGCTGCTCTTGAAACTTGCGGAAAATATATGGGCAGGGGATATATCATCCATCCAATCCGTACCAACAGAACGTTCTGTTAAGGTAATTTCTTAAATAACCACGTCCCGTTAAGGCTAGTATCCACCAAAAGCTGCTCGCGCACTGAGTGCGAACAAACAGAAGAGCTGTGCGCGAGCTGCTCCCGGACTGCATTTGAAATACGTCTCCACCAAATATGTTCGCCGGTTCGGATGCAACGCTCTGTTCGCGAGCAGACACTTGGTGTGGAGGATCAAACATTGCATTTCGATTGCTCATCGACCTGCTTCCTTGCTTTTCACTCTCGTTGGCAAGCAGACGTGCAAAACGCCATTCAGTATGGAATGGACTAATGAATTAGCCATTGAGCTAATCATTAAACAGGAGGAATATCCTATTTTCTGGGATCACATTAATAAAGATGAGGAATTCCGAACGAAAAAATAAGAAAATATTTTTGGGAAAATCGGAAAAATTATGCGAAGTGATGGGACAGAAATAGAGAGGACTCGTAAACAAGGCTTACATCGTGGATATTTTCGCGTTTGTTTTTTGAAAGTTAAGACAATATTATGTAGTATTCTGCACTAATAAGAATTTCGTTTGCATCAAAATCCATTTTGGACATTCACGAAAGTGTTTTTTTCAATGTACTGATATGAGAATTCTGATCGGAAAGCAAAGAAACAGTGCGCGTATAGAACGGGCGCACGGAAGTAAATGTCTATACTAAGAGTGCTAGCATGCAAACTTCTTTCCTGTTTGCGTACTTGATGTGGACGTTGCGGATGGAGAGCCGCGTTCGCGTTCAGCTCGTGCACAAGCATCAATGAGTATCAAGAATTTCCACTTTTTATTCAAGTGTCCAAAAAAGAGTCAATAATGTTAATCTGAATAACACTGTATCTTCTCGAGCTAATGCACACTGACTTTGCTAATTATCACTTTTTCAAAATGACCGGCAACAGCCCGCTGAAGGTTATGTCAAAAAGCGCAGTTTATAAAGCAGGAGAGATTATAACAGTCAATCAAGGACTCCGTTTCATCCGTACCTACCAGCAAGATTAATTGAAGTAAAATATGTCAGAACTAAGCCCTAATATCTGAATTAAACTGGCAACGGCGGAGATTTTGTGCAGTATGCATTTGCAAAAAAACTATTTGCTTCAGATTAAAACAGTATCCATAACTACTTAAATACTACACTTACCCTAATCATTCTAAAAGCAGAGCTAAATATTTCAATAGCTAAACGTATTACAGCCAAAAAGCACGGCAAAAAGCTTAGCCAGAAATTTGGTTTCCACCTCTATGGTTTGCACAAACTAAGTATGCGCGAGAAAGGTGGCGCCTGTGAAAGCGATACAAGCCGTGTCTACTGTCTTGGCTTATTTTGCTTGAATGCAGTTGTTTATTTTACTAATTTTTATTTATTTTAGGCGCTGGTCGAATTTTGTGATCTAGCACGAAAAATTCAAACAATAAATTTTTTTGCGTATTTATTACTGGAGAATTTCGATTGACTGCAGTTACCTATTTCACTCGAAGCCAAAAAAGCCGCATGTACGAAATAGTTTCAAAAAGTTTCATTACGGACCTTATTGACTGATAAATTCATTTCCGTTACTTAAAAAAATAAAGTTGAAAGAATGTTTGAAATGATATAAAAAAATTATGGCGTTTGAAGCAGTGGCTGCAAAACTAACGGAAGTATGTAAAAAAAGTTCCTGTTTTCTGTACTATGTTACTTTTTTAGAGTTTTGTATTTGTGTTTCGATTTCACTGTGCTGCATAGGTTGAAACAGGCACAAAAAAGGAGTCTGTCATAAAACAATCAATTCATTCCGAAGTTCGAACCACAAAGAAAGGAAAAAAGTCGGACAATCGTTAAAGTCGGATTTCGGCACAAACAAGCATCATGTAATAGGTGTATGATTTTGCTTCTGCCGTTTTTCTCCGAGATTCGAGGTTTTATTTTAAAAATCAGGCTATAAATTTACGATTCAAAATTTTTTATATTGCTGGTCACTACTTTCGCCCATCTTTAGGACTTCAATACGAATCCCGAAAAACTGGTCATCTTTTCATAGGATCCGCGCATCGATCCCCAAAATTTATCATAAGAACGGAACAGCAAGCCTTGTGCCATTGATCGAACCCTCATCTCAACGAACAGCAACATGGGTTTCGAAAAGGCAGGTCAATTACACGAATCTCATAAACCTGGTTTCGGACGTTCTCTGTGAGATAGTAAAGGGAAACCAGGTTGACGCGCTATATACTGATTTCAACAAGGCCTTCGACAGAGTCGATCATCAAATTTTGACACACAAATGACTTGATTTCGGTATACCTGGCTGCCTACTCAGCTGTCTTAAATCTTATCTTTGTGGCAGAACTCAGATTGTCAAATTTCAAGGAACATTTTCGAAAACAGTTTTTGCGGTGTTGGGGGTGCTGCAAGGCAGTCATTTGGAGCCCCTTCTCTTTAATCATTTCATTTCGGATCCATCTAGAATTTTATTTGATACCTCACACCTCTTCTACGCTGACCACTTGAAATTTGTTCCACACTATCAAAAAGCAGTCCGAAATTGATTTTCTTCAACCAAAAGTTGTATCTCGCAAACAGTGGTGCCACCTGAATAAACTAAGTCTCAAAGTCGACAAGTATCGAGTGATAGGTTTCTCCCTAACAAATAAAGTCATTGCCAACTCATACTATCTCAATAACAATGAACTTATTAGGGTAGAACATATCGTAGACTTAGGTGTAACCCTAGATACCAAAATGTTCTTTAACTTGCAGATCGACAAAGTCTTGCCGAAGGCGAGCAAACAATTAGGTTTCATTAAGAGCTACTAAGTATCTATATACATCACTAGTGCGGCGTCCATTGGAATACGCCTGCATAGTCTGGAGGCTAGCTTTTCAACCACACAGCAACAGGCTCGAATCGGTTCAGAAACAATTTCTACTTTCCGCTTTGAGGCACCTCTATGATCCATGCGACTTTAGTAATCTTCCATCTTACGAATACAGACTTGGTCTTTTAAACCTTATGATTTTTTTATCAAGAAGAGCCTTAATTAGCGTATGCCTAGCTTTTGACATAATTAATGGTAGCAGCTCTCTCTAATAAAATTACATTTAGCAATCAAATAAGAAATAAGCATTAGGCATACAACTCTCCTCAAGGAATACCAGCACCTTAAAATCTGTGATGTTTTAATTAACTCAACAAAAGCTGTTGTAGAACATTCAACAGTGTAAGTAACTACTATTCTTCAAATCTATCTTCAAAAATAACTTCACAAAGGCCCCATTGACTGCTTATCTCCCATCCTAATTCGCCTGAATACAAATAAATATCAACTTAAAATACTTTTAAAGTTTATTTTATTTCATACATTATGTACATATATTGTATGATGCCTTGTTTGGCAAATAAATAACTAAATAAAAAAAGTAAAAATTAGGAGAAACAATATCTGGAGAAAGATCCGGATGGGGTATTGATCCCCGTTCTACCGTTTCCAATTACATTTTTTGCCTCCGGCCGGCACTTTACCGTGCGTGTCGTTCTATTCCGGCCGTTTGTTATTCAAAGCTTAGCTGAAATGTATCAATTGGTTTCAATACTAATCGCTTGTAACTGTTTTAACCAGTTTTAGTAGCTCATAGTAAACTGCTACTAAATACAGAGCATGGCTTTGGAGCCTTGAATATTCACTTTGGAGCCTTGAATATTCACTTTGGCTGTTGACATCAAAGCATGGCTAGGAGCTTCCAATAATTTTTTGTGCTTGGCGCTATCGTAATAAACCTATTTTTTTAACCCAATCAAAATACCATGGAGCAATCTCTTCCGTCTTTGCTTTTCAAGCAGCATACAAAAGTGGCTCAACATCTCTTGGCTTCAACTCATACTACACCCAATTTCCCTGCAACTGAGTAATTTCTATGGCTTTTAGGCGTTTTGAATTGGCTTGTTGAGTCCCTTTTAATGATGCTGCTGATTATTCTTTAAGTAATGCAATCAAATTTGTAGCTTCAAAAGCATTCTTTCTTCCACCGGAAGAAATATAAATCAACACACTTTTTTCACTAAGAGAGGACTTAATGTTAATATTTGATAGCATTCAATGAGCTTCAGCTGCAAATTTTTTCATATTGAAGCACAAAATTAAAACGTCTCGCAAATGACGAGAATTTGGCTTGTAAACTGATATTTTAAATCAGGAATTACTTTATAATGCAGACTCCAATCGACTAGTGTTTCGATGGCCGTAAGCACACTTACCGCGAAAGCTATTTATTGGAAAATTGTGGGAGTGGAGTTCTACACCTAATACCTATGCTGTGATCCATTAATAATTACGCAAACCATTGGGCCCTTTCATAAATATTCAATTAAATTTACTATACAACAACTACTCGAATCTACAGCGTTTACTTTTTTGCTTTTTATCAATAAATAATGAAAAAAAAAAACTGAGGTGAAAAATATCTATTCGTGCATTACTGTCATACCGCAACATATTTAACCGCTTCTTATTGGCGATTTAAAATCTATAAGTGAAAAATTATTGTTCAACACTGTCGCAATGATGTTTTATTCAATGCAAAACATTTTCTTCTCTGGTTTCAGTATGTGGAGAGGTGGAGGCATTACGTGCTGTTCTGGCTGCTGGAGCAAAAGTTACAACACCGGACATCAACGGTGGAAGTCCTTTGCATTACGCTGCACAAATGTGTGGTGCCAGCTATGAAGGAAAGCTCGGAAACACATCATCCAAGCTAGCACTGGAAATATTGGACATATTAATTGCACATCCCAATTCTTCCGTTGATGTTGCGGACAAAGATGGCCGTCAGCCTTTACTATGGGCAGCCTCTGCTGGGTCTGAAAAAGCAATAATCAGTTTGGTGAAAGCTGGTGCTCGAGTGGAGAGTTCAGACAAGTAAGACTCAAGTGTTTCATTTGATTTGATAAATTATTAATTGTTAATTGTTTCAGGGACGGGCTGACGGCATTACATTGCGCAGCGTCACGAGGTCACACGGAATGTATCGATACAATAATAAGCTTGTGCGGCGCTCCAACAGACCTAATCGATTCAAACGGCTGCACGGCTCTTCACTACGCTGTAACATTGGGGCATGCTGACGCGACCGCACGTCTACTTGAGCTGGACGCTAACCCGAATCGGCAGGATAGAAAAGGGCGTACACCTGCCCATTGTGGTTGTGCAAAAGGGCAATTCGAAACGGTTAAGTTACTCAAAGAAAAAGGAGCTAATTTGTGGCTGAGAAACGCAAAAGGTGATCTGCCGCTACACGAAGCTGCATCGTCCGGCAGAAAAGACTTGGTTGAATGGCTTTTAGAGCAACGGCCAAAGCAAGTCAACACAACTTGCAATGACGGGAGAACTCTACTACATATAGCTGCTAGCAACGATTGCACAGATATGTGCAAAATGCTCCTGGACTTTGGCGCGGACGTGAACAGTATTTTCAGGAACTGCAAGGCACAAGTGTTCACTCCATTGGATTGTGCTCTGCAGAGAGGACATCGATCTACCGCCAAATTTTTACAGTCAAATGCTGGTCTTCCAGCTAGCAAGTTGCATCTATCGGCACGTCGGCCGAATGCTTTTAATGATCAGGAGCTAGTCAAACCGCTGAAGTACGAAAAGAAAGATTTACAGGAGGTCAACACAGGCAAGAAGTATGTTATATATGTTCGAAACTCAGATTCAGAATGTAGTTGTTCTGAATATGTTTTGCAAAAGCAATCAAAGAGTCGCCATAGCTGCAGAGAGCACCGAAAGCGAACTAGGAGAAGAACAAGTAGCTGTGGTGAAGCAGAAGAAATACTAAAAGATGGCGATAATAGTGACATTTCTAGATCAAAGAGTAATATTGAAATTCGTAGGAAAAGCTCAAGAGAACGAAGCTGTAGTAGTAGCAGTAACAGTGAAAAAGAGGATTCGTGCGAAAATTGCTGCCGTCATAAGAAGAAGTTCAAAAGAATCAGAAAACGAGGAAAGTCCAAAAGAGTAGTGAGAGAATCTGTGCCATGTCCGAAAGAAACAGACGTTGCAAAAATTTCGATAATTGATGGTTCTGCTTCTAAAACTTACTATCCCGAACCAATAGCTTCTCGTCTTTCACCAATGCCGTCAGAAAAAACACAAACTCAATCAATGGCAATGAAACCAGAAGAACAAGAGCTCGACACAGATAAATCTGCGAAGATTGAGTCAAAAAATAATTCAGAGCCGGATTCGTTGCAGCATACGACTATGGTGACTGAAGCCCAAGTACATGCAACTGAAGACAGTCAAACTCAAATCCAGACATCTGCCATAGAAGCAATTACTCCCGATCCTGAAAAATGTGATATACTCACCGGAGATATTGAAGAAACTTTAAAATCAGAAATCAATTCAGTTCTGCAAAGTGCTGCAAGTTTGGCTACAACTGTTACGGATGCTCCAAGTAAACCTGAAGAGCTTCCAGTTCCAGTCGAAGTAAAAGATTCAGAGGAGCTAGATAAAAATCAAAATTTGCAAGAAACAAGCAAAAGTGATGAACACTCTTCCCAAGTTGCGGATGCCAAATGTCAAATTACCGAGAACGCTGAAAAAGTAGACTCTACTGCCATTTTAGAAAACACTTTAGTCACAAATAATGATCAACCGGTTAAAATACTTGAACAAGATAGCTCGCACGTATCAAAACTTTCTGCTGATAAGAAGGAAGAAGGAGAAACCTTGGAAACCCCCGTGGAACTGCCAGCATCAAACGATTCTTTGAAAGAAAATGAACAGGTTCCAGTTCAGGTGGAGATAGAGGAGCCTTTACTCGAGAATGCGGAAGAAGCTGAAAAAATTGGCCCAGCAGACGTAATCAATAAAACACAAAGTGCTCCTGAAATTTCAAAACAAGAAGGTTCTAAAGCTGAAGCGGTCGCGGAAGAACAGGACGGCAAGCCACAAGGAAAAGAAAGCCGTCGCTCTTTCACACTAATTTCAACACCCTCACAAGAAGAGCAAGAAAGCGCTCAACGAAAAAGTAGCTTTACGGTACTGAAAAGCGATGAATCAATTGATGTGGAAGATCCCACTGCACTTCTTATTGCAGAAGATCGGCATAGCTTTCAAGTTTTCGATGATGGAACATTAAAAACTCAATCACAGGATGAATATACGTCAGATGAAGCCGACGTTGATGATGTCGCAGGCCACATAAGAAGGATTGCTGATGGCACATCGCTCTTTTCGCATCATGCAACGACGGCTACTTACGCGGACCTAGGGAGTCGAAAGCGTCGGTTGAAAAAGCGAATCAAGGTCTCCGAAAAACCTCGAGCCTGGTCGAGTATTGGAGCTCCTTCACACCAGGGAAGTAAAGATCAAGACTCTGGGTTTGAGCCTAGCCCGCGAGCAATGAAAACGAAAATTCCAACTCCAAGAATTATTCACACTGCCATACCACCACGTCGACCAGTTTATGCGACGCTTGATCATAGGTCTTGCAGTAGTCGTTTGGAAAATAGGAAACTTGGTGACAAAAACTCCTGCAATATGACTGCCGTTACAAAATCAATTCAAAGAAACATGAGAAGGTAAGTTTTTTGTGCCTTATTATTATCCGTAAAAATAAATCAGATACTAGATTTAATAATTAATTTCATATTTACGAAAATGCGGCTATGATAACGTTTTAACGCTAAAATTTCTAAAACGCTCTATGATTATAATTTTTAACCCTATGTAGGCGCTGAGTGCCTTGAAATAGCCAAATATGGTTTTCAAATTTTGAGCTGTGCTGGCTTCTGACGCTTGTGAGGATTAGACATTTGTGATTTTTGACGGTTCTTTCGTCAATACTGTAGCTACGAAAAAAACGTGAAAAAATTCAATAAACCATCGAGTTCCCTGAACAGTTTTAGGTTTTGGAAAAAAATGCAAACGATTGATAAAGTTGACTTTTTACAAACCCAGATAAATTAAAATTTCTAAAATTTTGCGTCCTACAAGAACCGTAACGCTTCGCCAAATCACCTACGCTTGGTGCACTCGATGCTTTGACTAGATCTCATAACCAGATCATCAGATTATTCTGACAGGAATTATTAGTTTTGAGTAGAAGCAGGTCTGATGGAAGGAACTAAGAATTGTAAGAAAATTCGTGAAAGCTTTTAAATGTTCCTGTTCCAAATTTTGTTCCTACGCATCACTGAGCCTCCCTGTTGGAGTAGGGGTCTGAGCTGCAGCAGAAGACAAGTACATGAACTGCCAAAAACAAATTCTGTACAGCTAGCTGCAGCAGCAGATTGCAGGGAATGCTGGAATACAAGGGCGTCCTGAGACTGTAGCTCTTGGAAGAAGCTGTGTGGCGGAATTGAAGCAATTTAACTAGGAGCGAGACTTAGAAATCTGCGTCTTAAACGCCCTGTTACATCTAGTCTGGTGTGCAAACTAGATGGGGACTTTACAGGTGGCAGCTCGGAAACGTTGAAAATTTTCGTAGATACTCATGTCCCGGGCTGCTTGGATAACTCTACCTCCTCTATTTTCTCCACTGATGAGCAGGTGTCCGGTCCTCATTTTGTAGAAAGAATATAGAAATGTAGAAAGAAAGTGGTGTCTAAGCAGAATCTACTTCGAGCAATCGACACTTTGCCTGACTTCAAGTCCCCAGGTCTAGGTGGAATTCTGCTTGCCATGCTGCAGAAGGCAGGAATACCCACAGTATGCTGGTTTTCACCAGTTTACAAAAGCTGCTTAGTGCTTAGTCATGTACCTGCAGCCTGAAGGTCCCCTAAAACTATATTTATTATCAAACAAATCCGAAAGATTACACTTCGATTAGCCTGATTTACTTCCTCCTCAACATTTTTGGAAGCCTTTTAGACCTTCACATTAAGCAAAAACTTGGATTGAGCCTGAAACGCGTACACAAAAGGGAAATCTTTTGAAATAGCTCTCCTAAGGGTTTGTCTTAATAGGATATTTCTTGAAAAAGAAAATGTACTCCATTGTAAAGAGTATGCTTTGGGGGCCTTTCTGGGGATCGATGATGCCATATAATAGCCATTGTGCAGAGCTTCTGCGTGACCAACACCCATTCTGTTTTATGCGGTGGAAAAGCAACATGTTTAAGCTATGGCTCATATCAGTGGAATGGATATTATCTGCTTATAGTGGAATGGGGGGAGCGCAAATCATAAGGGCTATAGGGTTGTATCCAAGGGCTCTATCTCCTGTCTTGTAGACAATTGTGGTTGGAAAGCAAGGGGCTCACGGTTTTGATCTATGATAGCGATTACAGTTTCAAATAGATTCCCGCATATTCCTTGGCCAGCTCGTCGAGTATACCCTGCGGCTGATAAATGAATATGTTAAAGCCTTGAAATTTGGCAATAAATCCGATAAAGCCAATCTTATACTCTTCAAAGGTAAATATAAGATTCCGCTAGATTGGGTATCAAATCGTATGCAAACTACTTGGGTCTTATTCTGTGAGCTTACTCACTTAGAAATTGAATTTGGAGGAAAGAGTTAAGCAGTCAAGCAACGTGATTTACCCGTGATTTGCGCAAGCAAGAGAGTGCTGGGCGAAACATAGGGCATAAACATGCTCTAACGCACTGCTCTTACGCATATAGCAAGGCCGATTCTTGCTTACGGCTATCAGGCCTGGTTGCCGATGATGGATAAATTTACCTTTGCTGACATTGCGAATACAGTTCAGCGGTTTTCGGCTCTCTACACTAAATGTGTCTTAACCACGACTCCTTCGTCTTCGGTGAATGTCCTACCTCATCTTCCTCCGCTTTACCTCTTTGTTAGAGCCACTACTGTAAAACCTGCCGTCAGGCTTAGGGAATTACTACGATATTAGTCAAGATCCATTGGTCTCAGTAGTTTTGAACAGGGGAACGGAGGAAGGACTGACTACTTGGTCCCCAGTCTGTGCTTTGAGCGAGGATATCAAGCGACTGTAGGAGATGGGTCGGAATGGAATCAGCAAATGGGCATAGCAGCTCTTAGCATGTACACTGACGGCCTTAAAACAGCTGCAGGAATAGACGATGTATCATATCTTACTGATCGCAATATAGAAACACCTTTCAGACATCCTAATCATTGTCGTATTTTCCAGTCGGAGGGATTTGCGATACGAAAAGCTGCAGGACTGGTGTATGTCAAGGATACTACAGGTGCTAGAATCAATATTTTGACAGACATTCCTGATAAAAACCAATAATACCTTAAAGCTTATGTCAGCAGGTATGGAAACATACCTAGCTGGTTGAAAAATTAGATTAGAGTTACCAGCTATAGTAGTTTTTGTCTCTTGAATCTAGAAAATTCGCTCAGCAAAACAAAAGTTGTTTGACTTATAGATTCCGATGCACTCATCAGATCTTTGTGAAATTCCCACAGTATTATAAGACAAGTTTGCTAGAAATTTCGGTCAAAAGCTATTTTAACTTTTCTAATATTATTGTCTTTTCGTTACTAAAAGATGCTAGCATTATACTTATTTTCAAATGATACTGATATTGTCATAAAAATCAACAACCAAAGTTTTATTTTGTTAAATTTTCGCTAGTGGTAGCCTTAAAATTCTTTCTACCTCGTCAAAAACCAACGTGGCTATTGACTCGAACCAAAATTCCCAGAATCAGTTAGCTTCAACGTAAAGCAGAATCGGTTTAATTATGACTGTGGTGCTGGCAAATGGTAGCCGGCATCAATACTCAAGCATAATAATAAAAGCGGTTTGGAATTATTTTTAGAAAACAAATATGAACTTTGAAAACTTGGTTGTAAAAACCTCTGAGGAAAGTGACTTCTCGACTTGCTTCTCTGCCAGCCAAACTTCCCCCAACATTTTCGAATAAATAGAATTGCTGATTAGTTTGAGTGCTATGGTGTTGAATGGCTTCTTTGAGTTGGACAATCATTTGCGGTTTATTAGCTACATTTGAAGAGAAACTCCCAAACGAAAAGTTAAATAATACCAAAGTGACCATTGTAAGTGAAAATGCTTTAAGGTGAACTAAATAATGCGACGTTTATGACATTTGTGTAGCTATACTCATGTCAAAGAAAGTATTTCGGTTAATAGCAAATGAAAACCCTTTTTGAGAAATTTTATAATACGAGAGAAAATATCTACAAAGGGTTCACATGAATGGGGTGTGCCATCATGAATCTTACTCCCTACAGTTGATGTGACTTTCGTTTGGACATTCATCTCTTTTTGCATTCGCTCTGTGGTTCTTAGTTGAAACTTATCAGTCCTACTCACAGCCACAGCTTGCTCTGAAAGAATCACTTTAACAATGTTTTTCTCTGTGTACAAATTATCTCGACCCAATGATAAGAAGTTATGTTTGGCGCTGCTTCCTATCGCGGAAAGAAAGTTTCGGATAAAAATGTTTGATACTGAGATTGCCATTGGCTACTAAACAAACAAATGAACTAAATCAAGTGAAAGTCGAAAACTAAGGAACATCAAGTATTTCGTTTGAAACTGAAAAACCGCTGGTATGAAACTCCAAAACTGAATAGAAGAACGGAATGCCACAATAAACAAGGAGGTTAGATCTTAAGTTAGAATAATTTCCAAGAATTGCTCTTTTGCCACATCGGAGCTGTTGTGCGTAAGTAGCAATAAATCTGTGCTGAGGAAGATGTAAGGCTGAGTTCATAGAACCAAATTGCTTTCATATTCCCTAATGCTGGTCGTGAATGTGTATAATCGCCAACGTTTTGCCCCGCTTTGCTTACAATTTATGTTACAATTCCAACGTAAATATGAATTAATATGGTCTTTATCTAGCGTGCCGCAACGGACGACAACATGTAGTATAAGATTTGAAACTCAATAAACTTCCGCGAAATGCGAACATGTGCCTATTTATTTACTACAAAATTAAGTTCTGGGGAATAATTCAAATTACATGCTTTCATGTTTCGCAGCACGAGTATTCAGTCCATCTCGTATACTGCTTTCAGTGGGGCAAGAAGCAAAGATTCTCTCGTACTTATTCTCAAACATGCCAATTCCTCCCGCACCAAGATTTTTTCTTTCCTCACAGGAATTATAATGCAGTTAGAATTGTAGTGGTATCAAATAATCAAAGAAGAGAAGAATGAATTACCCACAGCTCGTTGACTCGCTCTTTTATCTCTGAGTAAAATTTAAGATTGTGAAAAAATGTATGTTTAAATGTATTTAATTTGCTAATGTGCAGTTAACGTTATACAATCATTGCAAAACAAAGTTTTCTATTCTCGTCCTTATTCAATTTCACAATTTTCGAAATTTGAGATAAATAGCAATAAGCTAACTATTTTCGAATTTATTGGGCTCTTGTGGGACGATTTCGGGTTTCCTTGTTATTGTTATTCATCATAAGTTTCAATTATGCATATTATAATGCGGAATAATTTTCCGAAAATTTCTTCATCAGGTATTATATGGAACGTAAAATCTTTCAACATCTTCTGGAGCTGAAGAGTTTGCAAATCCGATCGAGTAAATTAAACGAAGCAATGCTAGTAAAACGCGCTGTTGACGACTACCACAAATCGTGCATGGCTTTGGGAGTTGAAATGGGTGGTACGTTGCGACGATATCCTTACACTGAATATACGTTTAAGAATTTTGAAATGTTTCTTTATGAGACACTAAAAAGCTTACAGAAAAGTGGTTCTAATAATTTCCAGAATATCGAAGAAGTCTACCAAGAGGCAAGTGTTTCAGACAGAAGACAGGAGAGCAAATTAAGTGAAGCGAATATTAATGACATCTTGTACTTGCAGGCTGAAAGGCGACTAAGTCCAGATTATAATGCCTATGAAAAAGCACTACGCTGTACAACAAAAACTCACAGATGCTTCCACGCCGCTCATGCATACACAGGCATCCCTTGTGCTGCTTACAGTAAGTACGTTTTTTCAATCACAGTCGAGCCCTGATAAGCACATATCGATGCACCACATAGTATGTATTTGCACACTTATCGCTGCTGTGCACTTATCAGTGTTTTGTTTCATTTTCACTTCAAAAATCAATAGTTGATGGAAACATTTACCAAATAATGAGATTTTTATTCATATAAAAAGCAGGAAAATAGAATACAGTATTTTCATAAGTATTCATTAAATACAATATATTAATAATAAAATTTTTACAAAATTTTACCGTAGTATGCAAAAAAAAATCCGAAATCCCTTTTGCATAACCTTTTTACCCGAACATTTTACTTATTTTACATCTTGCACTTTGAGATAGAGATGATAGCTCTGCCTCTTTTGTGTCATATATTGGTTAACCAGTTATGTGTGCTTGACGACTATATCCGTCATGGAGATATGGCAGAATTTTGTGTCAAGACGACTATAGCAAATTATATTCGTAAATTTTAATATGTTTAGAAGTCAAGACGAATTGAAACAAACAAATAAAAATTATGAATAATTCGAGTTGGATTCATAACTTCCTGATAGCAAACTCGTAAGCAGTGCAGTAACACAAAACCAAAATAAAAATAAAACAAAGTATATTAGATTTTCTATCCGGATTACATACCAGATAGAGTTACAATCCTTCACGAAGATCTTCCAACCATTTATTGGCTCCCTACCGCTGATCTTCCCGAAACAACACCATTTCCTTTGTCTTTCGCATCTGCGATCAGAAATTTTATGCACAGCTGCGCACTTCAGCAGTTCAACCATATTACCAACTATATTGATAGGATCTTTGTCTTAGTTTTTCCTAACATATCTGACAATGATCTTTTCATTTCGGAATCCATACTCCTATATCTAAAGATTTATCCTCATCTTCCTTCGTTAGATATTTTTATTCATATCCACCCCTTGAAACCTCTCAATCCACGTCAATACTCCAAATATAACTTCTTCAAAGGTGACTACTCTGGGCTTAATTCATTTCCAATCACCATTGATTGCAGCGTCATTTTATCAGAACTTACATCTGATGATTGTGTTGACTATCATTACCACATTCTTGATTGTATTCTACCTACCGTCATGCATGTTACTTATCCTCGGAATCCTAAATATCCCCCTTGGTTTGCTAAATGTATTATTTCGAACCCATCTAAAAAAAATCCAAACTTCTTGAAACATACAAACTGTCTTGTTCAGTTGAAGACCTTGAAGTATTGAGGCCTGACACAAAGTTTCTAATTAAAAAAGTGCACCATTCTTATATTTCGAACATACAAGACGGAATGCGTAGTGGAAACTTCAAACCGTTTTGGTCCCACTGTAGACAATTACGAACCATTTGGAATAATCTCCTGACTTTCATTAAATATGAGGATCAAATTTCTACTTTCTCTTAAGGCAGCTGCGATTTGCCTGCTCAGTACTTTACCTCGTCGTACTCTGTGTACTCCCCAATTTTTCCTCCTCCTGAACTCTCTAGCAGATTACCGACATCCTTTTATCCTATTTATTCTATTACGCCTTCTATTGTTAAATCCATAATAGGAAAACTCAAATTTTCTTCAAGCATAAGTATTGCTGGACTTCCAACAGTATTTTTGAAAATGACGGGCACTGCATCAAGTCTTCCTTTGACTATCTTCATTAAGAAGAGCCTATCCGAAGGCCATTTTCATTCCCTCTGGAAACAGGCTATAATTCATCCAATTCTTAAATCAGATGATGTGTCCTCTGCAAATAATTTTCGCCCAATATCGATTCTTCCATCCTTTGTTAAGATCCTTGAACGGTATCTACATGACATTATCGTAATTCAATACAGGCATCTCATTGCAAAAGAACAACACGATTTCTTCTCAGATCGCTCAACATCAACAAACCTCGTATATTTCACGAATTTTGTTGCTAAAGCTTTGGAGGCCCAACTTCAAGCTCACGCAGTATATACCATGATAGTATATACGAACTTCTCTAAAGCTTTTGATCGTGTTGATCACAATCTTCTTTTGTCTTTACTACACAGACATGGCTTTTCTTAATATATAATTAAATGGATAGAATCATACTTATTCGATCGATCTTGCAATGTTCCGTATGATTCCAGTATGTCCCATCCTTTCGAGCCTAGAACAGGTGTTCCACAAGGTTTTATTCTGGGTCCCCTCCTCGTCTTGTTTTATGTGAATGATCTGCCGCCGCTTCTTTCTTGTCAATGTCTATTTAATGTCAATAATCTGAAACTCTTCGTGACCAAAAGGTCCATTGATGACTGTAACCTTCTTTAATCCAACCTTAAAATCCTCGAAAGTTGATGTAGGGAAAACAAGCTTCTTTTGAATATAAAGAAATGCCAAACACTGCTTTTTTCTCATAAAGCTCAGCCTCCTGTATTCCATTACTCGTTGTATACCCATGTGCTCTCTTTTCTTGCCTGCGTCAAAAAAACTGGGGTTTATGTTTGACAACAAGCTCAGATTTGCTGTTCATGTCTCAGGTTTAGCCGATCGAGCCTCTAAACTATCGGGCTTTATCTTAAGATCGTCGCAAACATTAGAATCCATGCAACCAACCTTACTTTTATATGCTTCTCGTGTCCGGTCAACTCTGGCATATGCCTTCCTTTGTGTGGTCTCATCAGTATTCTTGCAAAGGAAATTCACTCATTCGCTACTTTACAAGCACGGTACTCCCCGTTCAGAATGTAATGATCGTCTTTCCTTTCTCAAGCTTGATACACTATCTGCTCGTCGTATCTATTACAAGCAATGCTTTCTCTACCAAATCTGTTCCAACCTTTTACATGATCCTTTTGTGAAGATATCAAATTTCGTCACCAAGCGTGTGAAACTCGGTGCTCAGAAACTATTGAAGAATCGTTTGTGAGATCGTCAGTCTACTTTAATTCGCCTTTAACAAAGCTAACAAAAACATATAACTCTCTCCAGCTAGGTCCTTTACCTCAACCCTTTGAAATATTTAAAACTTTGTTAAAAGCTAGAATGAACTAGTTATAATTGGAATGTAATCTGTACGTTGTATATGAATAGAAGATAAAAATGATTTGTCGGTATCGATATACCCGCATATTTTTCATTGACAACACATGAACCATTTCGCTTATAGGCGTGTTTTTTTTGCTCTCCGTATCCATAACAGAACAATGCTATCCAGAGCAGACGCATTGGAAACAACAACAACTCCTGTCCCAGTGAATCCACTGAGTTCATTGTTCAGTTATGGAGAGGGGGAGCAAAATAAACCACGACTTTTAGTACTACAGTTGGCTCGCACACATGATTTGTGATTAGTTTCCGTGGTGCAAAATTCTGTTTTCTTCGCTGCTTATGGGCCAAAATAGACGAGCGGAGCTATCGCCGCGTTTTTCCGCCGAGCTTTTGAGCTTGCAAATGGAACACAGGTGTTTGTATGAAGCAAACTATACGAGCGCGATTTTAGCTGCGTGTTAAATCCATACAATATCAAAAGCTCGGCGGAAAAACGCGGCGATAGCTCCGCTCGTCTATTTTGGCCCTTAGGCAGCTTTTAAGTATACTTGTTATTAAAGTACCTTATGGGGCATTCCACATGAAGTGGACAGGCAAAAAATTTTGATGTTTCCGACTTTAGTAATATTTGATTATGTTATACCTATATATATATATATATATATATATATATATATATATATATATATATATATATATATATATATATATATATATATATATATATATATATATATATATATATATATATATTTATATATATATATATATATATATATATATATATACATATATATATATATATATATATATATATATATATATATATATATATATATATATATATATATATCCTCGATCTAGATACAAAATTTTTTTACAACACAAAGTCTGGTTAACGAGCTAGAGGTCCTTAACCCTAGAATGGTACGGTAAATTTTTGGATGATTTGAGGTACATGTTTTTACTAAAAAGAAGGCAACAATAGTATTAGGTTTTTTTTTTTGTTAGAATTAAACATAAAAAGATTATATAGCTTCTAGCCTCATGGTAGTCAGAGTGGCCAGCTGGCTGATGCGCGACGAAATATATACCCCATGTGAGTAAAAATTACTCATAGGCACACTCAGAAAAATTTCACCACTGAAAATTTAATAGAATCAAATTTAAATCAAAAGTCAAACACTTCTAAATAAAAAACGAATCTTATTTGAATTAAATAAGCCTCCACATTCAATAAAAATGATTCCACTTTATTATAAAAATGTTATTTTCATATCAAAATTTTCATTATTGAATGAAAAATAAAACATTAAAACAAACAAGACACACTTTGATACAGCGTTGTTGAAATGAGGTCAGATTATTTGAATTAAAAAGAAACGGATATGGTGCCAAATCATATTTGAAAATTTTTGATTTGGCGTCATACACGTTTCGTTTTAATTCAAATAATCTGACCATTCCAGGGTTAAAGATTTAACTTTTTGGCAGGTATGCACTATTTATCCTTTTATCCAGTATTAAAAAGTTACAATAAAATAAATAAAAAACTTGCATTTGAATTTTGAAATGCATTTTTGCATATTCAAAAAATTATAAAAATAATTTTGAAATTATCTATATCTAAATTTTTGAAAGTTGAATTTCATTGAGTTAGACCATTTGATTTTTTTTATTTTTTTTTCTAAAAATAGCCAATAGTGAATAGATAATCCTTGCTAAGTTTCATAATGGGCGTAGATGTCGTTAAGGAGCTAGACCAGTTACAGTTTCGAAAAAGAGCGGCCGACGCATGTTTTGAAACTGTAACTGCTCTAGCTCCTAAACGACTTCTACGCGCATTATGAAACATAGCAAGAATTATCTAGTCACTATTAGCTATTTTTAGAAAAAAAATTGAAAAAAATCAAATGGTCTAACTCAATGAAATTCAACTTTCAAAAATTTAAATATATATATTTACAAAAAAAAAACATGCTATTTGAATATCCAAAAATGCATTTCAAAAGCTCATTAAATGAAGTATAAATTCAAGTTTTTTATTTATTTTATTGTAACTTTTCAATACTGGATAAAAGGATTCTAAATAGCGCATACCTGCTAAAAAGTTAAATTTTTAAGAACCTCTAGCTCGTTAGCCAGACTTTATATAGTAAAAACATTTTGCATCTGGATCGAGTACTTATATAGGTATAACATAGTCAAATATTAATAAAATCGGAAACATCAAAATTATTTACCTGTCCGCTTCACGTGGAATGCCCTTTAGGATATTTACTCGTCAGGAGTGATATGCATGTTATAGATGCGTATGCATGATGGTCAAAAAATCATGTACCAAGGTTTATACAAAACTTTTAATAAACAGAGTTAACTATTTTATTGAAACAATATTAATAAAAAAGAAGCTGAAATTCACTATTTAAAGTCCACAACCCGCAACTAAAATATATTAATTTTTATGTGTATGTTAGTAGATATAATAATGCCAAACACGCGTTGATTCCTCTACTTATAAATAAGTTCCATTCTGTGACTTTGTTTTTCCGATAAAGTTTCTTAATAAAGCAAACAACCGTGAATTAGAAACAGAGTGAAACATATTAATTAGCTATGAATTCTGTGAGAAATGAAAAACAACCGTTGTGGTAAATAGCTTCTTGGAGCCAAATCGTTTTGAACCTGGTAACAGATAATTGCGATAGTAGCCTATAAATGATAATTGTTTGTCCTTGTTATTGTTGCGTACGACTCCATAGTAAATATTATTTTTATAACTGACAAGAAATGTTTATTTTATTTTATGAAGCTTGTCTAATTCTACGCAGACTTAAATTGCCATATAAATCACATAGTTTCACATTTCTCTACTCCCATAAAAAAATATTTATGTCTCATGTATAATCAACATTTCTACTTACTCTGCAGCCATATCGGAAAAACACGAAATGTGAGAAAGAATTACCTTACGCAAATTTCTGCAATTTCGGCTTGAGACCCGACCAACGGGTTTTTGTTACTTCTGTTGGAAAATGTACACGGTTTCATGCTTGCCTTGACTTCAAACATAAATGACAATCCTCTTCATTGATGAGTCTCTGTCTTTTCCACAGATTTAACGCACACTCCCAGATTAAACGGAAATCGCTTCAAATTACTGGCAAGAAAAACCACCAGGCTTTTCGCGCGAGAGGAAGAAATGTTAATTAGTCGTCGCTGACAGAGTCATACCTATAGCTTAACGATGAAGGCTGATTAAAGCATGCACAGCTTCGAAAAAGAAGTCTGTCTACACAAGCATTTCATGAAGCGAGATTAAAACGGTAATTAGGATTTATTCACGACCCCTTCCGTAAATTCTTAGTCACCTGGCAGCACATAGGACAAACATAAGTTAGTCCGGTAAGCAGCCACGCTGATGAATATTTATGTTGAAATGTTCTCGTTAGCAAATCTGCGTGCGTCTCAGACGAGCTGAATTCGCCACATGTGTGCACGAATTATAGATTACGTTAAATATCTGAACATTAGCCCTATTTTAATTATCCTCTCGGGTTGAAGTGCGAACAGAATTTCAGAGGATGGTAATTTGTCATTTGCGGTGGCTTCTCGAGATGGATATAAATGACAGTAATTTCTCTTTTACATAGGCTGGAGATTGAGCGGATGATTATTTGAGTTTTTAATAGGTGTTTAATTAATCTGAGGGTTTAATTACGTTCGATTCGCTGAGTGCACGATGTGTAGAGAAAAAGGATTCTATGGATTGTGAATGTGGTGCACGTTCGTAGCTTTCGCTTCGTAGATTGAATACAGATGATCCGACAATAAAAAATCTCTTCATAATGATTCGACTTTGCTAAATTGAAAACAAAATTACCCAAGTGCTATTACATTAAACATGTAATTACTTAAAGGTTGATTCTTCAAAATAAAGACATGCTCCCTTCTTCAGGAGCTTGAAAATTTAATGTGCATTTCAAATGTTGTGTTGGCGTATTTTTGGTGAACACTTATTAAACCTCTTTATTCACGGCATCGTAATTGAAGTAATTGTATTTGGAGATTGAAGCCACATGTTATAATAAGAGAAGGATGCTTGCCTAAAGTTTAAGTGCATAAAATTCATATGAAAGGGTGAAAATTTATTGTATCTCTTTTGTCAATACGAAACATAATTCTCTCATGAGGTTATCCAAAGTTTTTTTTTTTATATTTGAAAAACCCACATTTAGTGGCAGGATCTTTAAAAAGCATTGTTACCATTTCCGTTCTGAATAAGCCTCTCCTGAATTGCTTGTAACTGTCGGAAGATGGTTTTTTTAGTTTATGGTTTTAAATATCTGAAGATTTCTGCCAGTATTTGCTTATACTCTTTATACTCTTCCACATCTACTTCAGCAGCAATCAGTCGATTGTTGCTGAATTGAATGTTACTTTTACCATCAGCTAGCTGAAACTCGACTTTCGAAACGCATTTCAGTAATTTCGCTAATATTACAGCTACTCGCTAGTAACAATAGAGAATACTTCTACCTCTAGCGCTATGACTTTCTGATTCTATTGGACTTCCCCAGCGCTATGTCAAATAAGATATTGACTCCTTCTTATGTTCCAGATAGAAAGAAGAACAGAGTCAGGAAGATCTAATCTTCGTGGCACTATTTGTCTGGTACTCTGCTAGTACTCTGCGCTCTCTGCCACTTTTCGGTAGTATCTTCTATCCTGTAAAGCTATATTTTGCAAGGATGATATCCTATTAAAGCTGTGCATAGAGCCCTTACGCCACTTTTACGTAAAGCCAGTGTTTTTTTTTTGCTATTTTTTGTATCGAAGCTGAGGTAATCTTTCGAATTTTTCAAACTCTCTAGATTAAGTTAATAGCTGTCGTTCTTTTTCTTTGTCCATGCTTTAATTTCCCTGTCCGTATCAACTTTTCCAAGCCAAAATACGAAGTGGAAAGAATGCAGGGCATTTTAGCCCCTTCTTTGGACTTGGTATCATCATCTTGGTATCGACAGGATCTGAACGCTATATGACCTAAAGTATAGCAAATAATTCTGCTTGGTAGATAGTGTCCTCTAGTGGGAAGAAAAAGTGCATTTCGCACCTGGGTCTTACGATCCCTGCTCAACAATCCATCCTCGAACCATCCTTCTACCAAATTGGCGTCTTTTTATGGGAAGGAGTGAGCCATCCTCCCATTTTTTTCTGGATGGTATTATGACCTGGGACTTTTTTTTGAAAATTGTTTTAGTCTTAATTTGGTCGTTGAAAGCATTTCCATTATAGGTTTAATTTTCTTGCGGATACTAAAATGACCTCTAAGGTCTCTTGATGGAAAGTTGTATGTTGAACACTTTTTCTTGGATTTTTGTTTAGAAGGGCTTAGACCACACTTGCTGTTCGGATGAAGCTCATAGCTTCTGTAAGGATGATTCTTTTTTGAAGCTTGCTGAGACTGTTGACAGCATTGTGGTTTTCTTCCACCACACTGATGATCCAAATAGGATTTTTGTTAGGAATTGAACACCGGAAGGAATTGAACACCGAAAGTGCTTTTGTGACGTTCGGAGTCGTTTGTTTAGATGACACGTGAGTTTCTTATCCAGGTGGATTTCCACATATTTTACCTCTTCCTGTAGCCATATCCGATTGCCCTTGACTTTTAGCAATCTTATGCCGACTTTTCTTTTCTTGCTGTTTGAAGGTTAATGGATATTACTTCTTTCTCGCACTATTGTATTGTTTCATTTATGTTATTTTGTATTATCGGTCTCAATCTATCCGAGAGTGAGCCACTCTTTATTGCCGTATCCAAGGAGCGGTTTAGTCCTTACTGTTGAGAGTCCTATGAATGTCACCAACCAGTAGCTAAAGCTAGCTTTTAGAAGAATAGTTATACTCCTTGTGGACATTCTTTTCTAGGATATGCCCTTAGTTTTGCTCGCCTCTCCTCCACGAATACACCTTGGTATCTCAATACTTTATTTGCCCATTTCGCCACCTTCGAGTAGCACGTCTCTTCAGGAACCTGCAAGTCATGCCTTCCTTTTTCAAATGCTTATGAAGGCGCACATTGCAATTGCCTTTCCTATTATTTGTACGAGCTTATGTGTGACTAATAAAGTTGACTTGTCCCTTTGGTAGACGTATTAAAATGATTATGCTTCCATCTTCACTAAGAGACCAATTCGTTTGTAAAGCTTAATCAACTTTCCTGTAGTTTTCTATATGAAGGATGTGAGGCAATTTGGCCAGTATGATTTTGGAAGGTGAGCTGGTTCATTGCTACACTTGGCGGTGGAAAAATTATTCGGCCATCTGAAAAGATTATACTATCATCATTTTCAAATAACGCTAACAATAATGCTCAGTGACTGGAATGCTCAGTGACCGGAAATGAAGAAGTTTATCGAGAAACAGTTGGATAGCACAATATTGAAAATGAAATTAATGGTAAAAGCCAATGCTTGATAGACTTTGTGTTTCACGTACCTGCCTTAGCTACTAGGCTGCTCACACAGTCTTAAAAGTACACATGTGTATAGGTTTAGTCAAAATCAATAAGTTCTACCATTTTCACGATGATCCAATGTTTCTGTATGGCAAATCAGAATTTGAAAAGAAAGCATTACCTACTTTTAGGCACTCAGCGCCCAGAATTTCCAATTTTTTATCATGGACAATTATAAAACATAATGAATTTTTATTTCAAATTCTTATTTTTAGCAAAAATGTACTCTACACAGAAATATAGTGGTACCTGAAAATTCACTCAAATGCCGTCACCAAAGGTTTAAATATATCTTAGTTCTCATTAGTCGCTATACTATTGCTCATATACATCTATACCCTCTGAAATTTTCAGCTCAATCGAATCACGTACTCCAGAGATTATCTGCCTCTGATTAAGGTTATTTTGCAAAAGGTTTTTATGCGCAAAGAACGTCAACTGAAAGGGGCCGAGTTCCAGTTCATTGTGATGTGTAACTATACGCAACAACGGTGTATAGAAGTAAAAAAACGTTCACGTTGGAGCCAAATCACGTGATTTGGATTAGCTGATCGATTTGAGACCAAATCAGCCATAAATCTACCATAAATTTGTCTGGGATTTTGACATTCCAAATCAACCTAATTTTATAGCCCATTCACACTGAGGCTAAATCAGGCGATATCAATCAGCTAATCGCTTTAGAGCTGAATTGACCACAAATCTACCTGATTAACCATGCATTTGCCTCGGCTCTTGACAGTCGAAGGCTACCTGATTTAAAATAAATCTAGCATAAATCAGGTGCTATTGCGAATTTTGTCCCGGCTGAATTTTTCTCAGAGCGTGCTGAATTCTATCCGTGAGAGGAAGAGTAGATTTCAATGAAATATCTTTCGAATTTCGTTCTAAAATAGCTAAAACTGAACAAAAAAGGAAAATGTGAGTTGTACAAAGTGAAAAGAAAATGTTCTTGTATGTTCCTGCAACATTTTCAAGAATTTTCACGCAAAAAAATTGTGCACATAAATTTGAATGACATTTCTCGCTCCAAACCTTCTCTCTCTCCAAATCACTTCGAAACAGTGTGAACGCTTGACCTGATTAACTTGGCAGCTCCTAAATCTACCTGATTTAGAATGTAGTCTGAACACCATGTAGTCGCAATCTGGTGTTATTGTGAATTCTCTCCCGGCCGAATTTCTTTCAGGGCGTGCTGAATTTTAACCATGAAATGGAAAGTCCGTTTGAATGAAATCTCAGTCGAATTTTTTTTTTTCGAAAATAGTGGAAAATTGATAAGGAATAATCACAAAAGGATGATGAAGAGTTCACAAGGAGAAAGAAAAATATTCACTTATGTTCGTTTAACCTTTTTCAAAAATTTTCATGTTAAATTAATTGACCATATAAATTTGATTAACAGTTCAAACTCTAAATCACTTCGGCCACTACGAACGGCTAATTTGATTTTGTTTGCAGCTCAAAATCTCCCTGATTTTGGAGTGCAGTGCGAACGCATTTCCGGTTTAAGTTTGCTCGATAATAACGTTTGCGCGACTTGATTCCCGAACAGAAAGATCGAAGAAAACAAGGCCGTAATGTAGTTTAAAAAGGAGACACTTGTCTAGGAAAGAAGTCTGTAATACAGAAAGGCGATAATTATGGTCACAATAGGGGATATTGAACTTGTGAAACAATGAGTAGTAAACCTACTCTAGGTATGCACAAGACGTTCGTAATGAGGTAATTGATAAATAATGGGAACAACAGGGGGCCATGACTTGAATCTTGCGGAACTCTTTAGGTAAGATAAAGTGAATGAAGTTACAACACAAGCACGTTCAACAAGATAAGTGAATCAGGAGAGTAAAAGACCGGAAATACTATTAGTATCAAGTTTCCAAATAAGTTAATTAAGAGTTAAATAAGAGTCAATTGTTTTAGCAAAATCTATACATATTATATCTACCTGCTACTGTTGATCCAAAGCAGAAGCAACTGCTTTGGTGAAAGACAGCAAGTTGGTCAATATATATTTGCCTTTAATGAACCCATGTTGCTCTAGAGCAAGATAGTATTGGACGCAATGGTACTCTGTTGTAAATCATTATTTCAAACAGTTTACTGCAGCAAAAAAGTGGGGAAACGAAAAGAGAATTTGAAGTAAAAATAGGTTTGCCAGCTTTGTGTACTAAAAAAACGTTTGTAATTTTCCGTTAGGTTGGGAATATACTTCAAATAATGCTAATGTTGAAGTTTTATAAAAAGGAATACACGAAAATGAAGACAAAGACTTAGCTACGGTATTTGGAATACCATAGACGTATCAAAGAGTTCTTTAAGGGCTCTACTTCAGTAGGATTTGTATGAAATTAGGTTAGGACGCGCTCAATGGAGCGAGACAATCGGAGGCGATATACGACAACAATATCGAAAAATAGAACCCACACTTGGAACTGTCTGATGCATCGAACCTTTGAGTTTTTCGTACCACGCATTTTCAAGGATTTTTTTTTTCGCTATGACAGATTCTGTCTTCTTCGTTCTTCACATGCAAATAAGGTTTTGTAGTCTGATCGCAATATTAACCTGTTCTCCTGCGACATCCTGTTCTTCGTCGTCATCATCTTCGTCATCGTATTTACCTGTACTGGTTAATCGAGGTGATTTAGATTTAAGATAAATAATTGTAGTTTGACAACTACACGACGTCTTTTAATGCATTTCTGGAAAATCTATCAATAAACTATGAAATAAATTTAATAATTTTTTTCTTAACATTTAATATTTGCAAAATGGGGGGATTTTTTCAAAAGAAAATATAAAATAATAATAAAAATCTGAAAAATTATCTAAGCTCAGAATGTGAATGAAGATATCGAAGCTTTGAAGAAACAATTTTCATAAATCAACATAAACGAGAAGGTGAACTTTCTGCACTGGTTAAGCATGTTTACATTTTCTGTAAACTGTTATCCCTAAAATAATATAACATATTATATTTTGACGTTCAATTTTTGCATCTCATAATTTGCCTCATATGAAAACAATTTAAAATTGTTGAAACAATTTCGAGATACTAAATCTGCAAATTTATACATTTATTATCACATTATGTAAATTGCATCCAACAAATCTCATAGCACAAAATTCACAATTTATTCACTGCGATTTACATTTCCATTACAGTCCCATGGATCAACCACCATACAATACCCAAATACGGCTTCGGACCGTACAAAAAAGCAGGAATCGGAAGTTTCTACTTGCCAAAAATTTTAACGGGTCACTCGGCGTGCGGAAGTAAAGTTTCATTGGAGCTTTCGCACGGAAAGAGCAAGCAACTCATACCACTGCCATCCGAAAAGCTGGATAGTAATAAGCGATATTACGTGACATTTACGGTCAAAGGATCTGAAACAGCTGAGAAGGGAACGCGAGAGAATGTGGAAAATCCTAGTGCTGAGACAAAGTAAAGTAAAAAACGTGCCTAGAGGGTATTTCAATTGTTGTGCTTACACGAGCAATTCACTTACCAGAGAAATAATTGAATCAGCACAGGACAGTAGTTTAAACCGCTTTAGAATATTACCGTGGTAAAGCTAATGTGCAACGGATTTAAAGCTGTAATTTGTTCATTGCGATGCATATTAGTTTCAACGATTACCAAAAATTTTCGATGGTAGTGTTAATTTAATGGAATTTACTGTTAGGTAGTCGGTAATACTGTCATATACAATTTAATGCTACATACATACATACATATATGGTCTAGAACTGTATTCAAAACAAATGTAACAAGGAAGAAGTTCAATTGTTTTAGAGGCTTTGTTCGGTCAGGTATTGAAATAACTTTAGGTTAGTTCGTTTCAAAGGTTTATCTAGGTGATATGAGCGAGTTCATTGTTTTTCTGCTTCGTATCACATCTACTTACATATACACACGTCCCACAGTCTTTGGGAAAACGACGCAGCTTGTGTATGAAAATATTTTCCATTACACAGCGTTTGTCACAATTGTCACAAAAACTACAAAATGTCATTCGCAAAGCTGGATTGTGGGATAATTGCACAGATGTATTCATATCTTGCTTACATCACATGCATGAGGGAAATTCCATTCAAAAACAGAAATTTCAACAAAGAGAAAGCTGCAAAAGTTTTTTTTAGGCCTCACTGGCAAGTGTAACATGTGGCGAGCTCGGTGACACAAAAACATCACATAAAAAACGCTTGCGTAAATTCCTTCTAGGGCTATTTTAGTTTCGCATATTCTGACGACTGCTGAAGAGGGATGTCACGACCCTTTTGTGATGGAATTTCTGATTTGCTACGAAAGTGTTGACGTTTTCCAGACAAGCAATTTGTATTTGTAAGTGTCTTTAAATATATACAAACTAACACATGTGTATTGTGCATTGAGCACGAACGCAAAAAATGCAGGAAGAATTAATATACATTTGATTTTATCAGTATATAAGGTACTCAATAAGGTTTGAGTTCTTTTAATGTAGCAAAGAGATTTTTTTGAAGCTATCTTGGATTTTTAATCGGGCTGCGAATTTATGCAAATTTGGAAAAAAGCTAAGAAATAAAAGATATACAAAACTATTTCAGTTAAGTAGTCAATTTTTTTAGTCTTTCCGGTTTTGTGGTCTTCGTGAGATTGGTGGTTTTGGTTGTCGACGCTGCCAACATATATTTTTTTTCTTCTCATTCCTATGTGTTTTAGTGCCTGTCTGGTTTTAATTGAGGATTCTTAAAAAATCCGTCCGTTTCGGCGCTAAATGTCAACATACACAGCCAATATTTGAGTGGACTGAATGAGCATGGTACTCCTTGGGCTCACATCAGCATTCCGGATCACGCATTTCAACACAAGTGTGAAGATCTCCGCTCCTCTTTTTGTAGACCGTTCTTGATTTTGAAAGAGCTCGATAAAAAGCCAGCTGCTTCGATCTGATTTTAAACATTGATCATGGTCGTCCTTGTTAGTCGTAACTTAGGTTAAGACATTGAAATTTCACATAGCTGGGTAAAGTTGACAACTAGCTACGGTACCATTAGGTGCGTTTTTTGCACACCCGAGCAAATTTGATCTGCGCGAGTGTGCAAAAAAACGCAGCTGATTATCGGTTGAAGTTTCGAGGAACTCGTTGAATTGCTTAAACTCACGAGCCAATTTTTGTCTTCTAAGCATTTTTTTTTGCATTTTTGGGAAGGTAATCAATAAGTAAATTCTTTCAGAGGTCTTAGAAATGTTGGCTATCAACTAGCCAACTTTTCCACTTTAAACTTCTTTGGCGGTTTTTTTTCCTTTCTTGATCCATTGCGTAGATTCTTGTGTCGATTCAGGATCTTACTGTTAAATCCACATTTTGTCAACGGTCACAATTCATTTCGTCAACGGTCACATTTCATCCAAATTGTCCTTACTGAGGTCTAAAAACTTCTGTGAAGGCTGAACTCGCCGCTACTTGCCACGCAGCGTGAGCATTTCCGGAACCCAATGCGCACTTTGTTGTTCAAATGAGTTTGCAAAATGTCACTAAATCGTTTTTTGCTTAACACCTCAGCTATCTACCACATTTTTATTCTGCGATCATGAAGTACTAATTTCTTGACTTAAGCGATATTTTTGTCCGTGACTCCCGTCGTTGGGCAGTCGGAGCGGAGGTCGCCTTTCAGTGGTTTTTGACCCCGTTGGAACAACCGTGCCCAACGTTTGACCACAGCAGGAGAAGGTTCAGATTTTCCATAAACCTCAGACATTTCTTCGAAAATTTCTTTGGCTGTTTTGCTCTTTTCCACAAAGCGTTTTATGTTAGATGTAGCAATGACTCAGTTATCATGGTATTTACGGTTTAATTATACAGAGCCTAATGAAGCTTTTTACATAAAACTTGGCTTATATACTAATCAGATGCCTCGCATTTAGTGATCTATCGTGGAAGTGGTTAACGTTAGTACAAGTACCCTAGGCGCAAAACAGTTCAGCTGCCTCTTTTATGATGCACTCGATGCACTTTCTATATTGTTCTAAGTCCAGCTTTGATTGAATAAAGATGCGTAAAAGGACCATATGTATCCCAGCAACTCTCTTCAAGATATTCTTTACTGATTTCATAGCGCTTTGAAATCTTTGATTTAAGACCTGTAAATGAATTCTCCCTTTCCGTAAAACAAATCATCTAAAACAATCATTGCTTCTTTAAGACTCTTATGATGTAAAAAAATGTAGCTGATGGTGATTTGTGAAGCCACAGTGAGCTTTGATTTCATAATACATTATTAAATTAAACTAAATGGCCAACCAAATACATTCCATAACATTCACATTTGCAACGACAAATCGCTTCATCATACTTCAAAAGCCAATAATCACTTTTATTTACTAAGCTTTTATTAAGCTACATTCGCACTTTTAGTCCGATCGACCACAACAGGTTAGTGGCAAATTATAACAGGAACCAAAAAATATATCAAAAGAATAGCACGTGCCTTGCAGCTTAGGCTTGATAAAGAAAAAATTCTGTCATGACTCTGCTGATTGCGCTTCTTACATCAAACAATTTCTTTCTTTCATGTCTGGTTATTTTAGTCGTTAATTCTTGAAAACAATCCTATTTCTTGGAGGAAAAATCATGTGACGAATCAATGTCCCTGGGGGGCATGCAGTGGAGATAGGATACGACATCGATTTCAGCTTGCCTCGAAACCAAAGATTTTAGCCTTGAAACGAAAACGTTCAATAATGCCTCGAAGTAATTCGGATCATTATTTTTTTGGATTCCTGCATTTAGTGCTACAACAACATTTCAGCTCATGCTGTATTGACGAAAATTGAATTCTTCTGAAGTCGTACATCACCATTGACCATATCTTCTGTGTCCTTGGCTTTAGGTTTTAACGATCAAATATAAAATTAAATATAGATATTTTCGTCATCTTTCGCGTCGTTCCCAAACCAATTTCTAGTTTTAGCTTTGAATTGAGCGGTAACCGAAATATAGTTGCGAACGTTGTAGGCTGTAGATTTTATTTAAGTTAACGTTGAGTTATAGGGAACTATAAACACTTATCAAATTATGTAGGTGAATTGAATTTAGGGTCAGTAACAGAATTGAGACAAAATTATATTTGATCATGTGTAGTGTTGCGAAATGTATTGTCTGAAGTGTTAACACTTGATTTTTATTAAGATGGATGTAGAAACTACTATCAAAACTTCTGTAGATTCCAAAAAAAATAAACTTTTAGAACATGCACTAAGTTTATATAGGAAATAAATCTTTCAAATCACACTCATTTCTGTTTTATTTGTTATTGTGTCTCAGTATACTTACGTTTTAAAGGAATTCTACATAATTAGGAATCCGAGTTGAATAATTAGAGATTTTGAAAATCAAATTTGAGTGGTGTTTTGGTCTGCAACGAAGCTTGTTTCTGTATTTCTGACAAACAAAAATCAGTTATTATTTTTTCACAGCCAGTAGTGTTTTATCCATACTCGTAAAATTAAATATCGCGCAGCGCAACTATAGCGTCACCGACGTAGAATGCTTCGTCATACTGCCGAGCAGGCCTTTCCAGCCGCTTCCCATCGTGCCACAAGTGGCACGCGAAACATTACATTGGATACTCTCAATATGATTTATATGGAAAAAATGAATTAATACCGAAACTTAATGAGAATACTTGCATCGATTGTGTGTTTGCATGCTCATTCGTTTGTGTATCACTCATCAATAAAGTACTTCAAAAGAATAATTCTCTTGTTTGTTGCAAAATTAAAAATGGATCGTTTTATTACTAAAAAAAGAAAACAGGCTGAAATTTATGAAGATGAATCAAGTGGAGCTACGATTGATGAAAAACGTCCGGTGACGAATTTTCAACAATCGCTAAAAAAATATTGAAGAAGAAAAACCAAAAGCAGTTATTCGAAAATTTCATGTTGAATGGTAACACAATTTTTTTTATTACGGAATACAAAAACAAAGCTATTTGCCTCTTTTGTGGACATGATTTTTAATTTTTATTATATAAATTTTTATTCGAACGTCATTTTAAGACCAACCACAGTGCAATTGATGGTAAGTTTCCAGCAACGGCTAAAAAACGAGCCGATGAAATATCACGTTTAAAATATGCATTGGTGACCGAACAAAAAGTGGTCAAAAAATTTATAAATATGAATATACTTCTTACGCGTACATCGTATGAAATCGCATTTGAAATTGCAAAACATGGAAAACCATATTCAGATGGCGAATTTAACAATGCACTTTTGCAATCAACAATTGAAACATTGTGCGAAAATTGGGATGAAAATCAAACTAAAATACTGATCGAAAATGTTATAAAATTACCGCTTAGTCATTAAACGATTGGTCACCGTGTTAGTGAATTTGGTGCTGAATTAGAAGCCAATATAAAACGTGATTTAGAAAAATGTGAGGCATTTTGGATACCACTTGATGAACCGACAGATATCAAAGACGAAGCACAGCCTATTTTTGGTTACGCTATTTTATCGATGATCGAATCAAAGAGGACACTCTGGCAGTGGTGATACTTCCTGAATATACTGCAACTGAAGATATTTTCAAAGCATTCGAAACTTGAATTTGAAGAAGCTTGCATCAATTTGTTCCAACGGAGCGCCATCGATAATTGGAATTCGAAAAGGTTTTGTCGCCATAGTGCCAAAAAAAACTCATGAGTTTATATTGAAATTGAATGTATTTAAAAATCAAATCATTGAAAGCGATTACACTTTTTTCCAAAATTAGCTGCAAATGATAAGAAATCACACGATAAAAAGAAAATTATGATGAAGGAGAAAATAAGAAGATGTTATTGATCGATAAATTCAATTAAAGATTTTCAGATCTCAGCCGCTTTAATTTTGGCATTCAAGGTTCTGAAAAATCGATTCATTTGCAATCAAAATAATTTACAAAAATTATCTTTTAATACAAAAATATCGTACTTAAAATTTGATATTGCATTGATAAATGTTGAAACTTGTTTGCCAAATGAAATGAGTGGTGCGCTATGGAAACGGCTTCTTTCTGATTGTAATTTCATGGTGCTCAAAAAAATTATTCCAAAATTTCTTTGCATGTTCGGTTCCACGTATGTTTGTTAGAGTACAGTAAGTTCCTTAGCGCATTATCTCAACAAAATTTGGAATCTGAAATTCAATGTAGAGTCCTTAAATCAAAACCAAATTTTAAGAAATTAATTGAGCTCAGAGAATTTCACGGTCATCCATCAAAAAAAAAAACTGAACATTAAAGAAAGAAAGATCTTCAATGAACTGTAGGTAACTAGCTTGTGAATACACTTATATAAATACATATCTTTTCACATACAATCCACAACTCTCCACAAACACCTTACACTAAAAATTACATCAAAATTAACATAACCAAGTAGGTGTAAGAAAAATATTTTGTTGGATGAAAAAATAAAATGTCAATTTGATTATTATCATCGTCGATAAAAAAATAGTAATTCTTGTTGCGTTTACATATTATTATTACTGATGAGACCATATATAGACTATTTAAATACACATGTATTATTTATAAAGTCTAGCTCATCAGAACCGCTGGAAAACTAATTTTCGAAGAAATTATCTTTGAAGGACTTAAAAATGTGTGAAGACGTAATACACTTCTTTGTATAATCATATCAAACCATTTGTTACTCAAAGGAACAAATGTCATTTTCTGACAGCATTTCTTATAACACAAATGATGTAAATGTTATGTTGGCAGCATTTGTCCAACACAGCAGCAATAAATCTACCATAATATTCTCGTGCTTAATCATCCTATCCTTCGAATTTCATTTTCATCCAAGGATATCATTGAAAGTTTCAGCGATCAAATTATGTCTGGGGCTGCCATCCGAAAAATTTCCAAAACTCGGAAAATTTAAATATCAGTTGCTTATTTTCTTGTAAACGCTTTGCTTATGAATACAAAATGGAAGCATCTGTTGGTGCAATATTTACGAAATTGTCTGGCGCTGGCAATCATGCGTAAGCACCATAGTGTAAGCACCATAAATCCATCCTGTGAATTTGGTTTCGATTGAATGGCTGCGCTGGAAATTATAGGAGTGAATAGAATTTTATGGTAACCATCCTCAAAACTTTTCAAATTTTCGAAAACTAAATATTTGTTGTTAACTGTCATTGCATAACTGCCATTTGGAAATTTTATGACAACATCGCTCGATAAAGAAATGTCAATAAATTACGAAATTCATCATAGCTGGCAACCCTTTCACAATTTTTCAATAAAATTCGTACAGAATTAGAAACGTAATACACTTGTGACATGACGTTCGTTTTGATTTCATTACTGCATCGGAAGTTATAGGGAAAAAATCTTTATTTCCCTGAGCATATTTACAATATTTAGGAGACGAAAATTGCCATAGCTGGCGACGCTGTACTAATTTTTCAACCAAATTTCTACGAAATCTATTTTAGAGTAAGGTTCACCTAGTACGTGAATTTCGTTAAAATCTGGTGGCTAAATCGGAAGCTATAGGCCAAAAACCAGTTTTTTCTCAGCGATTTTTCCAAATGGCACCACTGCCACAGTGTTGCCCGAATTTCAAAATCACTTCTATCAGACCTGGTCCTAGTTAATACCAACACGTTCTGCAAATTTCATATTGATCGCATTATCCGATCGTCAGTTCTCGTGAACAGAGGTTTTGAGTGCTGAAAATAGAGGTAATTTGGTGATGGGTTGCCGTTCTTGTGCAAATCGGAATTTTTTAAATTTCAATTTGGCATGATGCACAAAAGTTGACATTTATCAATGGTTTGAATTTTTTGTCAAATTCCAAAAATTTTTGATGAGGGTCAATGATTTGAAGGATTTTTTTTCAGGAGCCTGTCGCAGCTACAGGGTTACCCGCACTACCTTGGAAATCCGTGTGTGTTAAATTTCAGTTAACGTTAATACGCTCTGCAAATTTCACTGTGATCCAATATTTTTGTCAGAACTAATGACAAATCAAAATTTGAAAAAAAATCCTTGCCTGCTTTTAGGCATGCTTCACCCACACACGGCTCAAAATTTCCACTTCTTTATCATAAACAAGCTTAAAACATAATAGATTTTCATACCAAATACTTTTTTTTTAACAAAAATTGACGCTGCTTGGAAATATAAGAGTACCTCTAAATTCACTAAAACGCTCGCCGCCGCCAAAAGGTTTAAGATATCTGAATTCTATTAACCTATGAACCTACCCACTATATACATCTATGTTTTCCGAAAATTTCAGCTCAATCGGATCGGCCACTCCAGAGATTATCTCCCTTAATCATTTTGCTGATATATATATATATATATATATATATATATATATATATATATATATATATATATATATATATATATATATATATATATATATATATATATATATATATATGATGAATTTTCGGCGAAACGAAAAAATTAATAAAAATAGATAATCGTTGTTTTGGGTTTAATTGTAGATAGTATAAATTCATAACCAAAATATATTCTTACTTAATTATTTATCTAATGGAAAAGTGGCTTGCGGATGCATCTGGTAGCCACATTTGTAGCACTGATAGAAAAACGTTGGACAGGCCTGCTGCATAGTATCAAACGTTTTCTGGCATATGTCGCGATCTTCACTTTAATTACTGATCAAGCGAGTTTAAAACGGATAGTGGTGTATCAAGAAGGTTAGAACGGTGGAGCTTCAAACAGCAAATTGAAGAGGTCTTAAGTCTAAGGTATCTGCCGCAGCTGCAATATTACCCGCAAACTCATCTTTAAGCACACAATCAGTTTGGACACTTCAATGCTGATATAAATCAAGTACACTCAGTAAAATATGTTTCCGAAAATCTAAGAAAATATTTACTTGTTTACGAGATGTGAAATCTTCCACAAATTATTTAAATAAACTTTTATTTGATGTCAGTAATTTGTATAAATATTGTGTAAAAATTTCTTGCATTCAGCGGAGTACAAATTTTACTTTACCTAATTTCAAGGAAGTAATTTTCCTCAAATCTAGTAAATCATGTCTACGAATTAAGTAAATTATATCTAGAATGCGAACATGTTTTTACTTGATTCAACATCAACCACGCTTCAATAATCGACGAAAAAATTGACAGTTTCTATGATTTCTGTAAACTTTTGCTTTACACAAATAAAAGGTCGGTCTCTTAGCTCGCTAACGCGCCAGTCCGAAGCAGCGATCTACTGCTCGCGGATTCGAATTCCGCTGGGTTCATGGTTGTATTTGTTCGTCTGGAGTTGTCTTAATCACACATCCTTCCAAGCCTAATGCACTAGCAACATAAATGTTCCTCCCAAATCCTCATTGCTTCAAAAAGCAGTTCAGGAACGATTGCACTACGTCATTTTTTTTCCGTTCCATTTGCGTACAATCCTGTGTTACATTATATGAAGCTAGCTGGTTGCTCCAAATCTCATACCAAACTATTTGTGTTTAGGTTTTAATTTGATTTGTAATACAATCAACTGCAATTTAAAGCTATAAATGAAAATTTGAAAAAATAGTTATGAAGCTTTTAATTTTTGCAATTTTTTTTGACTTTGCAATATTCTAATTATGTCGCTGTTCAATTTTCCTAAAAACCCAACTGTCGATTTTTTATCCATTTACATAAAAACACAGAACACAATGCAAGAAAAACATGATTTCGCAGGAAACGTTAACAAAGCTGGAAATGTGTGTTGGTGTCATTTTTATTAGTTATAATTCAGTATTTCAATATTTGGGAGTGTTTGCAAATAAATGCAAGGTTCTTACACGGCTCAGTTTAGAAGTATTCTTAATTAAATTAAAGTCAATAAATAAACCACAAATTAAACCCAGTAATAATAAAATAAACTCAGTTACATATATATAATACGTATCATTTTCATTTGAAATAAAAAGAGGTTTCCATATCATAGCTAACAAAAATCAAAACCACTAATCATTACCAGGATCATTAAAACTATATTACCTAATTTGGCGATGGTAAATATATTGGAATGCATTCAAAATTTATAATTTACAAAGTTCTTTTTTCGTAACGCCTGTGTATACTTACGTGGATCGAATTTCTTTTGACTTCAACTGACTTTTTAATATTTTAAACAAAATTCAACTTTTTCACTTCAAAATGAAAACGGGATATGTTTTACTAGAAAAATTTTTGCTACGAGCATTGGTCACGAAATGAATGCATAACTGTAAAGGACATGGATGATGACATGCAATAGTTTTTCAGACTTTTAAAATGCACTCTACGAATCTATTTATGTTTCTGAATGCATTCAGTTCTCAAATCCAACATGTGTATATCGTTATTTTTACTAAAAGACATACATTCTGGTACGAAACGGTTAAAATTTCTCCAACAACGAATAGGTAACGCACTCGAAATATTGCGAGAGAACCTCCAATTACACAAAAGTCTGAAACGAAATCTACTCGCATGAGTAGTGTAAAACCACTCAGTAATTCATTTAGCACGCGTAGCACTCGATAGGTAGATGTACTGTCAGTTTTTTATTCGTATAAAAAGTTTATGTTCGTTAATAAAACTAAGGCGAGAGTTTGTGACGTGTTCGCAGTCGCAATGAATGCATTGCGAGTTTGAAGGGCTACACGTGATGAATTAAAAAACTACGAAACTCAATTTCCTCCCATGATTTATCAAAGGTAACAGATATGCATTGAAATTCAATTTAAATTTCCACAAATTAATCATTTTCCATTAGCGTGGAACAAATGGTATTGAAGTTTGTTCATTTTCGTTTTTAGTATGCTATCACATTTTGTATGGATATGTGTGTATTATAATATAGCAAAAACAGCAAATCGATGTCATCCCTTAATTTTTTTCACAAAGGAAAAAGTGGAACAGATTGAATTCTTATTATGACATTGCTGGTTTTACAATTCATGAACTTCTCAACAGTCATATATGAATTAGATCCTCTAACCACATTCTCAACATGGAAAAGCTTTTTTTACTATAAATAAAATAAATGTAATAAAACATTGGAATTGAAATTTTTCAATAACAAATTGAGGGAACATATTTAGGCTGCGGTTACGAATTAAACGAGTAGCCGAGTGTAGCGTGTGAGAATGTACCATAGGGATCAAGCTAGTAATTAACGCGCGTATATTGTGGTTACAGATACAGCAAGTTGATGGAAAAATTTACTTTAGTTACAAGTTAAACTAATTGTGATTTCAAGAGCAGATGTCTTTGAAACTGTATCTATTGGAAAATAGTTATTTTAAACATAAAAGGCAAAATAAACATAGGAAAAAAATCAAAAATATTTTCAGACATCGTTTAGCCTATCGAGAATTTCATAATCTGCATGAAGAATTACAATCTGATGAAGCTATGTTTTACTTATACTACAGGACTAGACCACAAACTTTCGAGTTTTTTTAAATAAAATCAAAGACAAAATTGATAAAACTACAACTAACCCTTCCAAGATAATTTGTCTAGCTGAAAGATCATCAATAACTTTAAGGTAAGAAAATAATAATCAAGAATTATTATTTCATTCCAATTTCTAACAAAAGCGAATAGTCTTAAGTATTGATATTGTTCAAAGGAATGTGTAAATTCAACAGGAGTCTGTACAGCTTGTGAAAATTCAGCATTTTCAGTTGATCGCATTTCATTCACTATATTGCTTGGATCAAAACTTGCCCAAGATAATAATGGTGTTGGTGTTACAGATTTGGAATCTTTTTAGCATAAATGCCTTGTAATATTTCGTTCAATTTGCTTTAGTTCCAGTAATAGTGTTGACGCTTACATCTTTAATATTAAATTATTCATTTGTGAAAGGCTTTTAAAATGGTGAAAACGAGGAAATTATAGTCCGCGTCATTTTTTATACCATTTTCTGCTTTCAAGAGATTAAGTTTATCGCTCTGAAGTTTAACAAATTAACTTTCGTCTGCATTACTCTTCGTTCTTTTTTGTAGTCCTTGTAGAGCATGGAAGAGACTGTTCTACATTGCTGCTGTTTGACGAAAGCAACTTTATTGAATTTGTGTCCTCTTCTATACCATTGAAAGGGCAAATATTTTCGTCAAGAAGATTCCGTTCCAAAAGGGCTGGCTCGAAGACATCGCGAAGAAAATCCAAGCTTTCGAAAAGTGCCCATTTGGTTCCCCTAATTTTAGCAGCACTTCCTGATTTGGACTTATCTTTCATTCTTTTCAATTCTGTTCGATAGTTGTCGTGCAAATTTTTCCATCGTTTTTTCTAACACCAGAATTGAGATATTTATCTACTGGCATATCTTATCGTAGCTTAGCATTTAGCTACAGAATGTCACACTGTACTATATCTCTCAGTCCGAAATGTTTTGAAAGTAATATGGGAAACTTTAATGCTTTCTCATATGCGTACTTTAAATAAAGATCAATTGAAAAAGGTAACCGATCAATTTGATAAACGATAGCATTTTCCAAACTGCATAGGATGCATTAATGGCAAACCTATACGCATAAAGCAGCCTCCCAATTCAGGGAGTCAATACTTTAATTGTAAGCAATACATTTCAATCGTGTTGCAAGCAGTTTCAAACGATTACTATAAATTTATAAACATGCGGCAGGCAAAATGATGGAGGTGCTTTTGCTTTATCATATTTGTATGATTTATTGGAAAACAATAAGTACAATATACCAGTGCCAGCTTGTAAATGGTAGCATCTCTAAGTACAAATATAAAAAAACGCCTTGTGCTGGCAGCCCTTTCCCAGTATCACAGCTAAACTTTGGACTGGTAAACATGATTTATGTTTTGATCAGGTAACTCTGGGAGTTTTGTTGCAGTGCGTGGATAACATTGGAAGTTATAGAAGTGGAAAGATGTTTAAGTTCTCTGTCTCTAAAAAATGCAAAATTTACTAAAATAATAAATGACTAGCAAAGTTATTGCCAGCATTTGATAGTGTAGGAATAATCAAAATCTTCCAACCTGGCTAGCCTATTCTAATTTTGCCACTGAAAATCTGTCATCTTTGGTTAATCTAAGGATCAACATTCTCCATGAATTTTGTTTTGATCTACTGACTGACTGCAACGGAAATGATGACGGAAAATTGTTTTTTTTTTGCTGTATACATTTCAATATGGCCCCATTGCCACAGGGCTGCTCGTATTTACCAATAAATCGTATCAGGCCTGGTCCTACTAAATCCTATGCCACTTTGATCTGAAGATCCGGTCGAATTTCAGGTGCAGGAAAAATAGATAATTGTAGTAATGGGCCGTTACTACCGTTCCTGTGGGTCACGGAACTTTGAAAATTAAAAACCTAGAAGATAGGCGAAGCAACAAATTTGCCAATCATTCGCATTTTTTTCACAAAAAGCGAAATTCCTTTTGCGGGATCAAAGATTTCAGCATTTTTTTCTAGATGCCACCGTATTTATAGAGTTGCGCACGCAATAGCCAAAAACCAACCTGCCTATTTCGATAAACAATAATATAATCTACAAATCTCTCATATTTCGTAGCACACGAACACAAAAATCGTTCTTTTCCTCGGTTGGTGGCTGAAACACGTTATCTTCACCAGCAGTTGTGATACATTTTCTTCAGTTTCGTAAAATCAAAAAAATATACCCTGATAATCACATCTCGTAGATTTAAATATGTAGCGCGTTACATGTGTCTGTGTGCCAGTGGTGCCATCTTGAAAATACTAAGATATAAAACTCCTTTTTGCCCTTTAAATTCCGATCCAGCCACCAGATTTTAACGAAATTCACACAGTAGCTGAGCTTACTTTAGGCCATGTTTCATTGAAACTTGATTGAAAAATAGGATTGGATTGACAACTATGGTAATTTCAATGCCTTGAATTTTAAAAATTCATTCAGCAAAATAAAGTCTTTTGCCCGATAACTTCCGAATTTGAAAAGTTTTTTGAGTTCTTTATTCCCAATGTAGTCATTGGATCGAAACACGTTGGGTTGGCCTTAATGTGGAGCAAATTTAATTTACTTTTGGCTTTGGTGCTAGCTAAGGACTACCAATATCAATTATTTTTGTTATTTACGTGCCAACAGATGCTACAATTGAGTGGAAAAAAGTATTCGCGAAAAGTTTAATTTGGAAATTGTATTTCATTTAGTATTAAGTGTGAAGACCCTTGGCCTTAATAACAGCATTCAGACGATTAGGCATCGAATGAACCAACTTTTTTGTGTAATCAGTGGAAGTGTTTTCCCATTCCACCTATTAAACTTCTTTAAGTTGTGTCCTGTTTGTGATAGTTTGCTGTCGAATCCTTTTTTCCAAATCATCCCAGAGGTGCTCGATGGGGTTGATGTCCGGAGATTGCGGTGGCGTGTTGAGCATATGCGGAACATTATACGCGATCCATTGACGCACTCAATAAGCCGTGTGCTTGGGATCGTTATCCTGTTGAAAGTAATAACTGCTACCAAGACCCAAGTTATTGCTGCTGATTTTCAAGACATCTTTCAGGATTTTAAATAAACGTTCTTGTCCATGATGCCGTCAATAAATACAAGTTTCCCAACCCCCGATGATGCCATACACCCCCACACTAGTCCCAGTCTGCCTTAGGTTTTTTATTTTCAGGTCTTTGCATGATTTTTCCCATACGAAGCGCCTGCCATCGGAACTAAACAAGTTGAATTTACTTTCATCTGAATACAATACTGTATCTCAGAATGTTAAATCTTTCATCTCATGTTCTTTTGCAAAAGTTAGTCGCTTCTTTTGGTCTATTTTTGAAATTAACGATTTTTTCGTGGTACTCTCGCATTATAGGCAGCACTTTTGAGTACATTGCGCACTGTCCGGGCACTCACTGTTTTACCATAAGTTTTGCTGATGTTAGTTACGATTTCAGAAGAATATGTTGTTGGATTTTTTGCGGTATCACCAACAATTTTCCGACATTCGCGTTGAGTTAATACTGGAGGACGGCCACAGCGATGTTTACTTTTGAAATCATCCGTTGATCCATGTCGTTTGCAAATACTCCGCACAGTGGATTCACTTCTATTTAGAGCATTCGATATGTCAACAAACCTTTTCCCTTCCTTTCTCAAGTTTATAATAATTGAGTATTTGAGTATTTTCCGAACCTGTACGGTCCATTTTTGAAATAAAAAGTTTTATCACTACTAAACCTTTCCAAACTCCACGTGAATACTTTACTGCGCTATCTTTATTGGCATTTTTAATATCCGCCGGCTTCATGTTGACATTGTTAGAATGTGATTCCCCGAAAAATATAATTCGAACTCGTCATGCTATGATTTCGTTGCATACATACAGCCAACCGCGAATACGTTTTTCCAGGTATAATTAGGAGTCAACAGGTTCTTCCTTCTTCTGTAGCTCCTACGATAAATATTCTCAAAAATTGTTTTTACATTTATAATATATAATAATATATATATATATATATATATATATATATATATATATATATATATATATATATATATATATATATATATATATATATATATATATATATATATATATATGTATATATATATGTATATATATATATATAAATATATATATATATATATATATATATATATATATATATATATATATATATATATTATACATTTACACATGAAAGATTCCTTATCATTTTATTTTAACTTACCATATACCTGAAACCTTAATTCCATTTTTGAATAGCTTATACGTTTTTTACGGAAACAAACATAGTTTTCCCCATGCAGTTGCATTTAAAATTTATATTTCATCAATACACGACAAATTTAACAGAACGTTATGTTAGAAACACACTTCAAAACGCGAATAAAAAATTTACTTTATATCTCTCACAATTTCTCTAAACCTTTATTCCTTCTTTAATTTATTCTCCTAGTTAACTTAGAGACTACTTATAGCTAGGATCATTTGATTTACAATTTGTTTAACTGTCTCAGCAGGCGTGAATTGAGCATCGTTGGCAACAGTACGTAGTAGATTCGCCACAATCGAGTCTTGGAGTGTCATACAGTTGCCAGATTATTTTCATTTAATGTTGAGACAGTCCTCGGCTCTTGAGCAGCTCAGACAGTGCATTCGACATTTGAAAATTAGGCCTTAGGTTAATTGTCTTCTAAGCTCCAGTGCCCGTAATCGTCGTGGTGAAGTCATCGCCTCGCGGCAGTATCAGGTCGGGATCTGTAACATACACTGTGAATTAAACAAGCAAAGCAAGGAAACACATGAAAATGATGTTAGTTCAGCACTTGCTAAGTTGGCACATGTTAATTATGCAAAGCTAAAGTGGAGACTTACACTATAATGGAAACTAAAGCAGCTTAAATCAACATACGGCTTAAATGAGCATACATTTCATATTCAACTTAAACATCTGACAGAATAGTTAAGCATTAGCAGACACCCGATGATAATAAGATACTTGGATTCGTAAAAGTAGCTTTTATTTTCCATCTATAGGAACTAATCAATGTACGAATATATTCCGAGAGTGAGTTGATACATAATATTTTCTCAGCACTAAGAGATAAATAATGTTTCGTATAAAAATATTAATTAAATGGGATCGTATCAAAACCCCGAATCACAAAATCCCGAATCAACAAAATCCCATATGTTTCAAAATTCCCGTATTCCCAAATCCCGAAATACAAAATTCTGTACTTAGAAATCCCGAAACTCAAAAGCCCGAAAGTCAAAACCCCGAAACTCAAAATCTCGTAGAACGAAATCCTGTATGAAACCTAATTTCAACATAAAAACATATTGTACGCGATTCTTCTCAAATAATTGATTTTCTCAGTTTCAGACCTTTTTCTAACAACTTTTTTAATTTTTTGCTACCGTGCCAAATTTTCCTTTGCCATGAATACTGATTCTCTTCCATTAATTTCCCTTATCGTCGTTTTAGCTACAATAAAAAAATAGCTGAATGAAAATTCCCGTAGTTTTGCATTATATAGAATCAGGCGCCGCGCCTGATTCTATATTATGCAAAACTACGGGATTTTTAAATCGGGATTTTGTGTTACGGGATTTTATAATACGGGATTTTGCAATGCGGGATTTTGTCTTACGGGATTTTATGTTACAGGATTTTGTAATACGAGATTTTGTAACCGGGATTTTGTAAACGAGATATTGTAATACGAGGGATTTTGTAAACGAGATATTGTAATTGTACCCAACCCTAATTAAATTATTATTATGTATTCGAGAAAGAATTCAAATTCTTCAAATAGAGTCATATCATGGCTGGATTATAAGTGGGGATCTAAATATATTGAAAATCCATCTTGACGACCAAGGAGGACGTGAAAAATAACTCCGTTTCCGGAATGAATGGGATAGTAAGATAGTAATTTGTTCAGGAAAATAAAGTTTTTTTCCTACAACTTCCGACCCAGTCATGAAATCAAAACGAAATTCATTAGTAAATGGGCCTTATTGTAAGCCAAATGTCGTAGGAGTTTTGTGAAAAAATCTTTAAAGGGCTGCCAGCTATGGTAATTGCTGTAGTTTTTTTCACTTCTTTACTAAGCGATTTTGCCATTAAATTTGCAAATATTAACGATCTAGCAATGACAATTAACAGCAAATATCAAGGTTTCAGAATTTTGAAAAAAATTGCGAATGGTAGTCCTAAAATTCTTGTCACCCTTTTACCTTCCAGCGCAGTTATTCAATCAAAATGAAATTCACAGGGTGAGTTTAACTTAGCTTGAAGCAGTTTGGTATATTTTTGGCTATGTTGCTAAAACAGAGTTGCCAGCAACAGTCATTTTTTTGTTAATATTGCACCAACAGACTCTTGAATTATTTATTTAACTGGAAAGCATTTACGGCAAAAATAAATATTTTTTTTTCGGATGACAGCTTCAAACATCGTTTAATCGCTGAAATTTTTAATGAAATCCTGGGATGAAAACGAAATTCAAAGGATAGCTTAGTAGACTTATTGCTGCTTCATTGGAAAAGTGTTGATAGCACCGAACATTTTCATCATTTATGTTATAGGAGTTGCTGTCGAGAAATGGTTTTTGTTGCTTTGGGTAATAAATGGTTGATATGACACTGCAAAAAAAATGTATTACGTCTCTCCACATTTTTTAGTTACTAAAGGACAATTTCTTAGAAAATCAGTTTTCTGGCAGTCTATGCTCTAGAGTTTTTTTTATATCTATTCCTAATTTTAATCTGCATTCACATCTAATCTAATTCGATTGATCAAGACTCAAATCAAAATCCATCTGAAAACTTTATTTGCTATCGATGAAAAGCTTGCAGTTCTACCGTCGAAAACAGTCAACCTCAAATTTTTAAATTTGATTCACTCCTAGTTCTTACTGAAATGAAGACGCTACTCGAAAGTCCTCCACTCTTATAAAAATGTGTCTTGTTAGTTCATTCAACATGGCCAAGAACGCTAGGATGAAGCTGACGTTTCAATGAATTCTCGAAAATACATTTTCTGTGTGGGTGCACATCATGAAAAAAAGCTTTGAAGAGTTTTAAAAATATTTTACACTGCGAAGCCCAAGAATGACAGCCATTTACTTTCGCTTTGTTCAAAGAGGACAATGACGGCACTATTTGTTCCAACGAACGCAGAAAATTTGCATTAGCCTTGACGGCACCAGAAACAGAAACAGTTTATTGTTTTCCGAGATTTCTATTATTATGTGCTTGCTGTGGGTCCGCGACAACAAAAACAGGGATCTGTCGCATAGGATCCTGCTCTTACATCACAGACAGAAGTCAAATATTATTTGCTTTTCCGTCATGATATTCATGTCTTCTTGATAAAAAAATTTATTAAAGCCATGATGTAATGAGATGTAAGATGGTTTGTTCTTAGCCCAGAGCAAGTTCAATTCCAATCTTGTTATCTTTCAATTGCGAAATGTCTGAAAACTTCAGGAGAATAAGAAGGTTCAGAAATGATGTTTTCGTGGTAGTTTTTCTAGCTATATGTAAGTACCTTTGTTTGCTTAATTAAAGCTACTGAAAAGTTACTGTTTTTCGCTTTTGTGGTGAATTATGTTGGCCGATTTAAACATATCTACGATGTCACATATACATTTTTAGTATGTTTTGTATTTTGATTGTATCAAATAATATATACTCGAAAGTAAAACAAAGCAACGAGAAACTGCGTTGGAAATTGTTTTAGTATGTGTTTATATAATTACGTGAATAATTACGTTCCGACAGACGGTGAGATTTTTTTGTTGTTGGTTCCAATGTTGTTTTCAATCTTTAACATGGGACCAAAACCATTCGACAAATATGAAACAACATCCCAAATTGTCCTTAATGATACTACCACTATCGTCCGAAAACCTAGCACCTGCCTAGACGAGGTCAATATCAGTACATAAATGGGAACAGGAATATGAACAACAAAGAAAAACCTGCAAACGATGTGCGATGTTATTGTTGATGCCATTTTGACATTTTTTATGGATAAACTTGAACTAAATAATTTGTTCGAAACCATCCGGAGTTTTTCAGATATTTAAGACAAGTTCTACGTATGCACATCTTTATTGATTCACCGTGTAGTCACGTAGTCTCGTTCGTAAAGAAGACTTATACATGAATGCAAAATAAATTTCTCCTGAATAATCTTCTTGATTTCTTAGCACAAAACGTAACCATTTGATCAAATGAAATGATAAGCTTAGCATTACGTTTAATAAAAACGTTTCCCACAGAACTCATACAAAACAAAGAGTATTTGCATCATCATTTCCATCCTGATACCTTGCTATTTCTCCTCGTGAATGTAAATCTAATCTATTTAAAATAAATCTATGCCTTATGTATAAGCTCGTGATTCAAAAGAATATTGGCTATAGAACATTGATATTTATAGATTAAGATGCGGAGTGTTGCTATATTAAGATACAAATCGCGTTTTATTGTTCATTGAAAACAATGTAGACCTGCCATGGTCATTTAAGAATGGCAGCAGTTTGTGTTGCAGGCATTCTTTTCCTTCTGTGAAAAGCGGCTGAGTTTTCTTTCCACTTTGACATACACATTGCCAAACTAACATCTTGGGCTCAAATTTTTCCACAGCAATTGTTTTCTCCTAATCACTGGCATTCTCCTTATTTGCACTGCACCTGTAACGTTGAATTATTTATTAGTTTTTTTCGGCATTTGTTTCTTTACATTGCTTTTTCCCTTAATCCTTTGATATAACCATTTTTTTTTTAACAATATCTATCTTTTATCCTAAAAATTTTTTTTCTCCATAGTTCTAGATTTCTTCTTCTTTCTACCTGATTGCAAGTTTTCTTTCAATCCTTCACCTTTTAATACCAAATTTTTTTCTTATTGCCTTTTGCTCATCATCCATTTTGGGGTACTTGCAATTTTTGCGACCACAGAACTGATCCTCGTTTTGTGTCCAAAATCTTTCCACGAACTTTTTCTTTTGTCGACGACATTCCCACAAGTAAATTCCAGCCTATTTGAAATGTTTTTTAAACTGAGGGAAAATTTGTGCATATCTGTATACCATTCAAAAATCAAAATTTAATGCTCATTATCTTAATCTAAAATAGTGCCGAAGAATTGAAGAATTTGCCTCCAATTTCCTCCAAGTCAATCTTGCAATTGAGCATTATCGATTTTTTTCAAGTAACAATGAAAAGAGAAAGATGCAAAAATCTGCAAAAGATAAAATACCGGTTTTTTCTTCGCACGAAGACGATAAAAAATAGAACACAGCATTTCAACAAAGAAGAAAACAGCCCCATTACCAATTCACGCTGGGATGTAGATCATCCATGTTTACGCTAAATGACTTAGCTCCTTTCATCTTCAGACTACTCTCTGAACCAGATTTGATCTACGCACTGAGCTGGTGATTTTGGCTTTTTGGACTTATTTGTCTTCGAACTTCGGGCTGACATTATTATCTACCCCCTAATAAAACTATGGCGGGACTTAGAAAACGCTCTTAGTTTCGTCGCCATTAAGTTGACTGTGAAAATTCAGCTGAAATGAGCTCCTGATTTGCACAAATACCGCTTTGAAGCCATTCTATTAGTACTCCTGCCAACTTTTACACAAAGAAAATCATGGGCTCATTCTGATGACCAAACATTCGAGCTAAGACAACAGGTCTGAGTTCGGACCAAAGAGCACCGATTTCCCCAGAAATGCCCAAACGTCTAAATCAAAGTTTGTCGGACGTCAGAAGTCTGACATTTCGAATCCAATCCCTGTCTTTAGTGCTAAAGTCGGTACACACTTCATAGTAGGAGTCTTAATAATGTAAAATAAGAAGGCGGAAGATTTTCTTTTTTTTAGCAACAAAACCAGTTTTTAGCATCAAAACCTGCTCCACCGATCATTTTCTTTTTTCCCATATATTTGCCCAACGATTCGGAAGAAATAACTTCCAAGGATGATTAAGGAAGCATACTAATCTCTTCACCTGCTACTTTTTTTTTGCGAAGCCCGTTCGCACCAAGCGGAAGTTACGAGAAACGGGGACCAAGCCAACTCAGACAGTCGCTACAGGTACCTTAGGTGTTCTTACTATGTCTAGACTTAAAGAATCTGAAGGAATGTTTTTTTGATTTTAAGCAGATCTTATGCCAGGTGACATCAAGGTAGATTTCAGAGGGGAAATACTTGTAAAATTGAAAAAAAAAATTGCTAATTTCAGATTGATTTAAAAAATATATATTGTTTATTCAGAAAATTTTTAATATTAAATCCTTAAAGTGCGTGTCTCAAAGTAAATGAAAATATTTTTTTAATAATTTTTCAACAAAAAATGGCGGTGACGCGAGCGAATGAAAAAAACACATCAAAAACTGCCTCGTACAACTTAGCGCCTTTTTCGGGGAACTTGCAACTTTCAGAGAAAAAAATATGCTAATGAGATGTATAGTATAGTTCATAGGTGAACCAATAAAATTTATAAAAAAAATTAAATTTTTAAATTAATTTTAGATTAAACAAAAAAATCTATTAGTTTAAAAAAAAATCACGTTTTAAACATTAATAAACAAATTATTTTTCCGAAATTACAATAACATATAGTAGTAGTAGATAATACTCTTTTGTAGATGTGGTATAAATTTGAGCCGGATCGGTGAAATATTTTTTGAGATATTTTGTACGGAAGTTGAAAAAGTACTACTTTCATAAAAACGCGTTTAAAGTTTACGGTAGATAAAAACATTGATTATTAGTTTTTATTATAGCTTATTCGTTAGTTAGCGATCCCAGGTCCATACACAAGCCCTTCAGTCTTCTCGTGCATATCATTTTGGTGCATTAGAAGGTCACGGCGAGCATTTCGGGCTTCTTTTGAGTTGAAAAGACTTCGACGGTTCTATCGTTCAATCCTGTCGTTGTCGGCTCTTTTGGCATAACTAAATAAGCCGGCGCTTATTTCGATACCTATATTATTCATTACGTGCTAGAGGAATGTATGGCCTTTGTTGAACATCCCAGCGGCTATGTAAGCTGATATTTCAACTATTTTCAAGCCGGCAATCTAACGGTTTTACTACAGGTTCATAAATACAGGGCTCTTTGTATATTATAAAAATATACAAGTGTAAATGCACATCTGTATCTAGATTTCCTAAGAATTTCAGATTTATAAGGAATACACTATTAGAGAACCGCCCATAACACCGAAGAGAAAGTAGTCAAGGACGCGCGGTGGGTATGCTCGACCGGCTGGGGAACGCCGCGATGCCTATAACTGACTGCAACTCGAGAGCTAATACAAACATCGTTTTGAAAATTTTTTTTGTGTATTTTTAGAGCATTTGAAACAATTTAATGTAATAAAAAAATCGATTTTTTAGCAGTTACATGTATTTAGCTTAAGCTCATGTAATCAGCGAAATCAACATTCTGCGTTTACTACGAAATTCGTGAAAATAATAAAAGATGTGAGCTCGAATGGACATAATCAGCTATCGAGTAGTTCAAACAAAAAAAAGATGTCCGGTAATCTTGTCTTAGCAAACATTGATTGATAAGCGAGTACTCTGTACACTTTCTGATATTTTGGAGTTTTCACTATATGACCACATCTACATGTTCTGTACACGGTATAATCACATCTACATAGTAGATTTGTTGTAACAAAGAGAAGAAACTCTGCATACTAATAGAATAAGAACTGACTGTGAGAAAATCCGCTTAACTTTCTGCGCCGGGTTGGACCATGCTTTCAACAGATCTTATTAAGGCTTTAAACTGATAAACTACTGCATGTGGCAATGCCACTTTGAAATCCTGCAACTTAAATTATATTCATGGGAAAATTACGAAGTAAAATGCAGGAATGAATTTAATCCAGCTAAAAGGATAAAAGGTTAGTCAAACTACAATATCAAGCTAAAACTATTCAAAAATACCGTTCGTGAGGTAAAAAGAGGTCCAAACAAATCTTTATGTGCAAATATCGACAGTGCCAGTGAAGCAAATAGCCTCCGAAAAACTCTAGGCATAAACCTTTCTGCTTAGATTTGCATTCAAAAGTTCGACGGAAGAGAGTAATTATGAAACACTAAGCATTTCGATGGACATTCAATTTCTTAGCAATGAGGAAACATCTCCAGCCTTATTAATTACTTCTCCAATTGTTAAAAAACACTTCAAAGAATCGATGAATTACTAGCTTGGAAAATTCTCGCGTACGATAGCAAGACAAATGTGGCAAATAAAATTGTGAAACTGGCCTTTTTGACTGAAGTTTGTCTATTTGGCAGGAGAGGCAAATAAGTAAGTGCCTCTTGGAACGCCTGTAGGTGCAAAGAAGAAGAAAAAAACAACTCAAAACAATGTCCGGCCTTTGCTGCAAGAGGAAAGCAGTTTCTAGGCTGATTCATACTTTGTCGCAAGCCCAATATCTAAAAGCCCAATATACAAAATGTTCGGAGTGATTCTCCAATTAAACAGTATATACTGAAATATGCTTCAAATTCGAGGAAGGACCACGAAAATTTTCACAGAACTCAAAGTACAGCATCATTTGTATAAGCTAGAAAAGAAAAAGATCTAAACGTTGTACGTGGGTATATTCAGATTGTCAGCACTTTCGCCCATTTTAGGTTTTTAGAGTTAAAGTTGATACGATTCGTTGAAACTCATGGAAGAGTTTTTTTTTCAGATAATAGGCCGAAATACATAACTGCGAAATTTTCGAAGGGGGCGGCGAACTTCTATGTACAATTTCGCATTGGATATGGTGAACCACAATGCAGCGAAAATTTCGCTGTCAATGCTCTCAAGAATGACAGATACTTTCATGGCGCCAACTAAGGCACCAACCTAATTCATTTTTTTTCGGTGGGTTTTGCTAAATCCTGTCCTACGAGGATTAGGTTGGCCTATCACAATACATATCAGCCATCGTTTGTCTATGCCACCAGACCATTCAGCCTAATTCAAGCAGACTTAATTCAACTTAGTAGTGATGCCAACCTGTAGTTGGCAGCATCGTTAGCGAAATAAAAAAATTTGAAATTTGGCAAATTCTGACGCTTCGAAAATTTCAGCCACCGGCAATGTGGGCATCACCATACAAAACAGTGCATTCTAATTTTTGGACAGCAGATTTTCTCTGCCCAGTGAGACATTTCGCTGTATTGTGATTCAGGCAAATCTTCCATTTCTTTGAGCCGGTGCACAATGACTCCAAGCTAGCCAAGATTAATGTCACAAGGACACATGTTTTGTCCCTTTATTCCTGAGTTCCGCACCAAACAACCAGAACACAAAACAAATTGCATTAACTGCTATAAGAAGTAACCCGCCAATAATAGTTGTTAGTTAGTTTTCAGTATTGTCAATAGTTAGCTGTCGCAAGATCCTGGAATCATAGACGAGTCTTTTTCTAAGGTATCACTGAAATAATTTTCATCTTCTCACCTTCACAAACAAAGGAGCTTCCTGTTCCTCGCAACTAGATATACTGAAGCTCTTAAACAAATAAAACAGTTCGTTGCAGTCATGCGTTCAATAATGAATAACATGAGTGCAAAGATGGTCCAGCGTTTGTTCCCTGATGCAATTTCTGTGCAATTGTGGAATTTACATTATGCTTATGCTCGTATAAGAAACATTTCTGGCATCAGATGATCAGTGCTATGTGTCTTACTATCATATCCAGCTATCAAGCTACAGCCATTCAAGGCAAGCAAACTTTATCCTCAATTCATTATAATCTCTGCATACAGATCACGAAGCGTGAACTAAAAATAAATAAATGTTTTGTAAAAAACATCCCTTGCTCGTGTTCATTGTGAAAGTTGTGTAGTCGAGTGGGTACAGCACCTATTGCTAACGTGTATAGTCTATGACTTAAACCCAGCATTGATCACACGGATAAAAAATAAGAGCAGGGGTAAAAAAGTGGTAGAGCTTATTGCTTTCAAGTGTAAAACCCGAACAAGGCTGTAATGCGACTACTTTCGTTCAATAACACTTTAAAAACAAAAGGATGTTGCCACATGAATATAAAATAGCACCTACTTACTTAAAAAAAGGCCTACTTAAACTGTAGCTTTGTTCGATATGAAAAAACGTTCTAAATCTCAAATATTTAAACCTTTAATGTTGGCAGGAATGATTTTCAATCATATATTTTTGTTGTTTGATTTAGACCCAGTTGACAGCGTAGGTGGAAGTATATAAAAATAAAATTCAATATGCTTCCACCTACGCTACTTTGGTCAGTATTTTAAGTTATTTAATATTCCAATGCAAAGCTTACTCAAATAATCGAAGGAGTAAGATAAGTTGCTGCTTAGCATCTTTCAAAAGCGAAGATCTCATGGATTGTATCATACTGATATCAAGTGCCTGTTTCACAGTCATTCGAGAAAAATTGGGTGACAGTATTTGCAATAAGGACCTTACAGTATGCTGTTTACGATAAAATATTGGATTGTTTTGATAAAATGCTGACGCATATATAAAAATAGTAACGGTACCGGGTAGTCAACGTCTTCGAGTTTGACGAATGCTTGCGGCGTGTGTGTCAGCTAAGGAGCTCGAGTCGTTTTCATGGGTGACTTCAGTTTCCTTGGAACGTGCTCCCTCGCCAATCAGCTTGGATCTGTTGGATATAGTCGATCTCGTCCTAACAAAATAACGCAAAGAAAATGTGTATACGACATAGTCGCTCATCGGATGTCAGGTTGAGCTATAAAAATTGAAAATGATGCATGAGAGCTGCTTGCTCTGTTTAGATAGCACACTGCCACTTCAATTTTCTGTGAATTCGTTGTGAATGTAAGCAGTTTAAAAGCAAATGTATTTACCTATTTTTGTGACGGAAATGTATACAAATATTTAATATAGCCTATTTCGTTTTCAATTTTGTCGTATGCAAACGTTTTATTGAAATTGGCTTTTCAATCGAGCAAGAAAACAAAATAATAGTGGAAACTCTAAAACATATGGATATATTACATTGTGTGAAAATAGAAAAGTTGCGAAGTGTGAGTTAAGTTTTATCAGGATATATCCACTTTGCACTAATATTTTTGCATGAGAGCTTTAACATTATAAATAAGGACCCGAGAATCGTTGAGGTTGTTTACTGATTCATAAGCTAATAAACTGAATGGTTGATTGCGAAGCCTGGATATAAAAAAGTGAGGGCACCAAAACTAAGAGGCAAAACTTGGACAATTAATGCTGCTAGCATCTTTGTTTTACAAACAAAGGAGAAATGTTCACTATATTGAAATAGTACTGATTTCGGAAATAGAAAGCTCTTCTGGCTATGAAAAGTACATATCTAACTGTTTTTGAGCAGCGATTAGGATTTCAAAGAGAAACGTTAAAAAACTGATGTAACTCAATTATGAAGTTGCTTGAATCATGTTTCTCTCCGTTAGTGAAAATTATAAAATGACGATGGCTTACCATTGCATAGTTTACAAATTTTATAATTAAGTCAACTCGATATCGCAGTTTCAGTAAAAAATTTTGAACCAGTACAAATATGTATAAAAAAAAGAGTTCCCATAAGGCTAATTTCACCTCCTGGGAGATATTCCTATGCTATTAAAGATACTACTATGGGTGAAACTATCTTACGTTTCACTGCTATTTTACTATAACAACTTAACAACAACTAATATAAGCAACTAACTAGTGAAGGGTGCGTTCCCACAAACTTTGTCGGACCTAATGCAATCGGCGCTGGATCATCCCAATCTTTCAAACCACACAAAAACCGAACTTGTGCTTTTCACAAGGAAATACAGAGTGCGGGCTATTGCTACACCTAGCCTCAAAAGAGTAACATTGGATTTTGTTGATAGTGTTAAAGATTTGGGGCTTATACTAGACAGAAAACTGAATTGGGGGCTAATGTGAACCACCGAACAGGTAAAACTCGCGCAGCAATTTCCGCGTGCCGATCTGCTTACTCTCATATCTGAGGTCTTAAACCTAGGGCGGCCTACTACATATTCACAAGTGAAGTTAGGCCGATTTTGGTGTATGGAACGATTGGGTAGTGGAAGGCAGCGGAGAAAACATTTGTTTGTATATGTATTACGAGCGCTTTAATAACCGACCCAATGGCCGGCTTGGAATTGGTTCTCGGGCTGATGCCCCAGCATCGATTTATCTTTTATCTAAACAAATCTTAGCGGTAACACGTGCTAAAATTTCCGGCATGTGGAAAGATACAAATCATTGGGGCTACCGCGGTATTCTTACAGAACGCCGCAGAAGATTCGGGCTCGTTGCTGAAGACACAGACCACATGAGCAAATAACTACATCTTCGCAGGGATTTCCAGGTCAGGATACCCACATAAGCAAACTGAAAGAAAAAGGAAGTGACCGCCGATGTTGGCGTCTAGATTTACACGGACAGGTCAAAGACGGACACAGAAGTCGGCTTTTTGAACGTTCACTTGTGGTGAAGACTGTTGGACCATGCTACTGTCTTTCAGTCTTAAGTATATGCTATGGCGGTTGAATCCATTAGTGGAACATCAACTAAACTAACGACGATTTAAAACGACTGCAGGCCAGCAATACTCGCTCTTGCGTCTTACAGATGCTCTTCAAAAACTGTTAACGCAGAAAAAAATTTAGATTTTATAATCAAAGAATGCTATAGTTGGTTTTCTTCAAGGAGCAAAAGATTTATTGAATACAAACACATGTAAGGCGAACTGAACGAAAGAAGTCCGCTTAAAATTGAAAAACTAGCAGGAATAAAATGGCGTTCGATATCCGCAGCAATTGAGAAAATTCTCAACCAATGGGGTTTTTTAAAAATATATTTCGACACTGCGATGAAAAATGAAAAATCAGCTTTTTTTTTATGCTATCTGAAAAAGCAAATATTCTTTCTATGACATTTTGACACTTAATTTTAAAGAAACTCACCAAACTCACCCGTTGAAGTTGATGGGGGATTAATAGGTATATATTGTTTGATAATTACTTGGAAATTTTATTGCTTCTAAGTGAAAGAGCGAATGTTGACATAAATATCCTACCAACATTTGATTTCGAAGAAAAAGTGATGGACACCGTTCTTATACATTTTGGGCCTTCATTTAATGAGGCTTCAATCACCACAATACGAACGACATGCAAAGCTTTCATCATAGTACTCTGCAGACAAATTCAGCAACGGCTTCCATCAAACATTGATGTTTTGACAAAATTGTCTTTGTTACAACTGGATTTGGCAATATCACAGTTCGGTCAGCCAAATATAATGGATCTAGCTATTTCTTTGCCATCATTATGTGACAATGCAGTATCCGAGTGGAGAAATTTTGCCCCCGCCATACATGTTTGAAACCGAATATTTCACAGTCCTTTTGGACTGAAGTATAGCAAGATAGAAACTATATATCAAATTCAGCTCAAGATTGCCTTTCTTCTTTACGTTGCCTTTTTCCAACGCATCAGTTGAGAAAGCATTTTCAATTGTAAATATAATAATAAATAAAATTTGAAATAGATTTGATATAGCAAGGGTTGATGGTCTGATGAGAGTGCGTGATTGTCTTGAAAATGAGTGCATTCATTTCGAACCTACGGAAAAAATATTACTAAAATTAAATTCAGAAGAAATGTTCAAAATGAAATGTGATCTTACACAAGAATGCATTGATATTTTTTCAGACATAATGTGAATGATTTAAAAACACGATGTAACTCTACAAATCAAATAAAATATTATTTGTTGGCCAAACTTTGTTTTTACTAATGTTCGAAGAACATTAGTATTAAAAATCGATTCGTCCAAAAATTCATATTTCCATATATATATATATATATATATATATATATATATATATATATATATATATATATATATATATATATATATATATTTATATATATATATATATATATATATATATATATATATACATACATATATATATATATATATATATATATATATATATATATATATATATATATTTATATATATATATATATATATATATATATATATATATATATATATATATATATATATATATATATATATATATATATATATATATATATATATCTATATATATTCAAAAAAATTCAGTGACTATTTCTCGGGAACGCGCCATCCGATCGAGCTGGAACTTTCAGAATACATTGGCGTATATGCAAAATAGGTCCAGGTCTCACTAAATGTCAATTATTTTTAACCCTTTGGCGCCGGCGGCCATTTTAGTGATATTTTTAATATACCTATTATTCCGTACACAAATAATATTTGCAAAAATCAGAATCAGAATAATCAGAATTTATTGAAATTTACAGAATGTGTTGGTCTTAAATAGGACCAGGTCTGATAGAAGTGATTTTGAAATGTGGGCGATTCTGTGCCAGTGGTGCCATCCTCAACTGCTTTTAGCCCTATAAATTCTTATTCAGTTGTTCGATTTTTAGGAAATTCACACAGTAGCTGAACCTTACTTTCAACCACGTTTGGTAGAAATTTGGTTGAAAAAATCTGCCAGCTATGATAATTTTTGTGCCTTAAATTTTGAAAATTCGTTAACGAAAATAAAGTTCTTTGTCCTATAGCTTCCAGTAAAGTCATGGTATCATAACGAAATTCATATGGCAAATTAATCTTTTTGTAGGCAAAATTCAGTAGAAATTTAAGTTCAATACAATGATAGGGTTGCCAGCTATGGTTGTTTTTGTATTTTTTTTTGGCATACCTTTAGTAAGCGGTTTTAGCAAAGAATTTTCAAATCGTAGTGATATTATAGTGAAAATAAATACCAAATATTAAGATCTAGAAAATTTGAAAAGTTTTGCGAATGGTAACCCTAAATTTCTTTGCATCCTTATAATTTCCAATGCAGTCATCGGGTCAATACGAAATTCGCAGAGCAGGTTGACTTCAACGTAAGGCAGATGCGCCATATTTTTGGCTTCGGCGCTAGTTAAGGGCTGCTAGCACTAGGCCTTTCCGTTAATTTTGTTCCAATAAATGCTTGCATTAAGGGGTTACCCCCACTTGTAGCGCAATAAAATAGGTAATTTTCATGATTTTTTTTTTGACAAAACTACGAAATGTTTTCAAACGACTGTTATATTTTCTTAAAGTACAGACTTTGAACACCTTTCAGTAATTTTTTTATTGAAAAATATTACATGATTTAATTACAAATGGCCATCAAAACGATGGAATTTTAATTTTCACCTTTTGCGGTGACCAAAATTGTGTCGTACTGGATCAGCTGAAATAAAAAATAGCGATGGACTTAGTTAAATAATAATATAAACTAGTGTTCGATCGAAGGATTTAAAACCATATCTATTTTTCACAAAATGGCGGACCGTCAAAGTTAATATTTCGATTTTCACTTAAAAAAATGGTCGTCTTTTGGCTATAAAACGGCCACTTTTTATTTAAAAAAAAAATCGAACGATCAAACACTACACTTTTATGTATTAAATAAGCCTGCTAAGTTTCAAAAGATCGGTTCAGTAGTTTTCGAGTAATTTTGGTCACCGACTTCAAAGATGTCATTTCGAGAAAAACGCGTTTATAAGTATAAGTAACGGTTGTATAAGCAACAATTTCTTCTCTTTCAACGCTCATATCTCGGTTAATTATGTTTGGATCGACTTGAAATTTGAAGGGCGTATTCTCAGATAGTTATACTTAAAAAATATGCTACAAAAAAAAAAAACGAAAAACTTCAAAGTTACAAGTGGGGGTAACCCCTTAAGTATTTTCATCGCAAACATTTGCAATGAAAATAAGTAAACATAGTTTAAATTTTCTAAGCTCTGGACATTTTTCGGATGGCAGCCCCAAACACCTTTCTACCGCATTAACTTTCGATGAAGTCCCCGAAATTAAAATTAGCTTAGATTCTATTATTACTTAGGGTGTATTAGTTTTAAGTAGGAAAAGTAAGTAGTGGTAGTAAAATCTGCACAAATTCTCTACTTTTCTTCGAACATTAGTGTTTCTAGCGGTTCTGATGCGCTAAGGTTTTTTCTTTAATAGAGGATTTTTTCTAAAAAAAATGACGTTTTTGGGGGATTTTTTGGGGGAACGTAACCAGATTTCACGTGGACTTTCTTAGTAGCATTAAAATCGATCTTGGAAATACGTAAAGATTCTACAATTCCGAGCTGCTCCAGCTTAAAGATCAAAACGGAATGATTTGCTGAAGTCTGTATAGGCTGCATCACTTTGATCACTTTTCTGCATTTTATATAATAAATCAGAAACAAGCACCAAAAGGTAGTAAAACGACCTTTCCTAATTCCATTCTGCTGCTCGTTCAGTCGAGCGTCGACTAGAGGAGAGAGTTTGCAGTAGATGATTTTTTTCATATATTTTGGGAATTGGGGATAGAATGGCGATGCCTCTGTAATTTCGAATAAAAACTCTATTACAACATTTATAAATTGGTGTAATATAAGAAAACTTCCAATAAGATGGAAATAACCCAAAAAAGAGAGAATTCTTGAAAATAATATGAAGGGGCGAGAACAGGTATTTTACATACTTAATCAGAAAAGAAGTAGGAGGGAGGAGGTGAGGTCCAGAGCCCTTATTACTGTCAAGCTGCATAGTAGCAGTAAATAATTCATTTCACGATATGGTGATATGCTCAGCAAAAATTGTTTGCGTTGCAACCGGGATTAATTGCGATGTTAGCTGGGCCAAAAACTTCTTGAAAATGGTCAGCAAAAAAGGTGAAGATCTCCTGAAGAGAGGAAGACAGCATCGAATTTTCAGTGAACATAGCAGAGGAATGTTTTTCGCTTCATAATTACAAAAGCGAAAAAAGGGGGTCGCGGATCGTCAATAACTGTAATATTATATTGTAATGAATCTTCTGCAAGCAAATCACAGAGTTACCATCTTGCACTGGCATCGAAAATTATGAAACCGTGACCGAACTTCAAATACAATCCTCCCCCGAAATAGAGTAATGAAATTTGAAGAATTTTTAAATTACTGAAAATTTCGTTGATAATAGCCAACCACTCCAACTACACAAACGACTGTTTAATTGGTCAACATGGGCGATGTATTGTTACAGAAATCCATTTTGAAATGAAATTTTCTGCTAAAAAAAACTTCATTTTCAATGCTGTGCTTTTTTGCGTAGACCGCAATGAAAAGGAATTTTAGTATTTAGTGACACTTTATCTATTAATTTAGTGGAAACGGTAGTATCATAACGACTTCTGGGAGGCTAAAAGACACTCTAAAATGTAATTAACCGGGACATCTATGATATTAGCCAATTACAGATAAGGTTAATGTGTCTAACTGGCTGAAGAGAATAAATGTTATCTTTTCATTCAAATATTTAGTGCATCGATGCGAATTACTTCGTATTATTATGGAGCTGATTGTCCATTCGATATCAAAAAGGTATACTTACGTGCCTATAAGCTTGATCATACTACTCGCACATTCATCTTTAATAAATTTGCACGCACTTGTTGACTAAAAAACATATAAGTGACTGTAAATAAAACGTATTTACTAGCTTGTCTTGATGCTGAGTCAGATTGAATACCTTACACATTTGTGTCTGCCTAACAAACAGTCTAACGTTTTGATGTTATTCGCCAATCAGCTGATTATCGATTTTTGGTAACATTTGAAAAATATTGTAAACAAGATTCCTAGAAAATCTCTCAAACGAAAATTACCCAATGCTGTCAAGGAAGATTTGTCACGCAAACGATAAGCTCATTAAACCATTCAGAGATATGAAAACAGTTTGATATTTGATTTTGGAAGAAATTTCCTCTAGCGACTGCAATTGGATAAATCAAGACTAGAAAAAACAACCTATAAATAAATTATTCTCACTCTCATTATGGAAAAAACTTCCTCGCCGCATACTTGATTCGTGACTGAAAGTTAACAAACTTCCACTGACTCGAACTAGGATGATTAGATGTTTGTCAGTGCCCACGCTTCTGCAAACGAGTTCGCTTTTCAATCGCAGTCGCTTCTTCTTTGACTGACGTTTATTTGAAATGCGTCTCCATTGATTGAATTCCTTTTTCTGTGATTCGAACGAAAATTGATTGAATGGAACTGGTGTTGAGCAGGACTACTCATGGAGCTTTGGGTAAAGAGCCGTTCCAAGTGCAACCACGCACGTAAAGAGTCGGTGCGATTTCATGTCGAGACGTTCAAAGTATGCATCACGAAATACACTACACTGTCAACAGCCAGTTGAAATTTTAGTTCAGATACAGCATGACAGGACAAATCGCAACTTGATGACGTACAAGACTTACAAAAGTGAATATCTGAACGATGAAATTGACAGTTATCATCTGCTTGGTGCTAATTTACTCATTTTAGAGTATATTGAATTTCATTTGTGTATTTGAGAAATTCAAATTTGATTCTTACAAGCGTATATAAAAGCTGTAAATACTTCTAAGCCTCTTAACAGCTATAAATTATTCACAAAGAATTGTTTCAGCAAAACGGTCAAGTGGGAAGTAAATGAAAACAAGCTTAATAGCAACCCGCCTCTGCTTGTTTAAATTACCAAAATTCGAACAGCTGGCTAATGTAATCGGACAGGAATCATCATCAATCATTTTCAAAACTGTAGGCAGCGATATTTCATTACCACTGCATTGTTGATTGAGGATTAGCACAAAATAACTTTTTCTGTTTAATGGAAAAACATTTGGGTGCGAAATTGATTGCAAATCGTGATTATAAGAGAGGTCAAAATGAGTTTGAAACCAAACATCAAAGATGAATGGCATTTATTAGCATCTTAAGGTGTTTATCTTATCCTGTACGAGTGTGTTCGGAAGAAGGATTATAAAATTCCATCTTGAAATTGTTTCGAATGGAGAAATACCAATTTGTGAGTAGTTGGAAGATATGCAGCAACTCTATTGGCAAAAAACATACCCTACTATCCTAGCGTTATATTTTAGACATTTCCATTTTAGTTTAAGCTTAGGTTAGGTTAGGTTAGCGAAGAGGGCTGCCGGGAACGCGGCCAGCATTAGGCCACCAGTTTGGGCCCTATTGCCACCCTCATAGACAATCACACGCATTCACACTTACAGCCATGGCACTCGCGAGATTCGAACCCGCAGGCCCCGTAGCACGCCAATTTTTGGCCTGACGCCTTAGCGAGCAGAGCTACCGGGGCCCCGTTAGTTTAAGCTTAAATACAGCGAATAAATGAAGAAATTTCAACTTATAAATGAAGCAGGGAAAAATCGAAATATATCAATAAATTTTGTCGCATTCTTGAGCTGCATGAATCTTTCGTTGAGCTTCATGAATCTTAAACCGAAAACATTGCGTGCTTTAGCATGATTTAAATATTCAATTATTCTTCCAGAAACAAACGATTTTTTGCCACACATGCATGCACATTGAATATGGATTTCCGCTTACCGCTGAGACTAGGCTGTGAATACTGCACAAATCCTTCCGATACATATCGTGTGCCTCTAGGGCCTGTCATAGACCGACTATGGTGTCGAATCTCAGCTGGCCTGCCAAGATCCTCGTCGTTCAAAGCATCCTCCTCAATATACATTGATGGCACATCCTTTCGCGCTGGCCTATAATGAGAAAAAAAATCGGAATCACGTTTACACATTTGGGATAAATTCGCAGTTAGCACGCAACGTATGTCAAACAATCAATACGTAATACATATAAGATTTCAATGAAGGTGGCTCGAAAAAGCATATGTTTGAAGTTGATAAGAATGACTTTATAGTGATGTGATTTTGCATTGATTTGTTTTATCAAGTGTCCCATAAGAGATATGCGCAATAGAATAAGTTATTTATTTATATTAAATACTACGGTAGCCACTCAAATTACTTGTTGAGGCAGAGGATAGATTTTTAATTTGCTTTATGGGCTAGCCACCGCTGTAGATACAATTTTTCCAAGAGAATTTTAGAAAAGTTGTACCGCTACAATTCAATTGGTGTTTTTAGGATTGAGAGTGGTAGAAGCTCTATTTTCACAATCAAAATTTTGATGGGTGTGAAATAATTAATTGCACGGTTTATTTTGCTTCTGATATGTCTCAGGTAAAGTTAATCATACTTTACTTCTGAATAAACTGTCTGCCTTCGGTAAATAATTTTTGGCAAGATTTTATTTTATTCATCCATAAAATCTCCTTCTCAAGCGATACAATCATTCCAGCACCCCTTTAATTTTTAGGATTAAATTTCCCAAAATGTAATACTAAAAATTAGTAAAATATTAAAAGCAATAATATCATTTATTGATAAAAGGACTGATTTAATGCTAAGAAATTTATTTTATAACATTTGTATTTTTTAGAAACAATTACAACTTCAAAGCTAATTACAAAACATTGACAATCCATGCTAATGTTTAATTTTTCTCCGTGACATTACATTTTTCAAATCTGGGGAGTTTTTTTTCCTGAACTGGGGTCTTTTTCGCGATTTTGTCTTTCAAATGCACCACTTAAACCATACAATATTCGTTATTGATGCTTCTTCCGTTTCGAATTAATCAATGAATAGTATACGTTTCGAATTAATCAATGAATAGTATAGCATCCTAAAATGCGGACACCATAACTTAACAAGCTGGCTGTTGTGGTTTTGGTCAGCTGCCACCGGTTGTTCTCCACTCAGGTGACTGCTGCTGTCACTCTGGTGTGTAATGGTGAATTTAGATTTCATTTATTGTCATATCCCGCATTAAAAAAACCCCTTTTAAATTTGCTCAAAACAACGCTTGCAATCTTCAATATATTGCTGTTTTTGGTCGACTGTGAACAAAGGCGGTACCCAATTGGAAAAGAGTTTTCGCATATTTACAAATTTTGAAGGAAAATATTATGTACACAATATGCTGATATTTTTAACATCTCAGATATCTCACGTATTTTCATTTTACTTTCATTAAAACAATTTTTTGGATTTTTTGTATGTTATGCAGCGTGACAGCCTGATTTGGGTGCCCAGAGCGTTCAGCATCATTTTTGTCTGTACAACTTCATTTTAAATCAACAAACCACAAAGAATGTTTAGCTTGAATGAAAAACAGTTTGTGGAGTAATTTCCAAGCCATTGCTGAGCTCAAATTCTATTAATTTTTTTTATCAAAAAGCTACGCTTTATTAACGTCCGAAGCTGATGTTTTTTTTAAATACTTATGAAAATATCAATAGTTAGCAAATATTTGGAGAGTATAGCTGCAAGAGCGCCTCAGATTGCTGGTTTCATGATGAAGACTACTTCAAAACTCAAAAATAAACAAAATAAATGATGCGCCCAACGTGGGCTTTCGTCCATATAAATAATTAAATAAATGTTGTGCCCAGTATGAGGCTCCTTCTATGTAAAGAAATAAAAAATACTCGACACAAGTTGCTGGTTTGCAGTATCCTAAAATAGTTTGCTTCTGTTTAAAACTGATCTCAAAAGTCCTGAATCGACAAGTAAGAAAGAGCTCATAAGAGAAAAAACCTGCTGTTTTGATTAATTTATAATACTTGTCTAATGATGAATGTTGTGCTAACTTATCATGATACGTAACTAAATCAAATTTCGTTTGTTGGTGAATTACTAAACATTTTATTTTATGTGGCTCTCTATTTCAAATTATTAAAATAAACAAAGTAAAAAAAATCACAAAAAGCGCAAAAGATGTAGTAAAATTTACAATACAATTTTACGGATTTTGGAAGAAACTTGTTGCTTGTTGCTTGGAAGGATGTACTTTTTATGCTTAATTTATCCTGCCGAAATGAAGTTTTACAAATACTTCACTACATTGCCTATTTTTAACTATTCGAAATTGGCGTTTGTTTTACAAATACTTCACTACATTGCCTATTTTTAACTACTCGAAATTAGCGTTTCCGAGATCTGACGACGCGATAAGCAAATCCAAAGGCAGTTCACGGGATGGTTTGGCTTGAAATACGAACAGGACCGATATAAGTTTGTAGAATATGGTGGCAATCCTTTGGATGCGGTGACATCTTGAAATAACTCTGAAGAACTTATAATTTTGTAGTTATCAGTAATCAATGAAATGCACACCTTAAATGGGTTTTATTGTAAATTCGGAAGGCATTTTCTTGAAAATTAAGCCATCACCGGTAAAATGTTAGTAATTTGTTTACTAAGAAAAGCTACCCTTAACTTTTGAAATTAAAACTATCTTGCTATAAGAACGAACAAATTTCCAAAATTTTGAATTTATTGCGGGCGGTAATTCTTTAAAATCTTTGTGCCAATTAATAATGGTTACATAATCTGCCAATAAATACAAAACTCACAGGATAGACCGAGGAAGACTTGATACACAATTTGTAGCGGTGCTAGCTAAAGGTTGCCGGCATTGGTAAGGTTCATTTTTATACTAATTGATACTACTACTAAATGTTGACATGACAAACACTTGATAGAAAAAATGGGTTTTCTGCTCTCCTAAAATTTTGATGAAACCATTGAATCAAAATTTACTTCACAGGGAAAGTTGAATTTAACGTAAAGCAAGTGCGATAGACTTTTGGTAGCAGGGCTGTAGAGGAGTTACCAGCACTGGGCGTATTTGTCATTTTCTGGTTTTCAGATATGCTATTGTTAAAGCTCCGAGTTATGTCGTAAACATTCTGAGAATATAATTAAGTTTTTCACTGTTTCGGAGACATCAAGTAATAATATTAAAAACAGTTTGTACAATATGCTTACATAAATAATATTTCCGCCTTTCAAAAGCGGCAAATGTTTGCATACGTTTAAAATATTCTATTATATACTATCCGATACAAATCAGTCTCACTTGTTCTAATATCCGTTTAGTTTTCTTTCAGTTTTTTGTCTGTTTTCTATCTTCCCACGCAGAATTTTCGATTAGTCCAAGTGAGACTGAGTCAAACTGGAAAGCAGATCGAGTGGGCTAAACTCGTCTGCGTGTCTAACAAAATATGCCGAAGTTTGAGAGCGGTGAATTGAAGTTTCGACCGTTTTGCTTACATTATGAAGCATATACCACTGTCTGAGCTCATTCAAATGACTTGCAAATTGACCGCCCAAGTAGACGATGATGGATTGGGAACTAAAGCCTACAGCCAAACTGGAAGTCCAATTTTGTTTCATAAAATACCGAATAAAGGCGAAGAATGGTTTCTTGAAAATTCTTGAGTTCCGTGAGAATCAAATATATTAAATGGAAGAACAAATATCGAAGCAGTCCTTGATATTAGGTTTTCATCTCATCACGTAATACAAACAAAGCAGGCTTCCTACGACGAAAATCCCTGTCTTTCGGGTACAAGACAAGATAACGACAACTTGGTAGTTAAATGCTTTTTTTTCGAGTTTATGGATTTCCGTAATATTTCTTATTAAGTTTTTCATTGTCTCAGTTTACAGCACACATAGAACCAACCAACAAAGATAAGTATTGCAACAGAGCTCCGCACACCCAAACATTCTACCAATGATTACCACAACTTCATTATTACTGCTTCTCTAAGTCTTTCCGGAGCTATAAAGATTGACAATATGAGACAGTCTTTCAGAAACCATTTATTACACACATTTCTCTATGTCAGTTTATTTTACGCCTCTGTCACATATTTTTGTGTCACTTGCCAGCAACTGGTTACTTATTCTGAAGCTATACTCTTGACATTATATATCGTACTCCAGAGAGATTTCAACAACCATTACTGCTAACAACATGCTATATGAATGCTCAAAACAGGAGGTAAGGTCAGCAAATCAAGGCTAAACAATGTTTGCTGCAATTTTTTTATTGCTACTTCTTGACGACTTCGTCCCGAAGATTAAGAAACACTTCCTGAAATTCTTTTCGCGGTAAATAATGAAGCGACAGTCAGTTGTGTGAAGCGAAAATGCTTGGTTTCCATGCGGAACTGCTAAGCTGAATGGAATAGACATAAATCCAAATAATCCCAAGAGTCGCGAAAATTGCACGAAGATTTCTTCAAAATAAAAATTTAAGGCAGAGCTAAAGTAGGTTAAGACGGAGATGCTGAAAAAAACAATCATAATGCAAGTACACGAGAGTGCGATTAGTCAGGCATAAGCTTTTCATTTTCATCAATGAATTTGCGATGCCGTACGGAAGAATAATGATCATGAAATTGAATAAGTTCTACGTCGTTTTTATATAAATTGCAGACGGAGAGTAATAGATGCAAACAAAAAATATTGATTCATGCGCTGATTTCTTTTTGAAGCCCGAATAATAAATAAATGGATAGATTTTCAATGTTAAATGTAAACGGAACCTGATTTAAGGAAAGGTTTTCGAGAGCACTCTGATACCAACATTACTAAATATTTTATTTAATAGCCTAGAATACATTTTTGAATAAAAGAATAAATTTGTGAGTTGAATTAACTACGTATTGCACAAGCAATATATTTTATTTCTCTCGAAGATATCAGGCTATTAAATTTTCGGGTTTGCAAAAGCTTGCGAACGTTAGATGAATGAAAAGCACGATAAGAGCTAGTACGTTCTTATTCTCTAAGATGCCATTTTATTCAATTGGAAGGTCTGCATTAATTTATTCGTTAAGCTTAGTACTGTCTTCGATTTCAGGTCAAATTTTTATACGTCACGTCAAATTTGTTTCGGCGAAAATTTTGCTTGAAAATAAATAAGAGCTTTGACATCGTTTCTTAACGTGAAAAGTTGTTTCTTTACGTCAAAAGTTGCTTGCGGAATCAATTCATGCAAATTTAGTATAAGCAGCTCATTCTTGAGCTAAAAAGTGACATTTGCTGTTTGATTTTGAAAATTTAGTTGTGCAAATGTCTTTTCAGTAACAAAATCGATCGGAAATTGAAATTCTTGACATTTTATCCGTCAGATATAAGCAATTTTTCCGCTTTTCTCCATTGTCAAAGTTTTCGCTCAAAAGCATGACCAGATAATGGAGACTTGCCAAAATTTAGCTTCACGATTAAGTCAGTACCAGCCTTTAGCCGAAAAGCAGCCGAAACCTTGATAACTAAGGCATACGAGTTAAATCAGCATTTCAGAATCTGAGATTGATTGAGACGAAACACATTCAGCGGTAGTGGTGAAATACTGTGTTCTAAAATGTTCATTGGAAAGTTTGAGCCAGGATAGAAGTTGGCTTAACGTTTTAAATAAATTGCGCAAAGAAGCTTGTACTCAATGTTAGACAAACATGACAACAGTGAAAAAAGGCAATTGACGAGACAATAAGTTGTAAATGAGTACAATAAACAGGGCTACAACTGAAAAGGAACAGGAACTTTAGGCAAGCTATAACATTATTTGTCAATATTTTTAAATAAAATAAGATGTGCTGAAAGCACCTTTCCCAATGATTATCAGACATCTGCGGCTGTGATCGTTTGAATAGAAACGTCGAACTTATTCGATGATCTGAAAAAAAATCTATAATTTCATCTAGGTACATATATCATCCTCGTCGTCGTCGTAGCACTACAGCCCCTCTCGGGCCTTGGCTTCTCGCAGGAGACGCCTACAGTTTTCTCGGTCCAATGACCACGCCCACCAATTTCGAAAACCGAGCAGCTTTGTGGAGTCTTCGTCGACAGAGTCAGACCAGCGTTTTCTGGGCTTTCCCACTGGCCTTCGACCCTCGGCCCTTCCGTCGCATACCTTCTTAGGTACACCATGCTCGTCCATTCGTTGCACATGACCAGCTCATTGCAGCTTCCGCAGTTTGATTATTGTAGCAACCTGTGACTCATCAAAAACCTCGTACAACTCGTGATTGTACCTTATCCGCCATTGGCCGCACTCTTATTTAGCTCCAATTATACGCCTGATGACCCGTCTTTCGAAGGCGTTCAACATATTTGCGGATGCTTGGGTAAGGGTCCAAGTTTCACAGCCGTAGCACAACACAGGTCTGATTATTGATTTGTAGAGTTGGAGCCTCGTCTTCCTATGCATGCAGCTGGTCTTCAGTAGGGCCAGAACGGACTAGAAAATTTTATTAGCGAGCTGTATTCTCCGTTTAATTTCATCAGTTTCACTACCTTTCGTTGTCAATTTCAAGGCTTAGTACAATATATAAATTCGTCTACATTCTCTAAAGTATATTCGTCCAGAATTATATTTCGTCTAATGGAGGTCTTCTTTCTTGTTTGCGTCAAGATTTTTGTTTTCGTCTGATTGACCTTCAGGCCTACTTCTTTGGCTTCCTGGTAAAGTTTCAACAGGAGTTATTTCGTGGATGTGAAGGAACGTGACAAGATGTTAATGTCATCCGCGTAGGCCACTAATTGGTTCGACTTATACAGAAGCGTACCCCCTGTGTCGACAGGAATCTTCCTTATCACCTACTCAAGTCCTAGGTTGAAGAGCAGAGGGGCCAACCCATCGCCTTGCTTTAGTCCGACATTTGTGTCAAAGGCATCAGCCAGACTGTTGTTGATTCTGACTTGTGATGCTGGCGACGTCATCGTCATTTTGGTCAGCCGGACTATTTTACCGGGATGCTAAAGTATAGCATTATTTTGTACAGTATGTTTCGGTCAATACTGTCATATGCTTGTTTAAAGTCCGCGAAAATAGGATGGACGTCGATGTTAAATTCCCAGCATTTTTCGAGCACTTGTTTGACTGTGAAGAGTTGATCCGTAGTTGATCGACCAGACCTAAAGCCTCCTTGGTACTCCCCAAAGACCTTTTCAGCGTACACATTTATTTTATTTTTTAATATTTTCGTCAGTATCTTATAGGCCGTACAAAGTAGCGATATGCCTCTGTAGTTTTCGCACCGAAGTTTGTTTCCTTTTTTGTGGATAGGGCACATGATGGATTTGCACTACTCCTGCGGTATTTTTTCTTGACCCCAGATGTGCTGGATCAATTTGTGGATGGCTTTTATAGGGGAGCTTCCACCGTACTTGATTAGCTCAACCGGAATCTCGTCAATGCCCGGCGCTTTATTGTTTTTGTGGCTTTTTATGGCAGAATTGCCTTCTTCCAGCGTTGGAGGTGCGATCGGGACTTCACATCAGAGACGTCTATCGGTTCTGATATTATTATTCAGGAGTTCTTTGAAATAGGAGGCCCACCTCTCCTTAATCTGGCTATCTTCGGCGATGATATTGCCGATTTCGACTTTACAGAGTGTCGTCTTGGGCTGATATCTGCCTCTTAAACATTGCACTACCTTGTAAGCTTGCCTATTTTTATTGCTCGCCAGATTTTACATATATCGTATCCTCCAAAATAACTGCAATGATTATGTGTTCATGCTAGCTATTTCACGCCAAAATTCAGCCTGCTAAAATAATGTCTTGCAGAACCTATTTATTGGCTTATTCTTTGCATAGTTATGGTTCGTTGATATTTGATAACCATAGTCGGAGTCTAGTGACTCTCAAGGGCTGATTGAGCACAAACTTGTCTTTTTAGTTATAGATATTAACAAGGTCTCTCATAATATGGATGCAGATAATATTAATCTTCTGTAAATAGTTATTGCTATAATGTCCCCAGCTACTGTACAAGCTGGGTATGACTATTAGTGTATAAGAAAAAAAAATAGTAAAATAACAAGAACAATAAGTGCCAGCGGACCATAAAGTTTTTTCTAGTTAATAGAGCTTTAGTTAGGTTGAGAATGTACATATTAATATAAAATAAAATCTTTTTTCAATTCAATTCAAATTTATCTTTTGAATACAAGTTTGAATACAGACAGCAGTAAGTTGTTGAAATTATAAGGTTTGGAAAGATCTCTCAGAGCAAACAACTTTTGAATGAACTCAAATCCTTAGCTGTGAAAGCTAGGTTTCAAATAATGCACGCATTTTCAATAAAACAGTGCAGATTGGCTTTCATAATGTTTTTGTGACCTATGATTTTCTGATATATCGTAATGTAAATTGATAATATAATCTTAATGTAATTGATGCGGAGCTTTTCATACTAAACGACATTAAGGTATATTATCTTCTACTGAGCGCAGTGCTGCTGAGGCGGTAAGTATGATGTATGAGTCCACTTTCACGACAGAAACTAATCACGCGGCACTAAGTGATATTAAGATGGAGCTTCTTCGCTGACCAACAATCGTCTAGAGAGTTTCGTTTTGACTGTAAATAGGATGCAATGGACGTTGAATTGATGACATGATAGCCGTGGGGTCTTTCACATAGAGTAAATTTAGAATGTGAGAGACAGCCTTGAGGTACATTAATGCTTTAGTGTTTTGCGCCGACACCTGCCACAGAGGCTTATTCGGCGGTCCAACATTGGGACGGTATTCGTGAGTTCTGCACGGACATTAGCGTATCGACGAGTCTTTACTACCAGTTTTAGTTAATTTATGAGTTCAATTTTATTACTGGTAAAATGCACACCTACCCTCATGCTAATCCATAATAAGTCCCATTCAAAAGAAAAATCCTTAACTCATGCATTTTGACCTCCCAGGTTCGGCATACCAGAAGAAGATATAGGTTCAACTAGCGCTTCTTCCCCCTGGGGAAGTCTTGAAGTACAGCAGAATGGACATGGATTTTCTTAGATATGTGTGCTTGAATAAGAGATGTTGCTATCAAACACAAAAAAGTGAAAGTTGTTGTCGCCGTTGTCGTTTTTGTCATCCACCTCCTCTAAAAAACGTGTGTTTCAATAATTAGCTTATCATTTTTGGATTTAGGACAAAAAAAAGTTGAAATGTGTTGATCGATCTTATTAGCTGCACATAACAAACGATCTTTAGAAACATATTTTCTGATAAACAACTGTTTTCTGATTGTTTTGTGGGAATCACAAAATATTGCGAAGTAATAAAAAAAATAAATAGTAAAAACAAAACTCATACACTTCCTTTAAAAGATCCATCTTCGAAATTTTGATGATAACATCAAGCCGCAATGTTTTTAAACTTTATTATATATTTTATACTCATAAGATGAACTTTGGGAAACCTTAAAATGACTAAAGGGAACGAAATCAGTCGTTGTTACTCAATTCGTTCAATTATTTGTATCCTTACACCTTTAAACAGAATCGAGCATTATAATATCCAGTTTCCATTGACGAAAAGCAAGCAACAGCTAATATGCTATCATAAAATATAAGTACATATAAACTTCCTCGAGTTGTTTGAAATTTGAATTAAATACGTAAGTGAGTGCAAAACAGTGTACGAGAAATATGAACATCATACTGTTTTGAGAATTGGTAGCACGGGTTGGACAACAAATTCAATTTGAGACGCTCTTCATATTAATTTAGAGTGGTTTCCTAAAAACGCTATGGATCTATACGTTAAAACGACGAGCTCAGAATTTCATGCATAGCATACCCCTGTTCTAAAATAATGGGCTCAGCTCAATTTCAGATAAAGCATTTTTCAAACAACACAACAACAAAAACTCATTTTGCGGTTGTGTGAAATATTTATCTGCCACCGGCAATATGGTTTCTGGAGATACGGAATGTAGATCCACAGAAGCCTGAAAACTTAGAAAAACTACTTGAAATGTAGAAGGCAGCTGAGCAGCACATACACCTAAGCGCTCGAGCTTGTATATAAAAAATAAATCTGAGTAGGATAAGATCCGGAACATGTTTCTATCTCGCTACAAACTACCCAAGCATTGCTGGAATATTGCCTGGGCCAATTATTCCTAAGACTAGTTGAGCTCCTTTCAAGACTTATCGTCGAACAAAAAGGCTCCGAAATCCTTCTCTATGCCATCCTGCAAATAGGGTCGACTAAATTATATGATTACCTCATTCTCTTCCTGACTTCCTGGGGTTCAGGTGGCTTAGGCCGATGCTTGCAAACGACTACCACACCGGCCACTATAATTGACGTCACGATTACGGCAGCACCAGCAATTACAGCTGCCAGAATGACCATCGTTGATTGTTTTTCATTGCTTTGATGCGTTGTTTCAGCTGGTGTCGGGTCTTCCGATAGAATGGTGTCATCTAATAAAGGAAGAAAGAAAAGATTTCGTTAGAACGCTAAAATTGAAACTTTTTGCTGTAAGGATAACGTGTAACCTGGAAGAGTGAATTCTACCGGTAGCCCAAGCAATCATCGGAAGTATACTTATGGGTATGGGTCGTGCTTCGAATGTTCACAGCAGTGTAGGAAAAGCAGATGAAAAATACATTTTCATAATAGGCTGGTTCCGTGTAACACATACAAAATAACACAAGTTTCGAAATTATTTTTTGATGTTTCTCGACACGTTATTTTGGTTCAGTAAATCATAAAATTGATTTTAAATGGCTACTTATCATTTCGTAATTGGTTTGGAGTAGAGGTGAAATTGAAAAATGACGGCAACATTTTACAATTATATCGAGCCAATATATAACAAGCAAATCAAAGTCAATGTTATTTTTCGGCTCTAATTAAGACAATTCACCACAATTTCGGTAAATGTAGACCATATGCAGACCAAAATGCACTGTTTGCTGTGTACTTTGATTGAGCACTAAGAGAATGCAATGCTAAAGACTGTACTTATACAACAATAGGTTGAAGAAGTTGAACGAGTTGAAGAACGATAGAGATATGGATGAATTGCATCTGAATTTTGGAACAAATGGTTGACACAGTTTAATACTTCGCCACCATACAATCCGATTACTTACCATATGGTCCTAAATGAGGCGATACTCGAACCTTATCTATGACGACTGGTGGATTGCTCTTTCCTTTTGCATTTATTGCATACACAAAGAGCTGATATTCACGTCCAGGTTCCAAATTACTGAGACGAAATTGTGGCTGAGCCTCCTGTATCCTGTGCAACGGTGCCGAAGTAGCCTGAAAACGCAACAACCATCAATAATTGCATGGCTATATGAATAGATATGTGTGTATATGTGTGGCTGTGGAAAGCCAGTCTCTACCCACCTGATCGTTCATTGTCGAAAGCTCGTTTTCACTGTCCAATTCGAGAATTCTGTTCCGGCTAGTTTCCGCACTGTCCATAATTCCAGTTCCGACGGCTTCTAGCAGAAAGTGTTGAGCGAGGCCACCATCATTGCCGGGTATGCAAACCACTTCCAGCATGGTATCATTATGCAGTTCACAGGACTTAGGTGCTTCCGGTGTTTCTGTAAATAATTGTTGATTTGTTTTGCATAGTTGAGTACAGAACGGAAAGTGGGAACTTTCGAGCGCTTACTGGCAGGAAGGACGTGAACCAAACAGGGTGTAGTTTGGCGGCCGACTTTGTTGCTAGCCCAGCAGGCCAGGGTAATGAATTCGGCATCAGTGGGTGGAAGATATGTCATAGTGCTGATGAGACCCTCGGATTGCACGCGAGAATTCAGCACCTGTAACATTTGAATAAATCAATATAGTCCCAGTTCTTTCAGGAATATTCATGTGTTGTCGACTGAAATTCTGAGTAAGAAATTTCCAAGCAAAAATAAAAACAATATATGTAAGGATAATTGAGCGCGTGTAGAGCAATATGTGCGAGTAGGTACTTTTTTGTTCAATTGGACTATAATGAAAGAGTTTCTACCGTTATCTGAGTGAATGTTTACAACCATCATTTATGTCTCATTTTTTTCGCTGTTTTTTACTCGTGTCACAGAAAATTTACGATGAATCGCTGTCGTTATCAATCAGAATTTCTATTGAAAGGATAAAATTCTTGATCCAGAAAATCGACAATACCTTAGTACAAGTTCCTTTATGGGTTGATTAATTGTAAAAACTTTTATACTTACCGGTGAAACGTTTCTGGTATTATTGTAGGTCCAACTGAAACGGACCGAGTCCGGTGGGTCCGCATCTACTTCGCACTGCACTGAAATTGTACTTGAATCAATAGCACCAACGGAAGTCTGCTCGGTTCCTGGTTTACATCGTGGGGCATCTGTAAAGAGCGGTCGGTGATTAATGCAAACAATAGCCAGGCACGAGAAACGACTGATTAAAGGCGAATGATGCTACACCGTAATTAGAGGTGAGTGGTAGAAAAATTATTATAATGAGCTATGTAAATGGGTCCCTCAGACCAAATCGGAATGAAGTTGATGGTGTTTTAAAGGTATATTTTGATCGGGAAATATATTTTAATCCGTTTTCACGCTGTTTTAAAAATGTGCTATTTAACTTTATTACCCACTTTAAATTCATTATCAATTCGACTAATTTATTTAAAGTGGGCACAGAATACAGATACATGACTAGTTTGCCAAGTGGAATCATGGAAAATCGAGCATTATCAAACGAAACATTAACTGAAGAGTATTGTGGTCATATCTCAATGCTCAGCTGTGTAAAAAGTTTGTCTCACCCCCAATTGTTCAGATCTTATGTCGACTAAGAACATTTTTTCTGTGCTGCGATCAACCGATCCCGAATCAGTTTTGCAAAAAGTGCTTGCATAAGCAACTTCTTCGTAAGTATCAAGTTTAGTTTCTTATAAATGTGAACTTATTTATCAAATTAAGATTATTTGTCACCCGCAAAACATTACGGTAGCTATTTCTGTAAACCACCCTGAAAAGAGCATAGCGTCAGTCGGTTTCAGGATTGCGATAAAACATAAAGCCTAGCACCATGATACATGGCAAACACTTCATAGGACTAGGCACCATATACTATGGTGGTCAAAACAATATATTATAGCCCTCAACGCAAAAGCGAAACTAACTCTGTTTTAGACAATATCAGGATTTAGACAATTTCACGTGACGGATATTACTATTTACGAGGGTCAAATTTTAATTCTTAATTTTTAAACAATATCAAATAAATCCTGCTTAACTCTGGATTTGTGAGGGCATTTTGGTTTAGAAATTTAAAAAAATTGATTTATTTAGTTTGCACATTTTCAAAGCTTAGACTTTTAAGAATAAGCCTATAAGATAATTTTTTTGATATTCGAATTATTTTCGGAGTGACAGTTATTTTTGTGACGCGTCAACTAAACCAACAAACACAATCAACAACGAATTAACCCCTCCGAGCTACGAGCCTCTCAAGCTTCGAAAGAAGTTTGAACTGCTCGTATGGCTGAAAGAGCTTCAGAAAATCTCGCTTTTGACGTGGAAGGAGAATTTATTAAATTCCCAAAGTTCAAAAAATGAGGCAAACAAATAACCTCTTCTTTTACATGGACGCCATTTTGCGAAAAAAAAATTCCCCAAACCGCCTACGTCGGACTAATTCTACATACTTTTTTTTACATAATTCACCAAAAATTTATGTTTCAAATCACCAGGAGGGTTGGAATCACGTCAACCAGGAGACAATTTTTTTTTGAGTCTCCTCTTTGCCGTCCTGTACCAATTTCAATTTTTTTTTTGTTTTTTGAATACATTTTTATACTTTTAAAGTGTTAATAAACCAAAAACAATGCTAAAATTGTTTTTAAAATCGAGCCTCTGGACCAGAATACCCCCTTAAACTCGTGACTCTTTACTTAAAGAAGTGACCCTCTACCCATTAGGACACAAGAACTGATTGAAAAGCTGCAGTTATTTCATCCAGTTGATTAAGTGCCGATAGCGTGTTCAGAGTAATTGGGGCTATACGATGCATAGGAGCTGAAATTGTATATAAGCTCATTCCATAAGTTCTCGCGTATTTTCGCTTAGTCATTTATATGAGTCATATCTGTTCGAAAAGAAGTAATTACCTACCTTTTAAACGTAGATATGATTGCAGGGAAGTTAAAGTCTTTGCATGGAACCATTCATCAGCATTTGGTGCAGGTACAAAAAGTATTCATGCTTGGGAAATGGGTCCTAGATCAGTTATGAATATTTGTTCCCATCTGTTACGTCACAATAAAAGGAAATCTTTTCTATCAATCGTATGGTTTTTCAATATAATGTAAACGTTCTTTCACTGAAAGAAGTTGACAAAAGTAGAGAGTTTTTTCCTAAATTTCTTGGTATTTAACTTTCTGTAAAAAAACTCATTGAAAATGCTTTCATTCTCGTGTGTCAAATAATAAAAAGTGAAAACAGGGTTGGTTTTGGATATACGAGCCCTTCGGATGCGGAATGGAATGATTGGCAAATCTTCGTCATTCATTCGGCTTTCTTAGCATTAGAAAAAATGTTTAATCCTCATTTGTAAGAAGAAGCATTTCGTTTCGACCACTTGAAAATATTTGTTAAGCTGCCAAAGTTTTTTTTGCACTCGTATTTTGATGAGTTTTTGACCTTTTCGGCTTATTATTCGCGACCATTTGTGCTGACAAATTGACTCGCGTCTCTTTAAAATATCGCAAATTCAGAAAGAAAGAAGTAATCGGTGTTGAAATTTAGGCACGATCTTAAATAAATAAAGCACTTGGCAACATTATTATCTAAAGACACATTTAAACGGCTGCTTGTGTAAACTCTACAAATAAAATAAAAACTAAAAAATAAATAAATAAATAAAATAAAAGTGAATGTATACAATGGCTTTTGCATTCTATTACCCGATATTTATTTGGGTCTGCATAGCTAATGATAATCAAAAAAACGTTGACAAAAATTGGCGAAGTACTTATCTTCGATTTGACTCCTATGCAGTTGTCTCCCTCAACATGCATTCTTCGTATGTGAATAATCTTGAAAACAAATCGAAACCGCTAAAGACCGTATTTGAACTGCATCCACAACATTACTTATTTGAATGTAATATGAATGCAAGCACAGGGTTTGAGGTTTTCATGCGTGCATCTAATACCGCAATCACCAATCTTGAATTATTTGACATGATCGCGGATTACAAGTCTCCTGATCGTACTTTTGTACATATGTTACAGTATTAAGTGACCTAGACATTGAAGACACAGATCATGTTCGTTACATGTTGCACATGAACGTATCGAAATGACAGCAAGAAGAAACAATTGAATTGTTGTTTTATACAAGGGCTTTCATTTAATACACCGCGTAAAAATACACAAATACGAATTATGTAAACTAACTATTTTAAATGAATCCCTTTAATATCTTCATAAATTATAGCCTATGTGTTATTCTGATGTATAAGCTGTATTATCGAAAAGTTTAAATTAAATCCATTCCGTAGTTTCTGCGTGAAAGAGTAACACTTTCGCGTTTATAATATTAGTGGAATTTTAATCTTTGTCCACATGTCAGCTTGAAATTTCCGAAATTCTGTGTCGCACAAGAATGGCAGCCCATCACCAAATTACCTCTATTTTCTGCACTTGAAACTTCTGTCCAAGAGAACTGACGATCGAATAATCTGATCAATATGAAATTTACAGAGCTATTAACTAGGACCGAGGCTAACAGAAGTGTTTTTGAAATGTGGGCAAACTTGTGGCAGCGGTGGCATCTTGAAAAATCACTGAGAAAAAAAACCTGCTTTTTGGCCCATAGCTTCCGCTTCAGCCAAACAACTTTAACGAATTTCACACAATAGCTGAAGATTACTTTAAGCCAAGTTTGGTTGAAATTTTGTTGAAAAATTAGGATAGAGCTGCCCGACCTCCTTAATCTTGTAAATTTGCTCAGCAAAATAAAGGTTTTTTCCTGTAACTTCCGATATAGTCATGAAATCATAAACAAAATTCATGTTTTAAATGGACCTTGTTGTGAACCAAATTTCTTAAGAATATCGTCGAAAAATCATGAAAGGGCTGCCAGCTATGATAATCTTTGTAATTTTTGAGATTTCTTTACTAAGCGATGTTGTCATTAAATTTTCAAATGGGAATGATCCTGTCACAATTAAAGACAAATAATAAAAAGCTCTGATAGTGGCAGCCCTAACATTTTTTTCACCCCTATAACTTCCAGCGCAGTCATCCGATCGCAACGAAATTCACAGTGTGAGTTTAAATTAACGTGAAGCAGGTTTGGTCTTTTTTGGCTGTGGTGCTAGCACAGAGTTCCCAGGGTTCCCGTCCACAGGGTTTGCTGTAAATATTGTACCATTAGCTGCCTCCAATATATGTATATTCAGATGCAAAGCATTTACAATAAAAATAAGCAGCCAATGTTTAAATTTCCCGAATATTATACATTTTTGGAAGTTGGATTTTAACCCCAAATATTGTTTTATCGCTGAAACTTCTGATGAGATCCTCGGATGAAAACGAAATTCAATGGATAGGATGATTTTAACACGAGCTTGTTATGATTATTTTATTGCGCTGCGTTGTTGCCAACACTGAACATTTTCATCATTTATATTATACGAGATGCTCTTAACAAATGGTTTTTATTGCTTGATGTAAGAAATGATCGATATGATATTACAAAAAAAGTGTATAAAGTCTTCCCATATTTTTAAATCACTCAAAGACAATTTCGTCGACAATCCGTTTTCTATCGGTTCTGATGCGCTAGACTTTTTTCAACTAAGATTATTCATCTTTCTTTAAAAAATAATTTACGAAGTTAAAATAAGAAGAACTTGAAGTATTTTAAGGTTGATTAAAGTTGTCGATGCATGATTTTTGAGCATTGGTTTTTTTGACATACTTTAATATGTTTGTACATGTTGCGTTTTTATAGTTGTTTTGATAGCGCAGTTTATTGAATATACAATAAATATTGATACTTTTCATAAGCTTAGACACATAAAATTTAATTTTGACGTGGAAAGTGACAAAATTGTCAAAAATGGAGTTTCGAAATTCCTTACTCGAGAGTGGATATAATTATTAGATGCTATGCACCGATGCTGAAGCAGTGCCCCTTGAGTTTAGCTGATGTCAAAAATAATGAAAGAATGAGCTTTGTTTGTCTTACTGGCTGTACAATGCAAAAGTGCTTTAAAGTTATGGTACATTGAGCATCTGATGGTATTACTATATTCACTAGACAATTGTGAAAATGCAGCTTATGTACATTTGTGCCTGCGAACATGAATGATTTAGCACCTCATTACTCGGAAACAGCTCTTCATCATATTTAGGAAAATTATTTTATGTTAGCGTAAAACAAAATTACTCGTCTTTAAATTCACAACATAAAGCCTTCATTCTAATGTCTTTGAAATTTCCGACAGAATTTTCACTATATATTTACTATATTTACTGTCACTGATCCCGTTGATAATACTGTCACTCAAAAGAAAAAGGAAGATTTTTAAGACAGAATTCAATTTAGTTCTCTTCACTGAATTCGTACCGTTAAGTTCAGTTTCTGAGGAACCCAAATCACATTCCTTCGGAGGACTTTAATATTTTCGAAAGAATTCCATGTCATATGAAATAGGATTATTTGAGATTTACTCCTGATTTTTCCAACAAGATTCGTTTAATACGAGAGTATCTGTTCATACTGCCCAAAAAATTATCTGAATATATATTTTTTTTGTATAAAATTAACCTTTCATACGATGCATGTTTTAAATCATGTTTTGTAAAGGGTCCTTTGCAAAAATTCAGTTCCCTGATTGTTTACTTGCATTTACTTTACATTTCATGAATATGCTTGAGCTTGTTCTTCTCTTAGTCGGAATTTAACTACAATCCATCAATCGAATCGGTAGTGAAAAAGAGGTTTTCACAGTAAAAAAAAATGAAACTTGTATTCCAATTGAGTAAAAGTTTAAAGGATACAACTTTTCAACGATGCATAAATCAAATGGAAATGAAATTCGATGTGGGAATCACTTTAAATCTTGTATCCTAATAAAATATGAGAGGGTATTTCTGGGAAATGGAACCGTAATTATGCTCTTACATTTTATGTGAAACTACGTCGAAACGATTCCATAAGCGCCTGCACAAGTACCACATTCGTATCCTCATTTATCATGACAAATATAGTAAGGAACTGTGATATAAAAAACCTTATAGCGCCACATGACTTGAAGCTGACTTTGATGTCGCATTAGTACTTTGGCTTTATGAGATTTAGCGTGTCCCCGTGTCGTTTCAAGCATCACGTTTCGATGAAAAGCAATGCCAGGCATGCGCCTTGCATCGCATCCTTACAAGCTGAATAGTTGACGTCCGGGCTGGAGCCTAGAATAAGAAGCGACGTTGGTACAGAAGACAAAAAGGCTACTCCCCAAGCATTCATTGTCTCTGCTTGTGGAACAATGACCGGATCAGCATGTGGCACTAGCTATTAAATATCCGCAATAAAAGCGTGGACAAAATGTACCATGCACAGACCCGGAACGAAGAATTTAATGTAATTCTATTCGTAATTAGTGGTAGAAACGAACTGGAAAATGAGACTGCAAATGAAGGCTATCTGCACAAATGCGAAATAGTTAGTCTATGGGTGTATAATGATGTTGTTTTCCAACTATATTGCTGGCTACGGACTGGAAAAGTGTTTTTGGTCCTAGCGTAAGAAATTCAGATTTCAATGATAACTTAAATCCGTATCCACTAACAGCTACTACTCACGCCCACATCCATGACTTCTAACAACTCGGGTTATTTATCGTTGTTTACTGGTTTTGTTCAGACATTATCGTTATTGACGACAAATGTTTTGCGTGTTCTCACGAATACGGGTTGGAAATAAGTAGACAGACGACATCTTGTCAGCACGAAAACAATGCATCAATTTGCTGTGCGAAATGGCGCCGTCATTTTACAAACGATGTTATGTAATACTACAAAATAGGCTTCATCGAATTGAACTATGTTTCGTTGAATTCAGTTATGAAAGCCAAGAAATAAAGTGATGGAATTTTTGGGGTTTCCTATGTTTGCCTTTCTTTAAAAAAAATGTATGCACCACTATAACACTTGCCCAAAATCATGAATTGAACCTAGTTCGTGTCAAATTAGCTTGTTAATAGGTACCATATTTAAAACGAGTTTGAAAGTATTTACATACATATGTATTATCTGACCATTAATGTTTATATGAAACAAAAATATAAACAACACCCATTTTACGAGTGAGGCGTAAGATTACTGTATCGCAATTCAGCAGGAAGGGTTGATGGTAAATTGTCGGTGTTTTTTTCGCCTCCGGAGCATTAAATTTAATATCCGAAATGAAAGATTACGCATATATTCACGTTATATATTTAGGTAAAAGATGATAATATGCCGTTATCCTTTAGGTAAACTGACAATTTTTACCCGCGAAATTAGCTCAATGGAATAGGGACAGTTGCAATTTAGTTGCATTTCTGAATGTTTCGAATGCTTCATTTTATAATGTAGATAATATAGAGTTCGTTTGAAGGGATTTTGGGTGGTTAAACTTTTTTTTGATCAAATTAGTAGAGAAAATACACTAAATCTTAACGAAAAGTGAAAATTGATACTTGTAAAGAAGACTGTCACAGTATTCGAATAATAGCCGTAAAATTGTCAGAAGTATGTCAGTTGTTTATAATTATTTAAAAAATGCTCACAGGTTTGGAAAAAATATGAAAGAACGATTCTGGGAGTACTATTATTACAGGATAAGCCTGCAATATTTCGAACAGCCCCAGATTCTGCACAGTCACAGTCAGAAATCAAACAAAAGGTTTGATTTAATGTTAGTTTATCGACATTATTATTAAAAATGCCATTCATCTTACACTCTGGAAGAGACTCGTCCCAAAGTTGAAGAAAAAAACACCATTAAAAGTGAAGAGACAATTGAAATGCTTTTAATTTGCACATGACATGGTAAGAAGAGTGACATCATGTTGTTTTCTCTGACGAAAATAAAATTAACATAGATGGTATTGGCGGTTAGAAGAAAAATTCCTATCACGACATCACAGCAGGGAAAGGTTTATGGTCTAGTGAGTTATTTCCTACTATGGGGCTCAAAACTCTAAAATGAGAGGCATACTATAATATACTTTGCGCAATGCCAAGTAATTTTTGACCCCTGATATGGACATATTAACAGGGCGATGTTTCCATGTGTAGAGCAGTTATAATCAAAACTTACATTACAAACCCAAATGCTGACTTAATAGTATCGCCCCCTACTCATGGGATTTAAATATTACGAAAGCCAGAAGCCAGAAAATTTGCAGTCACAAAATAACTAATTAATGTCACCAAAGCTGCCTGGAATGAAAGTTCCCTGAATACTTAGTAATCATTGTATGATTCAATGTCTGACAGGATGTAAGAAGCTATTTTGGACAAAAGTAGAAACACAAATCAGTAGAAAGTAAAAAAATTCATTTTGATCACGAATTTCGCTAGTATTGAGTGAATTTAAGGAGTTAGGGGTAGTCAGAATTGTTTAAGAATCGATTTTTTATAAATTACATTTGCTTTAAAGCATGGTATCTCGAAAATATGTTCTGAAAAATTTAAATAAATCCAATAAACATCCAAAATAGTTATTGTACGTTGCTGAAGTGTAAAAAATATAATAGCCAATGAAGCGATAAAAAATAATTATTTGGAGCGTGTTAAGGAGGCAAACAGACGCTCCAGTGGGAACAGTCGGGAGGGCAGAATGCAGATTAGATAATCGATATTCTAGAAGCTTCTACATCGGCAGAAGAGCTACCATAGAGCCCAGAAATAGATAAATCTGAATTAAAAATTAAATAATCAGAATTTCTGCAAATAAATCTAATGTAAAATTTAAATAAGTTTTTTTTTCGAAAATATGTTTTCAAAGACGATGACCACTCTAAAATCTAAAATTGATCGACGAATTTGAATGAAATTTTTATAACTTGTTTAGAATATGAAAAGCTAGTGTTTGGTTGAAAAAATTTAATTTTTATTAACACTTATATTTATTAAAAAGCAAAAAACTCGTGTTTTTCAGTTAAAGTTCTGAGACTAAATTATAAGTGGCTGTCATTTTGATTTTTTTGTTTTCAAAAACACGAAAAAGCTTCGATCAGACATTAGACTAATTATTAAACTATTTCTAGTGAAGAACTGCGTACGGCAAAGGAGTTTGTAAGCAAAAAAAAATTGGTGAAGACAATTTAGCCTTTAGCGAATCGTAAAGCACCTGGTGCTGACTGTATTCTTAATTTTGCCCTTAGAAATTTATCGAGAAAAATGGTAGTGCTTTTCACTTTCTTTTTGCATTAAATTTGACTGTCATCTATTAGATTACGAAAGAGTAATTTAGTTGTTTTACTCATTTAAAACAAAAACCCTCTTGAGATACAAAATTTTCATTCTTATCAGACTACTTTTCATGTTCAGTTCGGTTTCAGAAAGAAAATTTCTGCTACGAATTAAAAGGTTCTTGCAAACGGAAGAGATAGTTGCTAGCACTGAAGCCAAAATATGTCACATCTGCCTCACGTGGAAGTCAACCTGCTCTGCGAATTTCGTATTGATCCGATGACTGGATTGGAAGATATACGGATACACGGAGAGAAAAGTGTAATGAAATTATACAAAATTTGCAATTAATTTTATTGCAATAGTAGTAATTTTTTGCCCCATTACCTTTGTAATCAATTGCACTACACATTTTACTACTTTGTTGTGAATTATGTATACATGAATGTCTCTACTACAGCGCAATGAACATGTGTGAGTTGTAGTATGTAGTGGAATTGACTATTATTTGAAGGAAAATAGTAAATTTTCATCAAATTTGTAATAACATTCATGTTTTCACATCGAATTTTCGGAATAGTAAATTTTATTATCCACTGTAGTAAAAATCATTGCCGAAATTTCTCTCCGTGTACAAAGAAATTTAGGGTTACCACCCGAGAAAGTTTTCAAATTCTCTAAATCGTAATATTTGTTGTTTATTTTCACAACAAGATCACTATGATTTGAACATTTTATGATAAAATCGCTTACTACAGATATGCAAAAAAAAAAAAATAAATAAAACCAACCATAGCTGATTTCTACTTCCAACTAGATTTCTGCTGAATATTGTCTACAATAATTTTAATTTGCCATATGAATTTCGTTATGATTCTATAGGATGTCTTTGCCCTATAGGAATCTATAGGGCAAAGACATTTATTGTCCTGAGCGAATTTTCAAAATTTAAGACACCAAAATTACCATAGCTGTCAACTCTAACCTATCGTGGCTCAGAGTAAGATTCAGCTACTGGTGAATGAATCAGAATTTAAAGGACAAAAAGCAGTTAAATTTCTTATTGATTTCTCAAGATGGCACTACTGGCACAGAATTTCCCAAATTTCAAAATCGCTTCTATCAGACCTGCTCCTATTTAAGACCAATACATAACATGCAGAGACCATACAATTTCAACTGTATCTGATTATCGGGTCATGAGTTTCCCTGAACAGAATTTTTTGATGCTAGAAATTAATGCAAATTGGGGAAGGGTTGCCTTTCTTGTCCGACAAGTTTTACTTTGACTGTGTACACAAAGCATAAGATTTGCATATGAGTTGCTTTTTTTAAAAAAAAAACGAAATTCTTTCAGGAGAGTCGATGGTTTGAAGGTTTTCACTTTCAGTGCCTACCGTAGCGACAGGGTTGCCAGCACGCTCAAACAAAACTATATAAGTAAACAACTTAAACATTAATATGTTCCGTAAGTTTTATAATGATTTAATAGCTAAGTCACAAGTTACCGCAATTTAAAATATTTCAAATTTTCCCGATATCATTTTAGGCACCTAGCTCACACAAAGGGTAAATAAAATTTCCAAAGTCTCATCAAATCTTTTTTCAAGAACGTTGAATGTTCAACGTTGAAAATGGACTTGACTGGACTGGACTGGACTTATTCTGCATATACACAAACATATCCTGAAAGTTTCAACTTAACCGGATGGTGCGATCCCGAGAAATTGTCACTGAATTTTTTCGATTATATATATATATATATATATATATTTATATATATATATATATATATATATATATATATATATATATATATATATATATAATATATATATATATATATATTTATATATATATGTATATATATATATATAATATATATATATATATATATATATATATATATATATATATATATATATATATATATATATATATATATATATATATATATATATATATATATATATATATATATCTAAAAATGGAAATATGAATTTTTGGCCGCATCGATTTAAATATTAATGTTTTTCGAACATTAGTAAAAATGTAGCTACGAAATAAGCAGGATAATACTCTCAGTTCGTAAATTTAAAAAAAACACCTAACAGTCAGCACACTAGCTTAATTTCAACGATCAAACCGTTTCACGTGGTTGTTTGATATCATCTAATTTGCATAACCACAATACGCCTTGGATTACCTTGAGCTTGGTGTTCAACAAACTAAACATATATATGCAGATGCTTATTTTACGTCCAACAATGACAATATTTATCGTAGCTATTTCAATTTTAAACACTCGAATCAGGAAGGTATAGAAAAGTGCGCATTGTGCATGAAAATAATTTCAAAGATCAACATGCTCGAAATAAATCAGCTAGTAGTACTCGGCAGTCCAACTTTGAACTTATGCTAGGACATGGTGCAATAAAAACAAACGTAACGGAACATTTATCCTTCCGTATCGCATGTGAATTCGATAAACTTTGACAAACTTTTCCATAATGTATGGCATCACCTCGACAGCTTTCCTATTCTCGGAAAAGTTACCATACAATCATGCTGAGAGCCGAAGAGATTGTTGACTGGGTTCTGATTTTTCGGTAACATCAGCCTTTTATAAGAAGTTCTCCCTTTCTGTGACCAGCCACCCTTACGAGCGTCCTTGACAACCATGTGAAACTCAACAAGAATGTAAATGAAATCTGAGTACGCTGCGAGCATTTTCAACAGCACCGTTATGGCTTTGTGATTTTAGCAGATAATTAGCAGCTGAAATGTGGGTAGCTTGGAGGCAAAATATTCAAAATTTATGAAATTAGTATTTTCGCCGGAAAAGTTAAGTTATATGCTGCCAGAATTCTTTCCGCAAAATTATGATAGACGAAATGTAAACTCAGTCAGGTCACACACTGGGAATGTACGCATATGTGTTTGAGGCGTTGTTGTGAAGCAAGTCTGCTGAATGAAACATGTTGTATATGGATATGAAAACGAGGCTATACCTACACTGTACTTTAAGAGTCAGTCCGGAGCTTCGTGTCTCACCCTCGCTGTTCACGGCGCCGCAAGCATATGACCCCGCACTCTCTCGTTCTAGTGATGTCAATTGCAGCGTCTCGGTGCTCTCTCCAGACATCCGCATTCCCTGCAAGATAAGGACAATAAGAAGAAAGTTCGTAAACATAACCAAAAAAGTGAATTCGTGCAGTGTTTATTCGGAGCAAATATTGGATAACATGTAGGATGATAGCACTTTTGAATTTTGATGCGGTCTCAAAGGATAAGTATTATGAGGTGACTTATGTGAACCATCTGCAAAGCGTATTTGTTTCTCAATGTTATGCAGTGCGTTGACATACTCACACCGTTTGTGAAATTCTCTGTCTCCACTTAGTCTTCCGAGAAATGTTACAGGAAGTTTTGAGCATAGAGAAACTCGGTTTTATACATAAATCAGTGAATTAAATAAAACAATTACCACAAACATAAGTATACAGTTTCAAAAGTTAAGAGAAGTGTCAAGAGTTAGTAATAGAGTTCTTAGAGTTTTCAAATTACGATCGAAAATAATTCATCTTGTGACGCAGAATATTCGAAATTTCGACTTGTTAATGAACGTATCTTTTATGCAGAATTATGTTTAATTCTTCCGGCATATATTCACAAGCAAACAGAAATATATAATTGCCACACGAAGTGAAAACTGTTGATATGAAATATAAATCACGAATAAATAGTTCATAATTAATAGTTCTCTGAAATCGTCGTCGTGACTGCATCATAAACTTTAAACGTAAATGTGCTTAATTAAAAGCTGATTTTCGATTGAAATATCCTTAAATTTGATACTTTTCCTAGAAACTGATGAGTTTTTACAAAGGGACGTTACTTTAACATTTTAAATGGAAGATTTTATTTTAAATAAAAACAAGCACTTATTTATTAAGTGCCTCACGAATGTGTGATTTATTATTTGAGATAAAAGTGTTATTTTGATGATCTTTTCCGACATTATAAGGAAGCGGTTTGTAGACATTATGCAACAATACGACAGAATTGACCGAAATGTACTGTTTAAAATAATGCTGCAGTTCATTCTCCAGAAAAACTAGTCCCACCCATGCTACTCAGCATTGCACTTGAGTAGGCAATAAGGAACCGGCCTGTTGACACAATGGATGCGTTTCTATGTAAATGCAGCCGATTAGTAGTTCAAGCGGATGGTATACAACATCTTGTCACGTTCTTCATTATCTGCCAAAGAGCTCCTGCTGAAACTTTACAAGGAAGCACAAGCAAGAACCCTGACGCAAACATGAATGAGAACCTCCAGTAGGAAAAAGACACCTCTTGGCGTATAGCAGGTTTCGCCAATTAAAGCAGCCTAATAAATTATTTCTTGTATCTGGCCCAGTGTTAATAATTTAACTTATTCAAAATACACAACTTTTTCCAAATTATTGCCCTATTACATATAATACTTTTTTCTCGGTGTTATAGAAACGAGCGTTATAAGGTTTTAAGATTGCACGTTAACGTCACCACCTTTAGGCACTTGCAAGATGTCTCACTACGAGTACCTGAAAAACAGCATGAGAATGATGTCCAAGGTATGCATCCCTACAGGTGGTAGCCATACTGATTCTGGAAATCTACCTGTACTAGGCTTTATCTGTATGATAGGATTTTCGGTTCTGCAGGTCTCAATTTCATGTATTACTGCAGTGGAAGACTTTGGTAACAGTGAAAAATTTAATCGTCAGCTAGCTTTCAAACTCACTGATTGGATCTTTTATGACTGCAAGCTTCGGAAAGGCGAGTAGAGCCTCAGCCAAAAGTCTGACTACGGTCGTGGCTGGGGAAAGATGCCTTCTGAAATGAAATCTTCACGGAAGAGGAGTAAAGAAGCTCTGAGAGATATAGCTTCGACTACCGCAAAGGTTGTTATCAGCGATGCCAATTTAGCTATATTGTAGCTAGATTTAGCTACAAAAAAATCGGTTTTCCTATGTGTTTCTTCAAATCTAGCAACAAAAGCTTTAAAAACTTTAAAAAAGTTGACATCACTGGTTGCTATGTGCTGTGAACCTCGCAAATTTTGGATGCTCTCAGTTGCTGGCAACACTAGAAGCTACTGAAAATGGACAGAACAATCAATGCAGTACATTTTAAAAGATTTCCGAAGATATTATGTGCCAGACGGTAGTATCTTACAACCTACCTCCAGAAGCGAGAGAATCGCTAACTACTGATGCTGCCGCTGTTCGTTCAGGCCTTAAAAAAAAAATATGTAAGAAAGATGACTTGAAGCGAAGCCACGTCCCCTTGAAAAAAGTACGGCTTTCTACCGTGGGCAGAAGAGGGCTCTGCGTAGATTGTTGGTGATTCTCAGTGCGAATTGGGATTCCTAATCTTGCTGACGCTGGTCTTTCAGGTACAAATACAGTATTTGTGAAAGTAGGGAGGAAAAAGTGCGATAGGAGATAGCGAGTTCAGTGCGAGTTTATAACTTCATGCAAGCGAAGTCTTCTGACGGCCACCCCCAAGTATTTTGTTCCAGCACCAAAAAAATGGCTCATACAAACGGTTACGCGACTAAATACTGCCAATTACCTTAAATTCAGCATTTTAGATCTCGATATTACCGAAGTCATTCATATCTGGCCCTCTCAAGAAAGCAGGTGTATAATTTGGATCCGGGTAACGAAGTGAAGCGTTGGATCATAGAGTATATCAATCCCATGAAGACTCCCATCAATGAAGAAGATGGTTTCAACCTGGTGATATACTTGAACAAGAAAGCTTCTCGGTGCTCAGACAGAGCTAGACAAGTACAAAAGAATACCTAAACATGATACTATAGTATGCAAAATTTCTCGCATTAATTCAAAACTCACAGCATCCTGGAAACCAGACAAAAAGTCGTCAAAGTTAAATATACATATATAAATGAATAATACGTGATTCCGCCAGTCAGTCTCCAACTCTTTAACTACAAAGATCGCCGCACAAAAATTATTGTAGCGAAAATTCGGTGTTTTTTTTTTAAGAATAGACGATGCTCAACACATGCTTAGCTTCCAAACGATCTTAAGGAAGCTCGTATATGCAGCTCTAAGTAGTTAAAGTAAGAGAAAATGTATATCGCCAAAACTATAACGTTATGTGAAAAGCTGTTATATCAAGACAAAATGAATAGAAAATTTGAAAAAATACTCAAAACCCAATGATTAATTATTTATTTATGCTACCAGCATTCAACAATAAAAACAATCTAAAGCGTTGCTGCAAGTTTGCGGATTTAGAATTTGGGAAATAAATTTAAAATATTCAAGCAGCCCACATTGGGCGCTTTATTTTATTTAATTCTTTTCAATAACTTTGGGCATATAAACTAGTGAATGATGTGAAAAAACATGGCTAGTGAGCTTGTGAAACATAAGCAAAAGTTGAGCTCAATAAATCCATATTTTATCCAATGTGCATGTTAGTTTTAATGCAAGGAATTGGGAGAGATCATATATAAAATATAATTTGGAATAAATATTTTGGATCTGTCCATGAAAATAATCGTTAGTATTCTTTTCAGATATAGATTTTTCATAATACATCTATTTTGGATATGTTTATGCACTTGCGTTCTCCATTAAAATGTATGTTATAGATATTGCAAAAATGTTTTTTTTTTCTTAAATATTTAATTTCAATTTATCAAATTCATGTACCAAATTTTAATAATTCAACTAAACCGTCAGTTTAACGTTACTGAACGACTGTTTAAAATTCAATAGCTTCGATTAGCATGATAATATTTTGAATCCAAAAAAAAAACAGTGCCCTTTGAGTAAGCGACCATTTTTCGACCTCCATATAATACATATTTACCCAAAACATTTCTAATGTATTTGTCTATAAAGTAGTAGTTACTTTCTTTACAGAATAACACTATATATACCAAATAGCGCTATAGGATGTAATTGCTCATAATATAATATTGGCAAAAAGTTTTAAAATAGAGGCAATACGATGATAGTTTTTTGTTTTAACACCTCCAGAAAGGCGATTTCCATTTTCTTGAACAAACTTGAGTTTATTTGTATAGATGAAAAACATGTTTTCAAGTGCTCTTAAAATCATATTGATTTCAAATGAAAACTATGGCACCCACACTGTACACAAATAGTCAAGTCGAATGCAAAATTACGGCTCATACTTTCGAGATATTCAAAGGAAATACTCCACAAACTAGAAATAATTGCTGAAGTATGTGTATAAAATATTCTTCAAGTTTGAATGAATTCTGTTTATTTTTCTTGTCAAGAAAAACTATGAAAATGTTGTTATTAGCGATTTATGGCGTTCTGGTAAAAATAGGGCTTTTTAATGTATTATTTATCACAGAATATTTTTTTATTTCCAAATCCGTTTTAATAACCACTTCAATCAATTATGGTTTGTGATGGTACTGATGCTATTCGCTCTAAAAGTCATTTTCACTATGGAACTGTTTACATTACAAAGCGATAAAATAATTACTTTCGGTAAAACCAAATTCATTATCGCTAACAAACCATTTCGTCAGGTATGGACAAATTGCTGTAGCGTTGCTTTGCTTTTGTGATACGTTTTTTTTAAAGGTATCGTCACTAAAAACGTAAACCTAATTATATTTGTTTGGCTTACGTTAAAATCACCATTTCGAAGGGTAAAATTATAAATTCTTTCAAAAATTACTGTGTATCAATTAATCAATATTCATGCTGCTGATCAACTTGCCATCACAGAAATAGCGCAAGCAAAAACCACTGAATCAAACTTTAAAGTTGTTATTTTTAATATTGGTTTGTGGTGTATGTTTTAAGTGTGCATGTTTCGATTCTATTATGTAATAAGCACATAATGAAATTCAAAATAGGTGTAATTTTCAGAAACGTCCTTTTTTATTTAGACAACTGTATAAAGTTATATCATTAAAAATGCTCGTTGTAAGCTCCAGTTAATTTAATTGGTCAAATTAATAATTCAGTATCACGAATGCAGTGAATGGTCTGGATTCATCAAAAACGTGGACCAATCTATGACTGCCAATGTTCATTGCATTTCTTTCTTAAGTACTTTATGGAGACTTCAATGAGAGAGTGGGAACACATAACACAACCCACAATCACATATCCACAGAACACTATACAATACACCAAAATTAGTTTATATAGTAGGCTAAGAAAAATGTAAATAAAAATATTGAAAAATAAAATATATTTTTTAAAAAGCTGTCAAGACGTGTTTTTCTTGATAGCATTAAAACTAAATTTTCATTGGAAATATTTGCTTCCATATTAGAATTTAAAATTTCTAAAAAAGTTAGTGAATGGTTGTTTCGTACATTTATTTTGTTCAAACCGTGATAGTCAATGCACGTACGCATTTAACCAGTTTTTTTTTTCAGTTGCGAAAACATATGCCAAACTGTTTGGTCTAATTATTCTATTTTTCTCGAAGTCTTCTACAATTGATTGAACTTTATCCCGCTCTGCGTAAAAGGGTCATAGTGTCTCAAAATGATGTTCAACAGACCTTTTAACTTTTCAATGAAACAGCTACATAGATTAATAAACACCAAATCAAACCAAAAACCTACAAAGCAACGGTGAATAAATTATTGGTTAAATGTGGCGATTGTAAGAATTTCCAGACTATATCAATCCTGAGTGATACAGGGTCTGTCCCAAAATAAAGTTGAATGAGTTCAGGAAAAAAAATTATTGCAGATATACATAGCTACAACTGGTTAAAATTCTTCGAAGTAGGCTCCTTCGGCATCAGAACAACGGCGCCAGCGATCTTTCCACTCGCGGTACGTATGTTGAAATTCGTCGACGGGGACCTAATTCAAGCACCTCGTCGTAGCCTTTTGGACGAATAAGAAGACTCGTTATCACATTGTCTAAAAAAATTCGGATCACTTTCACACTGCCCCAAGAATTCACGAGATTTCCTTGCACGAGAAGATGTCATCGAATAGGACCTTGGATACCATGTTCGCGCAGATCTTCAGTAACAATGCAACACACGGCACTTTTGGGAACAAAACACTCTTCTGCCAACATTCTAACGCTAATGGAACGATCTGAGCTGAGCATGTCCCTCATTTTCTTCACCTTTTCGTCGTTATCGGCAGATGGCGGGTGTAGAGGGTGGTTTTCGTCTTCGGTGTCGTTTCTGCCCTCCCTGAACATTTTGTGCCAGCGGTAAATCATGTTTTGAGACATGGTATTGTGGCAACATCGTCAAGTTTACCACCAGCAGCAGCAAAAATCAACGAGCCATAATCTCAGCGAGATTAACGTAGAAACAAGCGTGAAGAAGAACTATCTCGATCATCAGCCGTCGTCGGAGATAGACGCCTAGTCTAAATTTATAATTTCTCATTGTTTGAGAAATATATTTATAGAGTAATTAAATCGACTGTTTGCATTTGGTTATTTTCTTCATAGATACATTATAATATCATTGCCGAAAGCCTGCCGTAGCATCACAACAGTTTCGGCACCCGTTTTGTTGAGTAATTTTATTGTGTAACGATGATCTTAGAAACGAGGTAACTTCAAAATCCACCGCGTCACTTCAACAGAGATTTAAAGAAATGGCCACGTTTATTGTGCGACTGGCGCGAGTATCGTTCGCTCCGCTAGAACTCTGTCAAGTTCGCTTTGGTAGCGCCTTCCTTTGACGGGAGAGTTCATTCAAATTTATTTTCGGACAGATCCTGTATGTGACTACTTAGTACTAAACTAAATCACTTTACACTGAGCTCAAGTTTAAATATAGAAATTAATATAGTTTTAATCTAAGGTAGCCTAGCTTTTAAGTATTCTGAAGTCCATCAAATAATAGATTTAACTTGAAAATGAATGTGGAAATACTGACATTCTATATTCTGGGTATCTTTGCTCCACACATGAACTATTAACAAGTTTTTGTGATTTGATTCAAATTTTTAAGGTATTTGTTTTCAGTATCTTGTTCTGTATCTTGTTTTTCGTTCTTTTCAGTTTTCGATACTACCGTTAATACCGTTTTCCCTTCATTTAAATTTGATTCTGTGTTTTTCGTCCCGACTCAATTTTACGAGCAATTCCTACACGACTCGGTCTCGATTATTGCTTGGACGATATTTTTTCCGATTTTATCCAAAAATGATAAACTGAAACTCAATTTATCACGAAAACTCGAATTATTTAGTAGACAAGCATAATTATATTTCAGAAGACACTTCAGTGATGGACATTGCAAAGTCTCCAAAGCTTGACACGTAATGCATATCTTGAATATTGATTCAAAGCCACTTCGAAATAAGAAGCAAACCATCTGGAATGATAAATATTTACAAAGTATAAAGTTTCCGGTGAACGGAAATCTTGAAGTCCCCATTTAAATACCACGCACAAGACTTGGAATGATTTATCTCCGTAAATTAGATCAAAATGCTTCAGTGCTTAATAACAAGTTGCTGACGAAAAATGCTGTTATTCAATTCAGTAAGCATCGTCCGAACTTTTGTGTCGATTCACTGCTCTGTGAAAGTTATTTGGTTTCTTATTGCACATGTCCATGTCGCTTATTGTTGATCCATGTACTGTCGTAATTTTTTTCGATAGATCTTGGAAGTATTTCAGAAGTACGAAAATTCGATCTGACAAGAAAAGTTATGTTCACATTGAATTCTGTGACCCTGACCATGGCCAGGGACGACTTGTTAGTAAATTGAGCAACTTAACTTGTAAATTTAATGATCTATAATCATCTCAACCCAAGATAATTCAAGACGAAAAATCTAACAGGATTTTTCAGTTACTAAAAAATACTGTCATTCATAAATATGTAGTAACTATAATCTTTGTGTTATTATTGAGGAAGCCAACTAGTAACTCATTCAAAATCTTTCTATCGCCGAATAATATGACAAATTATAATTGCCCAAAAAACCAAAGCAGTTGCAACAGGTATACTAGAGAAATTGAGCAGTGCTGCTATGAATTATAAATCTGTAAGCAATCGAGAGAGGCTAGAATGATGATGAATAAATTGGGAAACTTGAATTATTATGCAAACCAAATCTGTACATGAGCCAATTTAAATATTCCCTTCCAATGTCAAAAGCTCTTTATAGCTTACTTTTCATTTAGCTTATTACAACTTTTTTTTCCTAGAATATCAGAAGAAATGTCTATATTTCGCTTCATTTTAAATATAATTGAAATGCTTACTTAATCGATTTCTTGCACTCACGGTCGGGTCAGCACACAAGATTCATAGAAAATACACGTGCACCATTTTTATATGCGAATAACATTTGGTGACACATTAAGCAGTTGTTTTGGCACCAGAGATTAAGGGACAAAAAATCAGCTTGCGATGGATAATATCGTACGCAGTTTTGATTGCCCTGTATAATTTTATGCTATTAGCATATGGAAGACAGGAGGAGTTGATAATATAAGGAAGATCGTTGACAAACAAGGTAAAAAGTAAAAGTTCTAGGATATATATTTGAGATCCGTTTGAAACTCTGCAGGAACGACTATGAGAATCGGAAGAAAACCAGGAGAGAAGTGGAGTAAATTTTCCGCAGCTTTCAAGTCTATTCAGTGGCCGGTTATGGTTCAAAGAGTCAAAAGTCTTCGTAAAGTCCGTATAAATTCCATAAACTTGACGTTTAAAGTCGAAGGCAGAGGCGAAAAAATTTGTGAATACCAACAGATTGGTCGTTGCAGAGCGGCCCTCGGTGAAACCATGCTGCTCAGGAGCAAGAAAAGGTTGTAGAAAAGAATAAACTCTCTTATAAACCATATGTTCAAGGTTTTTTTATAAAACAACAGAGAAAGGATATGGTGCGATAGTTGGAAACTACAAATGGATCACCAGACTCGAAAATTGGGGACAAAGTGGTGGCTTTCAATGATAAAGGGAATACATCAGCTGCAAGACCTATGTTGAAAAGGATAGCTAAAAAACACAGACGAAGGATGAGAGAGAGAGAGAGAGCTAGCATTACAATTTTAGGCATGCAACAAAGTGTGCCCTTTCAAAGAATTGTCAGAATAAGGCAGCTGAAGTACGGGAAAATCCAAAAATATTGATGTGGCTAGTGCATTTTCAAAGGAAGAGTAGAAAAAAAGAAGCAAATAAATCACAAGCAGGCTGAGAGCTAGGAAGCAATATCGTCATTAAAATACATAGATTGAAGGTTTGAGAAATCGGACTATTGGGAACGGATGTCAAACCAAAAGGACTTCGGCTGATAAGAACAGAGAGAAGTCTCGATGCTCAAGAAGTAATCACGCATTGACTTCTTAAGCACTCTTTTGCGTTCGGAATGCAAACTGCGGAATTCTTGGTGATCAGTAAGTGAACCTGTCTTCTTCAGCTTTTCACGAGCTTTTTCCTTAACTTTTAGAGTACTAAAGACTTTCAACGCTAACCAAGGGATATCGATTGACTTAAGAGAACATTTGATAAGCGAAAGATAAGATTAGAACGAAAAGAGTAGAACTTGGCACAACCACAATCAACATCCAATCATTTGATAACTAAAAACCAATTAATAAGATTTGTTTTAGTGGACACTTTGTGAAAGTCAGCTTAGTAGCAGCTATAACGCTGAGTATAAGAACGTTAATTCCTTGCGTGGAAGTAAGCGTGAACATCAACTAGGATTGGATAGTGATAGGGATCAGGTGGCACACATAGTAAAAGATAAAAGGAAAGAGAAAAGGAATCTAAAGGAATGCTTTGTTGTTGGTATTGCAAAGGTAGCTGATTCGTAAACAAAACCATAGTTAAAGAGATGAAGAAGTCGCAATAGAGAGAGGATTGCAGGTTAGCAAACATAAATTGTAGGAGTTCTCCTTCAGAGCTGGGATTTTAAAGCCACCAAAACTGAGGACTAGAATCGAAGAAAATCGGAAGAGAATACAACTAGAAATAAATTAATTCCACGACAGCCCTTGTTGGGTTAAGCGATTGAGGATAGCTTAATTCACAATACCTTTTCAAAGTTAGGAGAACCCAAAGCTCGGTGCGTGGTTCTTCATCTGAATCTGAATTTGAACAGTAGCCCCAGACATAAGAAGCCAGCACTAAGCTACTCAGACTGCAGTAAGACCCGCAAATTTTGTTTGGCAAGCTAAGCTGCAAAACCTGTAACAGGCTATGAGGTAAATTGAGATCTGATAAAACGTTGCAAGTCACAAACTGAAAGCTGCAACACTGGAGATAGAACTCAGAACCATTAATAATTTTAATAATATTTTCACATAATAGCACTCTATATGACTAAAAGGAAGGAGTTTCTAGAATGAAGGGAAGCATACTATACTCACAGTACGGAACTTTAATGCCTTGTACAGCCTCAACAGTGTCAATTAAATAACGATGACTCGTTTCAACATATTTACTTGCATAGGGTATCTAGAAGCATTTAAGGACAAGACAAAGGACCAAGAATCAAGCTTTGTCGAACACCAGAAGTAGGATAGAAAGGAACGAAGAACTGTAACAAAGCAAGCACGATCAAGATGGTGTGAAGAGAATCAGCAGCGGAGTTAACTCGAGATATTGGACCCATCATGCTTTGAGAGGTTAATTTCATGGTTCAAAGAGTCGAAAGTTTTGACAAAGCCTATTTAGAATACATCCACTTGTATTTGCTTGTCGATGGCGGAAGCAACAGTGTTAGTGAACGATAGTAAGTTAGATACTGTTCACTTACCTTTAACGAAACCATGTTACTCAGAATCGAGAAAAGGTTCAAATATCGAGTTTACTATATTAACAACTACCATCGAGAAGCTTGCTGAAGCAAGATAGAAAGGATACTGGCCGACAATTGCAGACGCAGGACGAATCTCTGAATTTACAATTGGGAAAAATATTAGCGAATTTCCAGAAAGAAAAAAACCTAGTGGATGAAATACTAAGGCTGAAACAGACAGAGAAAGAAATAAATAACGATGATGACAGTAACTTTTGACAGTAAAGCTGGTTCTACTGCCTAGGTTAACAAGTGCCTTCGACTTCTAAAGGGTTCGTCAGAAACAAGCAACAACTATTAAGATCATAAGAAGAAATAGCCTAGAATAAAGGTGTACTAAGCTGAGAAGTAGCAGAAGAAAAGAAGTGTTTAACCAGGTCACATATTTTTTGACACACCACAGAAAGGAAACAGCGAGTTTCTTTAAGCGACCGGGTTTAAGACTTCAATGATGGTATAATATGACTAAGGTAAGCACTCATCAAGTCTTTAGTCACCTTTTTAGCAAACGAGTGTAGTTTTTTTGTAACTTCGTAGATAAGTCTCCGATCCGGAGCTTTGACATTTACAATGCACTGCGGCTTTAGTTTTAAGGGCACGGAAGACGCCACATGTCCTCCAAAGAGGACGAATATCTTTTCTAACATAAAAGTGGTAGTACGGCATCCCAGCTCTCTCAACCAACTCTGTGAATTTAGTTTCAATTTAATGACCGCATTGGAAACTATATAAATGGAAAATCATCGTAGCTGGCAACCCTATTCTAATTACTGACAAAAATCGGTCGAATTTAGTGTACATTGGGGTTATTGTGTTGCATAAATTTGGTTTATATCTAATTTCTGCAATGGAAGTAATACATGAAGAAAGTTTTCGATTGACGTTATTTCACGATGTCACCATAGCTTACATTTTCAAATAACTTCTATTAGACCCAATGCTACTTAAAATCAGTAACTTCTGTAAATTTCAGAAAGTAGGTAAAGCGTCTAGAGTAACTTTTCTTGCAGAACAGGGATATTTAAAAATCGACCCTTAGCAATTTTTCAAATAGCAAAAGTTTTTCTGGAGTTTCCATGATTTGAAGGATTTTTTTTTCACATACCTACTGAGGCTGGAGAGTTGCCTGTTCATCACATATGTAAGTTTGTGCGTTTCTGGGAATCATTAATATGTTGGGGGAATTTCGCAATTATTTGATATTTGCGTCAAAAGTCATCAGAATACGAAATTTCAAACAAAAAAAAAAACTTTTCAAAAGTTTACCATAATCAATCTTTCACCATTATGAGTTTTCATTCTGGAGATTGGTTTTGCTCAAGCTTATTTCCTTAGAAATATGGGGCAACTCAAGTTTTTGATGGCGGAAATACCTGAAAAGATTATGCAATCAAGCATATGATTAAATATTTTAAAATTATTTTGTTTTTAATTTTTAATTAAGTTTAAACAGAAACTGCTCTGTACGAACTTTCAATAGGTGATAGGAACAAAACAAATATCGCTGAAAAACATCTTAATTCGATCCGCATACATTCTCACTTCTACACATATGAATGTACATACAGACATATGACTATTGACAATTTCGACACGTGCCTAAGGCTAAGAATGAGTACACACATCCCTACACCTTTGTGTATGTGCTTTCAAAGCAATAGTCTAAGAAAATTAATTATCTCGCTGAAGGAAAACAAATAAAAACTGGTATCGTCGTAAATCTCTTTGTGGTTTGTTAGGCAATTTCGTATTTGGTCACTTCAGATTTGTAAGTAGCCACAAAATTTCCGTTTTTCAGAAACTTGGCCGGGTCTACAGCATTAAAAATAGACGCTTTTCGAAATGACTTTACCGAAAAGTGACGTGCATTATATCCACGATAACTAAAGACATAATGGGAATCTTAAAGCCATTCAAGATCAAAGATGTTTGTGAGACTTCCGAAACTGAACCACCCTATTACATCGAAAAGAAATTAGAAATGTCTCTCACGTAATTTCTTGCCAAAACAAAATAATTCTATCTTGTTCGTGAGGCACGTCCCCTCACCTTCTCAGCACCGTGGTATTGCAGGCAGGACTGACGAAAGGCACAGAAGCGAAGAAGAATTGACATTTTATTAGATAAGAAGAGATAATAGTGAAAACCTAGAAATTGGTTTTCACGAATTCATCATAAGCTAGATGATATTTTCTGGAATGTATAAATGTGGAATAGACGATATGATACACGCAATATTTGTAATGGGAATGGAAAGTTTACGTAAAGAAATTCCATTGGCATCAGCATTGTTTATCGCTTGGACATCTTGATGGCGGTTTGTTACTATTCACCGGAATTCGGCTTTAGACACGTTCTGTGTATACATTTTGCGTTTTATTTTTGGGCTGAATCCTCAAGCAAAGTGGTCTCATGGGAGCTGATTTCAGAATGAACACAAAGCTACCAGGTTTTGAAGGCTAAGTTACAATATTTTGTATATTTTTTTAAAATATGTTTCTATGGAACTGCATGTTTGAAATGTGGCCGGGCTTTTGCGCATATCAGATAGTCATACAAACGACAAAAGACAAACGAAATTGATGTCCTTCACTTATTTTTACACCATTGAACTTCTCCCGCTCGTACTGTATTTTGCCACGAAAATTTATTAAACTGCGGCTATTTCAAGTTATGAAAACAAATCGTAGGCAGTATGATTTTGGTTTTTGATATAGTACATATTATCGAATAGTATATACTAAGGTACGATAAAAAATAATGATTCGTAAGTACCAAAGCTCAAATATTTGCCAACTTCGCAGATTTTGTCAATTTTTTAGTTGTAATCTCTAAATCTACGAGTTTCATATTCATACCTAATTCACCACAAAAATTAATATATCAGCAAGCTTACTTTCTATTACATCCGCGATATTTTCTTTGGATTCTCGAATGAGTAGTGATGACATAACTCCTTCAAAAATAGAATAAATATTTTGAAAAATGCAGCATATTTGGGGGAAGTTAATGTTGTTTCGCTTCTAACGTCTTTCACTTAGCTCTTGCATACATTTTTAAGCAACTAATGAATAAAACGTATAAGTGTTTATTCTTTGATCAGCAATGTTCAACAATTTGGCACATTATTTGCTCTCTGTGATGCTTTTAGCCGACATTTTTTTTTTTATTATTCCCAAAGAGCTAAAGCAGCATAATTTTTTTGTAAATCTAAAAAAAAAATATTCTTCAAGTGCAAAAATATATTTTCCATGTCTCTTATCTTGCGTACGTTCTGCAGATAATGAGCTTACAATGCGGAAATATCGAGGATTTTCATTTTTCTTAGTGTTCGATATTTTTAGTTTTCAGGTCCAACATTTTATTTGATCACATTCGCGTGTATTCGATTCGCTTAGCTGTTGAATTATTTTGCTATTTAGGAATGAAATTCATTGAAACTCATAATTGTTGCACGGTTTGATGTGCATTACTGTTAATTGCAGGTTTGATCCGATCGATTGTCAGAGTTCAGATGGGCAGGAATTCAGATTTTATATACTTTTGGAGAGTACACAATAGTGAGCCAGAAACGTTAGTAAACCACAATTTCTTTTGAACCGGAAATAATCATAAGCTGTGATTTTTGCTTCAGTTGCAGACTACAAAATCAATTCAAAAAAAAGGTTTTTTCCAATAATTTCGCCCACGTAGGCTCTCCGGGCCAAAAGTGGTCGTGCCTACAGCTCAAGTAATAAATATCCAGCCTAGAAAGGTCTAAACATATGACTGGTCAGTCCAACCTAGAAAGGTCTAAACATATGACTGGCCTAGAAAGGTCTAAACATATGACTGGTCTAAACATATGACTGGACTGTGTTCCGTCAGCCACAAATTTAATTAGTACGCCAGACTCTGCCGCTCATCACAGACTATAGTTTCAAAAATCCCAACTTGTAAGAAGGCAGATTTGCCTCTTCCTTTGTACTTGAGAAGTATAATTTATTCTTGCTCAATGATTGGTAACCAATACCTTCTACAATAATATAAATATTCTCTTTTTAAGCACTCTTTCATCTGCTGCGTTTCAATTTCTGTAATGTTTGCATTGTATTTCCATCGTGTTTGCCTCGCCTTATTCACTAGATGTCGATCTTGAGTTCTCGTGCGCCGCATCGATTGGAACACCACTTCCCACGATGGCTATAAAACCCACGGTTTTTTTACAGGACGAATTAGCTTTTTGGTTCGTCCAGCTTGAAAGATCCCTGAAATGTACAACAATGTGGTATGCTGGCTGATTTTGACAAATTTGAGAACACTGAGGAACACGATTGCCAGTCCTAGCTCGGAGATGCACTATGAAGTCCTCAAAAGGGCTACTATATCACCACTATCAGCCAGCAATAAAACAAAAAGCAAACACCTCTTGCAGAGCTCTAGTTTATGTCATTGGCAACCTTCCAGCTGCAGGGGGAAATGAAAAAAATGAAGGTTTTTCTGTGGTTGCAGAAATTTTTAGAACAGATACAGACCTTGTTGATACAAGTGCAGCTACAGCCAGAGGACTATTTGTTTCTGGTTCCTCAACATACCCTAGCGAAACCAGTAAGCCATAAAATATTACGGATGAAAGGTTACAAAATGGAGCTAGGGTCCCGTCATGGGTTCTCATGGGACTTCATGATTGCTGATGTATCTAGTCTCATTTTAGGCACAGTCATTTTCTACTACAATGGGCTTGTCGTCAAATTGGCAAATAAAGCATTGGTTGGAAAATTTAGTACTTTGATTGAGATATTCACTGATCCACGACCAAAGATACCGTGCCATCACGGTCAAAACAATCTTGCTGATATAAGATAGGATACCACTTCTTAACCACTGGTCCTCTAATAGTGTTGAGACTATAACAACTAGCACCAGACAAAGTCGCAGCGCGAAAAAGAATCCAACAAACAGCTGGCTATCTCCACATCTCATGGTTTTCAATGCCAAGAGTGAATGACGTCTACTTTGACGCCATAACTGTGCCGAATAGATATCCAAACATCATTATCCAGAACTTCTGTCATGAACTACGTGAAAAAATATCTTCTCTAAAATAAAACTGCTTTCAAAACCCAGTTGAGCCAAATGATTTTTTTAAGATCCTTTTCTGCATACCCTTTAGACTCTCAAAGCTCAACGGAATGACTCTCAGACTTTATAATACAGCACAATCGTTCTGATGGTCCATTCACGAACTGAAATTCTGTTGTTTGACCCTCCCCAGATCAGGCTGAAGCAATTAAAACAACTAAACTCTTCAATGCGGTTAAGGACCTAGGATTGTCAACTTCTACCTTCACTGCCTTTTTTTGCTTTTTCAGCCAAAGCTTTTGCCAGTTCCTTGATTTTTATTCGGCGAAACTAATCGACACAAAACGGAAGTACAGCAGGACGTTCCAGGACGTCCGTCACTATTAAAAATCCAGAGATTCAGATAGTAGACTAACCACAAACACTTACTTTCCCATTTAAGGGGTGAAATCACTTAATTTTGGGACAGTCGGAAAAGGCCACACTTCGTCAACTTAAGCACCAAGTTACATTAGTGAACTTACTCCTGATATTCGGCATGCCTCTGGCTGCAACAGCGTTGTTGCCGACACACTCACTCGTCTAGATGTAATCATTTTTCCCAGTTTTACACATTTTACCGCAAAAATAAAGAAAACAAAGTAAGATTGTTCCGCTACAACCTGTTTAGGATCTTGGAGAAGTGGAGATGGTAGAGAGGTTTTTTTCCCAAAAATCAGCCAGGAAATTAAAAAGAACTCCAAATCTACTATAAACATTACAAATATACAAACATTTTTTGGAAACATCGACGACATTTCAAAGCATTAAGGGAACGACTGTTTCGTCTAAAACACAACATAGTTCACTTTGGTATTCGCGCATCAATTCAACAAAATTTTTATAGCCTTCGATGCACAAAAACATTGTCCCGAAAGTGTCTATCTTGTCAAAATTGCATGATAACCTGACAAGTGAACAAGTCTGTTGCGACCTTTTTTACAGTCTCCGAAAGTGTTGAGGCCATTCACATCGACATAGCTAGCCTCTTAATACACTAACATAGATAAATTTATGGCCTCAAAATCATCGCCCGTTACTATTGTTGGCCTGAAGCAGTTTTTTTTTTACCAGCATTGATTTGAATAACAGTGCTTCTCCTCTACTGAGCATCCAAATCGGTAGATTTGCTGTTCCCTTTTACATTGTGTCCGATCAGGGTAGACAATTGGCATCATTGATCCACGCTGAGTTTGGTCGACTCCTGTATTTCAAACGCAATCGTACCACCGCGTACCATTCACATGCCAACGGCTTCTTAGAAAGATGGCATCGTATTTTAAATTCGGCTACCATGGCTTACAATGGATGCATGCTGCACCAGAACATTGCCCAACATTTTTCTTGGAGAGTGCGGAGATAGCCCGTATCTACTTAACAATTCTATGTTTGGCTCTTTATTTAAAGTTTGTGCCACCTTTTCATATTATAAACAGCATTGATTGCTAAAAAGTTTCAAACACTTTTTAAAAAACCTTAAATAAGTCATTTGCTTGCTGGATTGCACTATATCTTTTGGTAATGTGCAAAAGTATATAAAAACAACTCAATTCGAAAACTGTTTTCAAAGTAACAGTTTTTATGTAGCATCATTGAGAGAAACAACTTTAATTTGTTTCTGTAAAGAGTGCTTGCGAGGTAAAAATATTTAAATGTGTCTGCAAATTTGATGAGAAGAGTAGCTCAGGTCGAATGTTAAACTTTGCAGACAATTTCCAAAAAAAAAAAATGTTGGCAAAGTAACGGTGCTGCAATAATGAGGTCTCGATTGCACTGATATTACTTCAAGCAATGAAATTCAGTTTTCACGCCAACAAAACTTCTTTCAAGAAATGTTATAGTAGGTTAGCATTATCGTTGACACCAGTATATCCTCGAATATTACATCTATTATATAAATGCCGCATCTCTTGCAAAGGTGCTCCCTTTTCGCATGAAAAATTCAGCCACCCATCTTCATCTGCCAGAATCTTAACAAACTAAAGACAAACAAGCTCCACCATATCTGAACAAAGCATTATATCAGTCGTCGAATTTATATGGCACGCAGTGCTTGTCCTAATTTACGAAAATATAAAGGCCGAACACAATTTGGCATTGTATTTCGGCCACTGACATCGACCGTAACCATTTTCAACAATAATTGGCTTCGCCTTTAAATCGTAGCCAATAATTTCAAATATTTATTACCCCCAATTATAGCTTTTGTTGGAACGTAGGGTGAGCAAAAGTCAAATTGACTCTATTCGTTGATATTGTCTCTTAAGCCGAAACCTTGTCTTTTCACTTGAGCAGTCAAACAACTTGGACAAAATTATTACATCCATTAATGGTATCAGAAGTGTTTTTATGACTTTCGTCAGTTCTTGTTGGGGCATCACTTCCTTTTACATCGGTCTCGATTCAGTTGTCAGGCCGTTTCGCAACGTAATCACCCAAGCGGGTAAGAATCATTGAAGGCCATCTACTGTTTTCGAGAAACTTTCAAACGATAACAAACTGCGGTCAAAGACAATAGAAATCATTTTTCCGATCAAATAGAATCTTGAGCAATGAATCAAGACAAGATAATATATGTATGTATGTATATTCTGCCAGGTTTCCCGTGAAACCATATTGCAGGTATGATCCAGCTTCACTTTTTTATTAGACCCCAATGCCCCTATCGATCTTTGAATACTTGTCTTGACCACTGAGATTCTGATGCTGCTAGCTTTTAACAATCCAGGTCCAAAAAGTTTCGAGACACACAAATAGCGTTAAAATTGAGTATACTCGTATAATGCTGGAAAAATGTTTAAAGTACCTATCCGTAAGTGACTACGAGCTACGCAACGCTACGGAAATTCGATTAAATTATTTATGTTTAAATTTTCTGCAAACACTACTATTTCAAGAGCTCAGCTTCGAATGCGATACATACAAATATCTACCATCGTAGCTAACCTTCTATGCTGAATCCCATTTTAAACTGAATACGTAAATAAATACCATTTCTTCGCGAACCTACAATCTACATACAATATGAACTCAGTCATCGAGGGAACAGGAAATACTTCCCATGCGTACAAAGTGTACGGCCATGGCAAACATTGAATTCTTGCTTTCGAATGTTATAAATTATTGAATAATTGGGATTAGATACTCTTATCGAAATCCACTTTCCTGGCAGCGGAGCAAATACTGAGCAATATGCAGTAGAAGATATGTACGAAATCGTATGAGCCTCTAAGCGAAATTTTAATAAACGAAACTTTCTGTTTCCTGCAATTTTAGGTCGAAAAATGATCTATCACGTGTTTTGAGTACTTGGAGAAATTAGTGAAAGTTATTCATCAGAAAACGCATCCCTCTACGAAGAATTGAGTCTAGTAAATGGTATTATGCAGTCAAAATTCAAAAAATTTCATTCAAAATATAGAAGATTCAATAATACTAAAGAATTTGGACGAAATCAATTAAATCGACTTTAGATGCTTAGAAGCACAACTTGGGCTAACCTCTCCACGCTAAGAAAAATCATAGCGCCAAATACCATAATTTATATGTTTCTGACGCTGTGTACACAGTTGATTTCGAAATAGTGCTGAAACATAGCGCCTATCATAATAATGTAGAGAGAAAGATATATAGAAATAAATGCTATATGTCATAGCCTTCAGCGCCATGATAAAAGTAAGGTAAAACTTGATAAAAGTAAGGTAAAACTTGATAAAAAGTAAAGCAAAAGTCAAATTGTTTCCGTTTTAGACAATTTTGTTTTTTTTTTAGCAATCGTAGGATATCTATACCACTTTCCAGTTATATTCATAGATGTTTGCCACAAATTCATAATAATTTTGAGGCTAATTCATATTTTCTCGAATCAAATTCGTAAATTTTCGATACCAGCTCATAAAATTTCGAGTCAAATTCATAGCTTTTTCACTCTAATTCAAAAATTGTTTAAATCAAATTAATATTTTTTTCGGTTCAAAGTCATAGTCTTTTCGATGTGAATTCATAATTTTGCTCGTCAAGATCATAGCTTATAAATTTGATGTGCAAAATATAGACTTACCTTAAGAGTGTATGGATTTGATTCGAAAAAATTTGAATTTAAGCTTATAAAGTCGACTCGCAAAAATTATGAATTGGATTAAAAAATATATGAATTTGACTCAAACAAATTATGAATTTGACTCGAAATCTTATGAATTGGGATCGAAAATTTACGAATTTGATTTGAAAGAATATGCATTAAACCTGAAACTATTATGAACTTGTACCAAAAATCTATGAATTTGACTCGGAAATGGTATATATTCCCATTTCCATTGCTGAAATTTTATTACTTAATTTTCAATTTACTATTAGTAAAGCCGACTCGAATCCGAACTGAAACCTGTGCCCCCATTCTTTGGGATCCAACCCTCTCCTCACTAGGCTACACCAGATTATTTGAAAGCTATTTTTATTTAACCTATTTGATTTATATGTGCCAAGAATATATTCAGAGTAGCTGAGGCTATGTAACATAGGAGTTGGGACTATGCGCGTAACAGAAAAGCCCGTAAAGTATGTGGATTTAGCCTTTTTAGCTGTATTTTTTTAGCTTGAGTACCATGTACCAATAATGCGTATAACCATGAATATTGTGCTATGTTACAAAGGATCATGTACAGCGCAGAATAATACTAAGGCACTGGAAGCTTTATTTTGTAGCTCAGAGTAATATGCATATGACTCTGCGATTACAATGCAGCGCTATTGCGCATAGGACTCGGTACATCTTTTATGTTGAAATTGTTAGTTTTTCACTGTACACAAATATAAGACATGTTTTTAAACTAGTAAGCGAGCTTCGGTATTGCCAATGGTGATTTACATTATATTTTGGTGAGCAAAATTGAACTGATGCTTATTGCAGATATATATTAAAGCTGTCTTAAGGTTGCAAATAGACAGCCCAGTCATTTTAGCAATCAACCTCGGAATGAGAGATAATAAGCTGAATTTTTGTATAAACCTTTATTTTGGGGTCCTCAAAGTTGCCTCAAAAGTCTCATAAAATTTCGTGTCTGCGTCGAAAGTTATTCAAGGTCAAAGGTGAGAAAAAACAGTTTTTTGTGATTATCTTGGTTTTTATTACTTCAATGATGTTAACACACCGGATCGAAATTGTAGAGAATAAAATTTGCGACAAATTTTATTCGAAACATTTTTTCATGCGCTCAACCGTTTTTCCGATAGAGGGCAGTAAGCGCGCAGCGCTCAGCTATATGTACTGTAAAGCAAGGTCAACCGTGAAACCTTCAGTTTTGAATTATTTGTATTATTTATCAGTAAATACATTGTATTTAATAGCATTATGCATATATTTAATTTATTTTAATATATATATTTTACATATTATTAATCTATCAATCTTTAATAATTTAAATAACAAAAGTATTACTTTTCTTCTTCTTCATCGTCATCTTCTGGACGTTCGAGAATTTCTGTACTATTGTCATCATCTTCGTTGCCTTGAATTGGTGTTTCCAGACCTTCCTGAATTTTATGGTCAAAAGCACTCTCTTGCTCACAACAGTCACTTTGCAATGAAGCAGTATTGAGACAAGCTTGCCCATTACAGTTACAAAATAGAGTATTCAGTAACTCATCGGAAGCTGGTGGTAATATTGTTGTCATTGGCTCCAGGAACTCATTTTGGAGCACCCAACCCCATTCCTAGGGTTCTAAATCATGCCCTAACCATTTTTGAACATGGTAATAGACACGGTTTAGATGCTGATGGGCCACTGCACTTGTCGGTGGAAGACTAGATTGTCCAATTATCTAGTCTTCCACCGACAAGTGCAGTCGTAGTCATTATTAAGTTTTGTAGTCGTTATTAAGTTTTGTAGATTTAATGAACTGATTATATCGAAGATGATCGATATTGTCCTCAGATTTTGGAGCATTGTATATCGGTAGATCTAGATTTGACAGTAAATAGATTGCGGTCACTCAAAAAAAAAGTTTTAACAATGGAACATCTGTCTCAAGAACTAACTATATAATGAATGAAGAAGGCCGCATTATATACGGGTCTGAATTCTCATTTTAGGTATAAACGTCATAGAAAAAGGTCGTATTATAGGAAACCGTCTTCCCATTTATAATGATGATACAAAAATAAGTATTTAAAAATTCCACATTTTAAAGATAAAATACCTAATTATTTTACTACTTAAAATCTGCTTTCAATAAATTTACATATACAAATAGAAGAAGGTAAATATAATTAAATGAAAATATTAAAAATAGGTAAAATGGTATTAAATACAATGTATTTACTGATAAATAATACAAATTATTCAAAACTGAAGGTAGTATTCACAGGTATTCAAGATTGACTTTGCATTACAGTGCATATGGCTGAGTACCGCGCACTTACCGCCCTCTATCGGAAAAACGGTTGAGCGCATGAAAAAATGTTTCAAATAAAATCTGTCGCAAATTTTATGCTCTACAATTTCGATCCCATGTGTTAACATCATTGGAGCAATAAAAACCAAAATAATCGCAAAAAATTGTTTTTTCTTACCTTTGACCTTGAATAACTTTCGACGCAGACACGAGATTTTATGAAACTTTTGAGGCAACTTTGAGGACCCCAAAATGAAGGTATATACAAAAATGCAGCTTATTATCTCCTATTCCGAGGTTGACCCCTTTTTTATGCTAAAATGACTGGGCCAAGAGGATATCCAGCAGCATTGAATAATAAAGTTAACCTTCAAAGCTTTAATTTGATTATACGAATGATTGTATTCGTATTTCTTGGCATTAAAGCCTGATAATTTTTTCTCTCTTTTTTAAAGAGCACAATCAAATTTGTTTTTGAACATGAAACGAGTTTAAATGAAAATTTTATAGGATTTTAATTTCAGGTCACTTTTTCAAGTAATTTGAAGATTTATTTGATGGACTGAATAGAGATTTGTTTCTCGAACATGAAGAGTATTATATCGTTTCACAAGGCAAAATCGAGTCGAGTCAGACCATAGGATCTCAGTGGTCGATTTATTCGAACATTTTGCGGTCTAACGTTTTTGCTGACTATTAGCTCTCATTTCAAAGACATCAGAGTATATAAAACCACATATCATCTGGATAAACGTCGTGTATCATTTTCAAAATAAAATAATTGGTCATTCGATTTTTCGGTTTTATGGTCGTGATTTACCAAACAATATTGAACACTAATGTCAAACAATAGGTGCGGTTTTTTTGCGTACCGATCAAGAGCTAACTAGCTCTTCATCGAGGCGCAAAAAACGTACCTAATAGTGAACGCAAATGTTATTCGATTGACTGTAGGACGAGAGAAGATTTGATTTCTTATACACCTATCCCATGGTCAGACTAAGGTCTAAACTGGTCGAAAGGTCTTAACTTCGATATCAGTCTTTTATGGGCAGCATTGGAAAATATCCAAACATATCGCGGCTGTGAAAATCTAAATGTTGTTATTGCGCCGTTGTTGGTGTGATGCATGATTTTGTTGTCAAATCCCAAATTTTATAAACTCTAGCAATTGTCTGACCACTACGAACAGTCTAAAAGTAAATATTCACACATGATCATGTTAACCAACATTGATGGTAGTTTGTTAAGTTAGTGAGTTTTTAAATGAAAGATTTTTTTTCTATCCCCTCCAAATAATAGGTTTCTTCAAGGCCCTCAAAATAGGGAATTATTTCAGTGATTTAGGTGATCTCCATTCGACCTAAATTTCTTACCGCTCAACCATTTCTTCAGGTTAGAAAACAAGAAATAGTTGCAGGGGGCTAAATTTGGAGAATACGGAGGATGGCGTAAAAGTTCGTAGCCCAAATTATGGACTGTCTAGATGGAACAGAATCAACGTCTTTACTTAACTTAATTAACCTCTGCTTCAAATCAATATGGAATCTGTCGAAAAGCTCTAAATAATATTCGCCGGTGATCGTTTCACTCTTTTCAAGGTAATGACATCGCGTGCATCTCAAAAAATTGTGGCCGAATGACCCACCTTGGCTTTCTTTGGTTCACGATCGCCCGAAGAAACCCACTGTTTTGATTGTTCCTTGGTCTCTGGTGAGGTTTGATGGATCCATGTTTCATTTATGGCAACAAAACGGCGCAAAAACTTGTTCTTATTGTGACTAAACATTGTCAGACACCCCGTTGAAGTAGTCACACGGTTCCGCTTCTGGTCAAGTAAGAGTAATCGCGGCACTCATCTCGCGGGCAGCTTCTTGATGTCCAAATATTTTGTGTGCAAAATACCATACCAAAGTGGATTGACGCTGCATTCCGTTTGGTTGCATAACATTCTTGCATATCTGGAATGTATTCGAAAGTGGTCAAACACAAAATTCTGAAGAAAAAAATTAATCGTCGATCGATGTTCAAAAGTTTGTTGAAAATAAGAATACGACCAAATCGCACTCACACTAACACAATAAAAAAAATTACAAACGTATAAAAATTACTTTGTCGATAACTTGAGCCACTACGTTGCTAACTCTAAATCTGTGCAACTCCTATTTAATAAATACTGTTTACATAAGTAGCTACTATAACATGACTTAAACTTCGTAAATACTCTAAGATTCCTCAATACTTAAACTTAATATAATTGGAACTTAATGTAGCGAAATTTAGGGAATTGAACTAAGTACTAGTGGCATTCACAGACAAAATAAATAATTAAATAAATAGTCGTAAAAAATAAAAAAAAACAGTCCTTTAGAGTCATTGTTATACAAAAAATTACTTGCATCAAGTTGAACATTTTCAATTGAGACTGATTTATTTTGTTCCTTACGTTTCAGTATTCCACTTACTTCACATGCATTAAGAAAACAACAATTCACACGAACCACTTTGCTAACCGAAACATATCTCAAGGTACTTTACGTCAAACGTAATTTCAAGAGACCGTGACGAAAGCTATTTCGAAAAGGATCGAAGGGTCAACGTCATCTTCCATTATTCTGTGCACGAGTAAACTAAATTATATCTAATGATGATATTATCGCATAATCATCATCGCCATCAATTCCATCCGAAAAAGTTGACAACAGCAATTTGTAAAACGTTCATCATCAACATTTCGTTAAATCCATTTCGCTCTCATAGAACAAATGAACAAAGTACATACCACGGCCACAATTGGGAAGGTTTCTTATAGCTACGGAGGGTCAGCGCCATTGTCATTCGAAATAAACACCATCACCGAACTGAGTGTCTTTTTCTTAGGAAAGTAAGAAACATGATATGACTTTACTTACGTTTTTGAACCACGAGAACGATGTTACGGGTGGTCTGGCATCCGCTCTGCACTTCAACGTCACATTCTGCCCTTCCGCCCTAGTCACCACGCGGCTCGGATCCTCGTTCGCCAAATGCACTGACACACTCGGTGGATCTGCAATGGAGCAAAATAAATCAAGACTAGTACAAGAGATAAGCAACGGCTGGTGTTCATAATGTGTGGAGATGAGTTTAATGCAGCTATTCTTAGCACGGGACAAGTTTTCTCGAAGAAGTTTTGCTGGAAAGGGCCAGCACATTGAAAAGGGGCCGATATGCAGTCAGACTGAACAAAAAACTGTCTACGTTCCTCCGAGCTCCAGTCAAAGAATGTCAGCTTGTGTTTGTGTAAGTTCAGAGATGATTCGCCTATTGGTCGCCTGACTCCAGGACCAGACAGTTTGAATTTAGTTTAGACCGTGGACTGCTAATGCATCCTGATGCCATCAATTGCTCGCATTGTTCAAAGTAATAGTGCCATTGGCACACCTACGTTTGTTATGAGACACCCTAGCCAAAAAGTCTTTGGCGTGAATTCTATTTGAACAAAGGTCAAGAGTACATTTTCTTGTGGAAGTTAAAAAGAAAAAGTTTGATGGTTTAACCGAAAGTTACATTAACAGTGAAACTTTTGCATAACGCTGTCAAAAGTTTCAGAAGGCGCATTTCCATTCAATTTGAAATGCAAATAAGTTAGCAAATCCAAGCTACTCATATTGCATTTAGAAATATTTATTTCGATATAAGCAAATAAATAAATAAACTGCTGATATGACACATACCAGTTTTCGAAAGAAACTGATTCGCGCAAAGATTTCAATCTTTAAGTCCAGTTCCTTTACTTTAACTTACACGTTCCGATACGAATTTAGGCTTCAGAAATGACCTTTTACTGCCAAAGACAGTGCACACAAGCGTAATTTGAGTTCAGTTTTAATTTTTAAAGCGAAAATTCTCCTGGGTCGGTTCACTTTATGTAAATCCACATCTTTGATGTGAAGCCTATACATATATTAGGAAATCATATATAGTTGTTTAGAACTGTCAGAAACATGTCCAATAACTGCATGTCTACAGGAATCATAATCTACATAAATTTTAACATCTCTCATACTTACATGCAACACTAATCACTCTTGTATCCTCGACGGACTCACCAGAGAACCAAGGGTTCGAGGCTCGGCATGTTAGTTCAGAGCCATCATTCTCGGATGATACTCTGAGCGTAATGATGCTAACTGTGATATTCGAGTCCTAGAAAAAGAAAGAAAGAAACGTCATATGCAGAAACTTTCTCAATTTTGCATAATCAACATTTGTCGAAAGTAGAACGCGATGTGCAAAGCAGGAGTTGATCCACACAAACATACACTTGCTTTCGGAGGGAATGAATGCATTATTAGTACAATTTCTTTGCATACGAGTGCATATAATGTAAGTTTCATAAGTTTATACTTCAAGCTATTCGCTGACAATGATTCACGACATCAGCAAATATAGCTTAAAAAATTAACAAAATTGCTCTTATGTCTCATGTGACTTCTTGACACAGAATCACTTTGTTGACTAATGTTTGTTGTCAAATATCTGTAGCATTCGAACGTGCTAAGTATTTTTCTATAGAAATAATTTTTATGCTGTTTTGATATATTTGCTGGAATTGCCAATTATACATAGGATATAACATATAGGAGACTGAAGTTGATTGCCTTGTCGTTTCAGGCCAAACATCTTAAGGCTTCTCATCTCAAGTGATTTTTTGCGGTATCTGTAACACGCAATGCTTATTGTAGGAAAGTGTAACAAATTGTTTGCCATCCAAACATTTCTTAGGTGTCATCTGTATTATTGAACATCATTAACTTGACAGCAATTCACGAAACACAGCGCGTGTATCCTTTAGCGTTTTCATTTGGGATCAAACTGCCTTCATGTACTTCATCGGAGTAAGAAACGCACAACCTTGAATTTTGCCACTCAAACGTGTGAACTGGGACACAACATTTTTTTTAGCATGAATATCTTACCTCCTTGCTAGTATGAACTGTTACGTCAGGATTACGAATAGGTTCGCCGTCTAAAAGCCAAAGCACTTTCGCGGGTGGATAGGAGCCCCAAGTCTCACAGCGTACCGGAACCAGCTGCCCTGCCGTCAACAAATCATTTGGCGAAACAATTTTCGTTCGAAGTGGTTTTACTGCGAAACATACGAGAAGAGATAAATTTTCATTTGCCTAGCAGCTATCAAACTACAAAAATTGATACTTACAATGTACTTGCAACGTTATGTCCTTCGTGACTGGCGGAATGAGTTTTGATCCCTGAGCTCTGCATTCCAGCTTCGAACCGAAGAATTCACGTGTCACAGTGCCTATGAGGAGAGGACTCACCACAGCCGTAACACCCTCGTCAATTGAGTGCTGGCTTTTTGAAAAGAATTCGACTCCATTTCGCCACCATGTGACCTTTGGTAATGGTCTCCCTGTGGAAAAGAAAAATTGGATTGAAATTTTTAAAGCTAGTTGAAAATTTGGGTGTTGACTAAAGTAAGTTTCATGCTTATTTTTAAGGTTGAAAGGGTCTGAATATTCTCGACGTTCAGCCATTGTAATTGGTAGAACACCAACCGTATCTGACACTATCTGATTCAGCCGAATTATTCTAATCGAATGTCCTAAGCATATGATTTCGAATTAAGTTCATATTACAATTTATTAACAAAAACCTACCATTTACATCAGAAACATACAGAAATACACTTGAAAATAGAAAAGAGCTATAATTCGGCAAAGTTAAGAGAACGGCGCTTAAAATTTTACCAAAAGCACAATAAGAGTGCTGCCCTACTAAGCATAAACGGTCTATTCTCATTTTAGTACTTTCGAAATATTCCATGATTTGTGTTTTGATTTGTACTGGAGATTAACGGAGAGTGCATTTTTCAACATCGATTTGAACATATGTACTTCCGCAAAACATAGGTTTTTCAAATTATGTAATAGAGTATTTAGTTTTAGGATCCGGTGTTAACTCAAAAATGAGAAAAATGCAGATAGAACGTTTATGCTTGGTAGAGCAGGGTGGCGACTGAAGAAGTCAACGTTAGTCCTAGTACTTAAGTCCGTTTCTCGTCAAATTTTCATCCTTTTGGCGAAAACCTAACGTAAAGTTTGGCCAGACCTGTGCTAAGGTTTTCGCGTGAATCAAGTATGTTTGTTTGAAAGATAAAAAGATAAATGGCGCTAAATGTATGTCGTGACATTTGATGTCAATAAAGAATTTTGAATTGCAAATTGAAATAATCCAAATTGTTTGACACAGAAAATTAGAAACAACCCAAAATCGAAGTGCTTAACATTTTAATCTGTCAGAAATTTGGGGATACTCCACTTATCTCCAATGTCAGAATTTTTACTTTTAAGGGATCTTGGAGACATAAAACATTGTAGACTTGTCAACGTTTTTTTAGCGTGACCCTTAGTACTAAGCTTTAGATGAGCGATCGACCGGACCATACAAATGGAAATGAAATGAAATGATAAATGACTATCGAATCAAACAATTCGGATGAAAAACAGTTGTATTTGACGACAAATTGATTGATTGAAAATATGAGGACAACTTAGATTTTTGCAGATTTCAGTAACAAGAGCAGCATTTTTTACACTAATAGATGAAAGTATGCAACCAAGAAGTATTACTTGTTGCAGCGTTTAAAAAGTACTAGCTGGAATTAACTCAACCACGAAAGATGCAGACATTATTGGATTGACAAGTCTTAATAATTAAGCAATGGAGAACTTCAACACCAAATAATTATAGTATTCGGGGGTATATTTGTGTAAAAAAGCAATAATCCTTTGATAGAGCGCTCCTGGTGGTAAAATTAAATACTATTCTACCCCACCGTTTGATTTTAAATAAGTGTATGTAACTTAAGGAAATTACTACCTGTCTAAGTGAAGCAGCGTAGTTTACTCCTACGCTCTAGTTTACTCCTACCTAAGTGAAGCAGCGTAGTTTACTCCTACACCTCTATTCCTAAACGCGTCTTTAAGTGGCGGAAATGGGTAGCTCACAATATGTCTGAATGACTGGTCATGCAGATTAATAGCCGCGGACTGAAACGAAAAAAACCATACCATTCTACTATTTTCCTTAAAAAAAAAATGACTATCCCTTTCCACTTAAAGCTTTCCTTTCTTGAGTTACACAAAGTTTAATCAAATCCTATATGTATACTACCCAAAAACGACTCTATGGCAGGTGTCAAGCAGCAGGTAATGATTGACAGTGTAACCTTCTCTGGTCGTGCAGATAAGGATCTACAATGCTAAGCCACGAAGATATCTATGAGATCAGTCGCAACCACATTTAATTACTTGCTCTCTCATATTATTACTATACTTTTTGCAACCTTGTAAAAATTACACTCCTGGATTTCTGGATAATATACCCCAAATTATCTGGCTGTTATGGTCATGCGTAGATCCCACGTCTAGCAGCGCATGTTACTACTGTTCTCCACTCTTTCTTATACTCATCCGTCTCTTTTCTTCCCCATCTCCTTTTTTTACTCATCCCTTCTTCTTACCCGTCCATTCTTCTTAATCGTCCCTTTTTCTTACGTGACCACCCTACTTGTATAGATAACCACGAAATAGTTAAGGCGACTGTCTATCAGGGCTTAAAAAGCGGTTTTAAGGGGACCCGTAAAACATGAAGACAAATACATTAAACTACGACAACGAAAAATAGCAGTAATTAAGGATGACGCGTCAGTAGTCAAGGACGTACTTCCTTCGTCAAGAAGCCAAAGTTACAAAAGATGTCCCCTGCTGGCAAGAGTTTTTTTGGGTATAAAACCAAGAGTGCTTCAATTGCCTGACAGCCCAAGCTCTTTGGCGTGACGAGTGTGACCAGCATAAAAAAAGTGCGCGTAGAAACTCCACACACGGAACGTGTTTTGGTCCAAAACAATATACGAAGTCACTGCGTAGTAATTAGCACTTCTTCAAGGGTAACGATACGTACTTCTCCAAAAATAAGTTACACTACCAAAGAAAGAATGCAGGAAGAGGAGACGCTGAAAAAATATCGGCATTTTTTCAAAGCCATGAACACAGCATCTCAGGTTCAAAAAAACGTCTAACAACATGTAAAAAAACTGTCTTCTGGACCTTCGAGAAGCTTTTGAAGTAATTGATGTTTGTAGATTGAGTTCGAAAAAAACCGAGCTAGAAATGAGCCGAATGGAAGATTTGTCCAAGGAGCACGAAAGGAAGAGCTGAATAAAACTGCACGAGGCACAAAAGTGCATAAAGCATAAAAGTGGAAAAAAAGACGTCTGAATTTACCACCCAAAAAAACCCCTATGTGACGGTGCCTAAAAAGTCTCGAAATGTCTCTCTCAAACTAATAGCTCTAGATTCATCTGAATACGGATCGTTAAAATTTCCACTCAAAATAATCAAGCGCAGGCGTAGGAGAACTCAACCCCCTAGAATTAAGAAAGAAACAGTGATAATAAAACCCAGACCAGCGGAAACTTGCGCAAAGATCCTTCAGCAAATTCGTGGGGGCATGAGTCAAATAAAAAAGACATGACTCTCGCAAAATGCGAGGACATCACGAGATTCGGTGATACCATTCAAACAGTGGTCGAAGCCGTCAAGGAGGCTAAGAAACTTCCCTCCAATGCCAAAATTGAGATTCTTTGCTTTGACAGAAGTCGTGACAGCGGTTTGGTAAATTTTAAAATCACGTTGCTTCCTCCAAATGTAAGGGCACAGCGGAAAGCCAAAGTAGAATTAAGGATGGGTGAATGAGAATTTATTGGATATATGCCAGAAGAAGGAGACGACCCGAATTGGTGCATTGTTACAAATGCCTGGGCTATAACAAAAAAGGGCCAGATCGGAGCAGCAATAGTGGATAAAGTGGCATCTTGCAAAAGCATGCACTGCTGCACCATTCTGATTGGTGTGCAATGGAAAGGCAAAATCTGGAAAAGTTAATAGCATTATGGGTTCAGAATTATGTAAGACTTTCAGAAAAGCGCTTGAAGTGCAGAAAAAGAAACTTCATAGATGAGAGTCCTCCAAGCTAATGCTCAGAAGATTCGCACTGCGGAAGCTTTGTTCAAGCAGCTGGTGCGTGAATCCAGAGCCCGAATTGCAGAGACTTGTAAAAGCCAGCGGTTTAGTATAAAGATCTTCCTGGCTATGCAGCTCTACGATTGCAGACGCTTGAAGAGATCCGGCTTTGGATATATTTGGATCCGAAACCGAGGCATAAATTTTGTCAACTGCTATTTCTCAGCACACCGCAATTTCCAATCAGAGAGTTTTGCAAGGAAAGGGAAACATCGGAAGATATTCACGGGATCTTACGGGTCCACTGGTGGTGGCTGTCGACTTCAATGAGAAAGCTTGGGAGTGGTCAATGCCAAATCAGAGCACACTGGGAATAGTTGTACTAGATAGGAGCTTAACACCTACGTATCGCAGATCGGGGTTCGACGAGTCTATATCTGACAGAACACTCGCCTCGGTAGCTTTATCAGCGTTGACATGGGACTGGAGAGTGCTGGAGGATCTCTCTGCAAAAAAAAGCAACAAAGTTTGTAATTATGATGGGGTTTCTAGGCTCACTCACAATCGAAAAATCCACTACTAAGGTTTGCATTCAATTGACCCATTTGGTTAAATGTCAAATTTTCACGTTAGTTGTATCGCTTTCATTTTGAATATCAAAAAAAGCTATCTTGCCACTAAAATTGCTTTTAACAGAGAAAATATCTACAGATTCTTCCAGTATTCATAAGAAATAACGTCTACTTTAATCTACACAAATTGGTTAAATCACCAGAGTCACTTTAAAAGAGTAGCGCCAAGAACCGTCTTACTAACCACCTTGAAATAAAATTATTGAAAGTGTAACACTTACCAAAACGTGCTCAGCTACCATGAAAAGTATTTAAGTGAATGACTGTGTGCTGTGCACCTCCTTAAAAGGAATCCATTCTTTTGCACAAAAGTGATTGTAGGATACGTTTTGATAAGCTTGAAGAAGTGAAAATTGAATAATGGACAAATAAGAGATGCTTTTGATAAAAAAAAAATCACGTAGTTTTCAGTGGTCTGATAGCGGCGATTGTGAATGCCGTAAAATATCTGGTGAGTTTGAGGAAAAATGACTTAACTAATCTAGTAAACTAGTTGAATTACTATGCTTTTGACCATAGCAGTAGTATACTACCCATAACTATGCTTTAAAGTAGTAAATTACATGTTATGCTTTAAAGTAGTAAATTACATGTTACATGTTATATTACATTATACAATTCGACAACTTTTCACAGTTTACCATTCAACGACAAAAACAAGTACTAACTACCTCTTTTTACCTGTCCTTCAAACTTTTGTGAAAAGTAGAATAATTTTGTAGGGGTATAAAAACTAAAGTAATTGGTAAAAAGATATTTTTTAAGTGGTTTTTGAAGTGATAGGATGTGAAAAATTTCCGTGAAAAATATCTCCGAAATGGCAAATGGCTGTTGCAGTTACAAACCCAGCAATAGCTTTATATGGCGAAGGAGTACCTAATGTCGCCTCCACACTGTGGGTAATCATGTGACCGTGACCTATGTGCGTGGGCTATCATGTGGTTCATTGTATAGGTGGTCGATGGCTTGCAGTGACCAATGGTGGCGAAGCATGGAAATGGCGATGGCCGAGGATGGCTTTCGAAGCGGTTTTTCACACACATCAAAGCGGGTCATCATGTGCAACCCAAAAACCATGACTGGCTCATCCAGTGAACCAGCGTGTAGATGCAACTTTTTGATGGTAGCCATCATTGTGGAGGCAGCATTATAGAGAAATAGCGCATCGCCTACGATTACTGGAGGAGGCGTGAGGTACTTTTGAGGGATTTTTAAAAAACTGGCTCTCTACAGAAGAAACCCGGTAGTGGCGTTAAACCAACGCAGGAAAGGACAGACAGCTTTATGGGATAACACAAGCAAATCGTTTCTGCAGTGCTGCTGAATTCAGAATAAAAGTGATCAAGAAACAGTTATGAAAATTTTAGTGTTGATACTGTGGTACTAAACGATTCAGGGCAAACCTGCAAGAAAGTTTTTATTGTCATTCCAAGTAAAAGAGGCTTCAACGGACGAGAATATGTCAAGACTGGGCGTTCGGAGACAGGTCAAGGTCGATGAGCCCATAAGTTGTGGCATGATGGAAGAAGGAAGAATGAATGGTTTGCCGAATAATGAACCAGTCAAGCAGTGTTGCATTTTCCCTAGATAAAGGTGTATAGATCCATGACATTACAAGCTATGAAGGTTATAATGATTGCCAAAAAATATAAAACCACCATAAAGGGTCATGTTCTGCCAACAATCGAGGATGGGACTTAGTACGTAATAGATCCTATTTATAAAGATGATTCATGATCTGCTCTAGAACACTATCCGTAAGCTATTTTTCAACAAGTGAAATATTGTTTATTAAGCTGATAGTTATGATTCCAGGCAAGAGAATTTAAAAAAAACTTTTCCATAATATCCCTACCATGGCCAGACAATAATACCGACTTCAACCCAAATGAGAAAATATAGGAGATTTTTGGAAGAATCTGTAAGACATTAAAGCTGCCAACTGCGGATCTCAAATCAACTATAATTAGAATTTCCGAGAGAAAATTTCTTTTGCAATTATTCGGCATTTGTACGCATTCAAGAGCAATTGAACGTGTTGTAAAAACACAAGGAGACAAAAGTTGATTATGAAAAGCTGTGATTTTGTAAAAACAAAAAGTATTAGTTAAAGGTCAGACACTTTTGTTTTTGTGAGAGGTAAGTTGAAATTGAAAAGTAAAACAAGGAACTGAAAAAAATTATATTTTATTTAAAAATTTAGGCATGCAATTTAAAGACATTGTACTTCAAAAAAACTCATTTGGTCTCTTTGAAGCTTAGCTATTATATCAATGAGTGAAAAATCACGGCTATTTAATTTGCACCAACTTAAAGTAAGGAAAAGAGAACAAATAAAGCAGATGCTTCCAACAAAGTAAAGTAATCCCATTACAACCTTCCTATGGGTGTAGGGGTTGAAGCTGGTAGAGAGCTTCATTCACAAATTGACAATCAATATAAACGAGTGTGAAATGATAAGCTCCATGACTGACTTTACCCTTGATTTAACTCACGTATCTATTCAGAACTAGATGACCTCGTGCGAACCTACATACATTCAAACTGAAGACTACAAACACTAGGAGCCAGTGCTTTATCCACTAGTCTACAATAGCAGAGAGTAGAATTGCAAAAATTAAAAGCAAAAGGTGGTTTCTTCATGCAGATATATTACTGAGAAAATAGAATTCAATCAACCAATAAGCAGGAGCTGTTTCCTTAAATTACAGCCTATCGATGTCTGGCAATGAATTGATTCAGGATAATGTCAGGGTGGATTTTTCTCAATTAGTAAATAATATCTTAACTAATTGGCCCCAAGAGTAATAGATTTTTCACCAAGCAAAAAAAAATTGCGCATCCAAACTACCCAATGGCTAGAAGAAACACGTACTCAGAATTACGGTATATATACTGCGTTTCACGAAGTCAATTAGAAAACGTGCAATCTCATCGAGGCTCGATGTTTACGCCGAAGAAATCGATGAAGCTGAAATTCATTAGTTGAAGCACGTGCAGAGAACGCATCAGATTGATTCAAGGTTTGCGAAAGACACGAAAGCTACTGATAAAATCTTTTATTAAATGTTGTCTTTCTTATATTAAATCTTAAGTATGAGCTCAGAGTCGATCACATAAGATGGAAGTGAATAATTCAAAGCAAAAGTCATAAATCATAAGGATTTGTATGTAATTCTTCTATGAGTTTATTCCCATGAACAAAATAGTTGGTCAATATGATGCTGGCAGCGATTCAATCGAAATTTCAGATTGCTGAGGTTAAGTAATGCATAGTGTGTAATATTATCAAATGTTTTGTTTGCTAAATGTGGTTCGGAATCGGTGTCACAGCTATTCGTATTGCCGCTACGAGATAGCAACAAACGAAATTTACCAAAGTGGAATTGTTTTTTTGCGGATGATTAAAACTGAAATTTGTTTTAACTGAGTGGTTTCGAAAGTATGCACTGGTTTTCATCAGACATCAGCTGATAGTGGATACTTGCAGTGGGCGATCAATAATTTTTATTTACGTTAGTTGTGATAAATTTTAACATCCTTGACTTATATCCAACGATATCATTTACTCATAAAGCTTATTAATTTGTAATTAATTTACTATTTTAACACCAAGTTAGAAAAATTCAATTTTAATCATCCCACAAAAACAATTCTAGTTTGATTCTGCTTTCGGAGGCTTATTCCGCAAAACGGTCGAATTTGCCATATCAATTATTCTCTGCTTTGATAAGCTTTAGAGTCGATAGACGTTGTCTATGCTGATTTATAGACAAGAAGGGAACCGTGATCATAAATTAATAACCTTTATGAGATGTACCACTTGATATGAACAAGTTGACTTTTTGGTTGTTTTTTTTTTACCCCAAAACAGAAGATGTACATACTCGTATTTTCGTTCTCAACCTGAACTGAACGAGGCATTATTTGAAAATAGTTCCGACTCATTTGTTCATAATAACAATGCCCTTGCATGAAGCTGGAAAACTTTGAACGAGTTTTCTTGAAACATTCAATATAACATATTACTTTCTGAGAAAGCATTCACTGGCGCCTTATAATTGAACAGTTTCTACGGTAAAGTAGCTTCCGAAGTGGTTTCTCGTTGCAAAAAAAAAGCTGTAGAAATGTATTTCATTCTAATATCCACAAACGTCACACCGTTTAAGGTACTAGTACACTTTATAGATTGAAAAAAATCGATTTTTTTATTATTGCATTTTTCGACTCAATATAACTTCAAAAATGACCTCCTGAAATATTTTTTCCAAATTCGAAACTTTAATATATAAATATTGACTTTGAGCGCATGCAACTTCTAATAAAGAAAATGAAAAACAAAAACTTTAAATACGTTTTTTCTCGAAACAAGGTTTTTTAAAACGGCGGACAAATAATCTCCGGATTCACCGAACCAATTTTGAAAAACTTTATGGCGTTTTATTTGTTAGAGTATTTTACATCGTAATATACCAGAATATGACAAAGAAAATCAAAAACAAATTTTTGGCGTTAAAGAAACTAGGAAAAAAGGGTTCGATTTTTGACATTTTTTTTCACAAGTCCGCCATATCTTTTTTGATTTTTGGTTTTTAAAAACCGTGGTAAATTACGATGTAAGACACCTTAGTTTTTAAAACCCTGTTGAAATTTGTTGTTTCAAACCTACCAATTCATAGATTATCTGTCCGCTGTGGACAGATAATCTATGAATTGGTAGGTTTGAACGATTTTTTTCAGAACATGATTTCAGCGCCCTTTATAAAAGGGAAAAATAAATAATCAAATAAAACAAAAATTGTTTTTGCATTTTTCAAATATCAAATAATATTATAAAAAAAAAGTTCATGTTAATATATAAGAAAATGTCTGAGAAAAAATTTCTTGAAAAATGGTCATATTTTTGCCTTCTAAAGTGTACTAGTACCTTAAATTCATATCAACTATAATAATGCATTTTTCGACATAGAATAATCCAAAGTATCCATCTTTGCAGTATCAGAAATTTACATCCACAACAAATAAGTTCCCTAGCGCATAGGAACAGCTAGAAAGGCTGACTTTCCAAGAAAAATAGTTTCAGATTGTATGTAGGTGGTCGAAGTGTTTACAAAATAAATTTTCATCAAGTCGTGTATTTAGGCTATGAAAATTCAATACCAGCAATATTCAGTACCAAAGTTACTGTTTTATTATATAATATGTCGAAAATTTATATGACCTGCTCTACTTATTGTGAAGTTTTTGGTGATAAATTTATAGGGGCAGGAGGGATTGTATTCGGTAGAGGAACAAAACATAATTTCAGCCGTAGGGTTGGTCGGATTTTTATCAAACTTGTACCAGACCTGTTATTACACTACATTTTTTTAAATACCTTATTGGTCAGCCTATTGGCAAAATTCTTTCTCGTTGCTGTTCTTTGTTGACCCCAAATGACAGTTCCATACGTTATTGTAAACATAATGTTATGAATCCACTTCTTAGAAGGAAAAGGTATAATTTTAAAGACATCGATCAAAGATGCCGCTTAACGTCTAATGTAATTGTACAATTGTACAATTAAGCCAAAATACATACTTTATCTTGTTGACGATGGATTGGAGGCATAAACCATTTATTGCGAGCTGGGGCTATAGCAACTTTATTCTTTTGTTGAAAAATCATGTACTTGGTTTTGTTTCGTTGGTGATTAATTTGTTTTGTTGAAGCAAGCTAGAATATCTTTCAAGATCGGTGTCTACCGTAGCTCGTTAATTTTTAGCACAGTACAGAAGTAGCGTGCCATCAACAAACAAAACTCCTCAACTGGACAGGTGGATGTTGTTTATATAGTTTACATAAAGAAAGAACAGCAATGATCCAAGGATCGATCCCTGTGGACTGCCAATATTTACGCTAAACGATGAGCTAGCTGCTAAACGATGAGCTCTAGGTAACAATTTTTCTGTTTTCTATGTAAGCTTTAATATTGTCATTGAACGTTCTTCTAATCTCATAGTTTTTAGTCTCTCTGTAATCCCATAGTTTTTTTTAGCCTTTGCGCTAATATATCATGGCTTACGGTGTCAAAAGCCTTTTTCTTGTGCCTAACCAGAATTGAAATAATTCATTGTATCTAGTGCTGCCGCTATTAAGCTGATGCGCTCCTGAAAGCTTTATTGGTTAGCAAATAAGAGTTTGTTGTTTTTCAGAAAAACAATTCAATTAGAACGCTAGTGATCGCTGTTGATCTATATTTTGACAGATCTACTAAGTCACCTGCCTTAAAGGTCGGTGTAATTATGTAATCACTGAGTGATTTTGCAATATAAACTTCTATTGCTTTCGTGCTGATTCTGTCAAAATCAGGCGAGATTTACGTCTTACAGCTGTCAGTAATTATAATAACTTCTTCAGGAATAGTCACTTCCACAAGTAAAACACATATTAAATTTTTCTCGAAGCTGAAGTTAGTATTTCCTACACTATTTTGTTGTTTTGAAGTAGTTATGGATCCAATTGCAGAGAAAAAATTGTTAAAATGTTCCGGCGAAGACATAATGCGAGTGCTATTGACGATGAGACACTTAATGTGTGATGACGAAGTAGAAGCATTTCGTTTTGGGATAAGCTCCCTCATGGTTTTCCAAAATATCGCATGTTTTTCGTTTGAGGTTTCACAATATTCGACATAGTGCAGTTTTTCGCTTCTTTAATGATTCCGTTTATTTCCGTTTTTTTTTACTATTTTATTTACTCACTAAGACTGGGCCGTTTGAATTTCTTCCACTCCTTTTTCCTAACATAATTTTGTCACAGAAATATATATGTAGGTATATCACTGAAATACTCGCCGTCGTCAATGAGTTAAAGTTAATTTTTTTTTGGCAAAACCTGAACCAATTTCATATGTTTTTAAAATAATTCCAGTTTGACTAATCAAATTTTTTTTAAATCTATCTTTATGCATTTCGCTTGGTCACGCTGCTTAAAATAGTAGTCATGGTTTTTCAGTGAGATATGGCTCTAAAATGGCTGATTACGTAATTTGCGAACTGAAAGCGCAAAAAAGCGACTATTACATGGCTTTTGTCGGTTATCAAAAGTTTGCTATCATCATTCTGTAGCGCTCTTCATTGACCGTACTGGCCTTGACAGCCACATTTTCGAAGATAAATGGGTCACTACGCCAAAAAAATGGGTTTCTTCTTTACAATTCCGCGTAGATTTTTCAAGACCCAAATCCGACCTAACTAACAACCATTACTTTTCGAGTGAACTCGACGCTGCTTTCCAATTGCTCTTAGGCTCCTACTAATCAACCAGCAATTTTTACACGTTGACCCTTTCTCACGAGTAATCCGAGACTAATGTTGTGTTGAGTTGCGGCGATCTTTGTGTTTGTAATTGGCTTGCACAATCTCAACCACAGCAGCAATATACTCCACAGTGGCTCGTTTCAGAAACTTTTGCCACAAATTTGTATACATCAGAAACATTTTGCATTTGATTCTGGTCAAATGTTTTCCCCAAAATTCGCATTGTTTCGGTTACACATCACTTAAGTATTTGGATGCTAGTTTTCAACATTGTGAAACGTTGTTCAACTATAAAAATATTCATTTCATATAAGCTGTGTTTAATGACTCTGAAAAAAAGAGCAGAACATCTCAAGGCAAGTAAGAATTTAGAGTTAGCAAGTTAGAGCAATTGAGTGGCAAAAAAAATCGAGCAAGTTAGAGCAATTGAGAGGCTTTTCTCAAAATAAATTCCTTGTCAGAGATTCAGCGCTTCAATTCACTAATATTGAACTCTATTTCAGTTACACTATTTTGCTGACAGTGGGTTCCGTGACAGTTGACATACAGCTGGTTGCTTGCCCGAACTTGCTTTAGCAAAGAAAACAGAGAAGAGATCGTGCTCTAAATAGCTCAACTTAGAGTAGAGTCATGAAACACAAATAGAGCAACTTCGGGCAGGTTAGAGCAGCCGAACTGCGCATTAAACACATTTTGCTGAGATATCTCAACCTAGCTCAATTAAGAGCAGCTCATAAGACACAACTATAACACTGAGCTACTGTCACAAGTTTGAATAGGAATAAGCTACCGTTGTCAAAATAGCAGCATTTAAAAAGAAAAGCTCACCCCAAACATACAATTTCGGTCAGGGTAGCTTATAATATTTTGCAAGTGGTTTACACAAAATTGTGCATACAGGTGGATCCTGAAGGCTTATATTGTTGATGCTGGCCATTCAAAAAAAAAAAGCTGGTGCTGCTTGTTATGTGTGATACAAAGTGGAGCATTATGTGCGTATTATCAAACGATGCGTCGTCACTTGAAGTTCAAATTCTACCAACCTATGTATGTTTATGTCCCAAGCACAAGGCGAACCGTTGGATTACTTTTTGAATTTAATAAGGGCTTCGAATGTTTAAAAAAATTTACTGGAAAAATGTAATAATACATATGTGCATTTGGCAGACACATTATATTCTTAATCTAATTTTTTTTTAACTTGGGAACGTTTCTATCGATTAAATTGCGAAGGAACTACCCGAATTTGTCTTCAATATGGTGTAAGATTCCAGAAAGTCATATCCGAAAGAACAATGACTTACAAATACAAAAATGTATTACCTCAAAACCTATCTCGATTATGTTTCGAATATATCAGCAAATATATTCAATTACTTCAGTTACGAATATACTAAGCCAAATATTGTACATTTGGCAAAGAATTCCACCAGAAACAGCAATAAGTTTCAGTGATAAACGACTACACTAAGGATTATAATTTTAGCTCAACCTCAGGACGCAACTTGTTTCTCGTTTTTTTATTCTTTTAAAATATTTCCGAAGAACTATCATCAAAGGCGTTACCAGATAATTAAATTTCCAGGCAGAAAACGCCGGGGAAGAGATTTCCGGAAATTGGTCTGAGCTCGTTCCCACGACTACAATTACGATTCAAACACTAAAGTTTTGCGCCAGAGAAAAGTGAGAGGGAGATAAAACTTCCTTTTTCCACCGCCCACAGGATTCTAAGCTAAAGTTCGTAAGACTTAGTTGTCGTTGGCTGGAACGCGACGCTTTTCGAATGTATAGCAGAGAAAAACGACAGAGTAAAATTAAAAGCAGTAAGATTGTCGCTAGCTTACCTCCATTAACCTGGCAAGATAGGAACAATTCATATCCTTCACGAAATGGTCCTGCCACTGCTGATATTTCCTTGCCTTGAGCATCGAAAATCCGAGGCTCTTCTGGAGGAACTGCAAGCGAAAAATATTATCAGAAGTGAAAATATTTGGTGAAAATGGATTTTATTGATCCTTACTCTACTTACACGCTAACGATTTACTTTCCGAGAAAATATATAAGTGTAGAATGTAGCTTATTTTAACATTTGTTTGAAAAATTTAAGAAAAACTTTATGTTTTGATAATTTTTCAAGGTACAAGCACTTCATGAAAGTCTTTGAAATAATTTAAAATTTTGAAACTTAGGCTTTGGAAACATAGGCTCTAAATTTTGTCTTGCATCTTTCTCTCTAAATGTGTTCGTTTTTTGAAAATTGTTAAATGCTGATGAATCGGTATTCAATTTGAGAAATTAATACCAAGCTAAGAAACCAAATCAATCAGCAATAAGCAGTAAATTCAATTAATTGTGATTTTCAGACCATAAATAATTGAAGCTGGGCTCAAATTAATTAAGCTAGTTTGACCTTTAGAGCTGATTTTAGGATGGCAAATTTTGAAAAAAGAGTAACAACGTACACTGATGTGCCAGAACACTATGCACGAGCCCCGAATAATTCCAGTTTTAATTACACATGAAAACATATACTCACCGACTAATGTTAAATTTATCCTAAAGTTTCGAGTTGGCGAATTAAAAAAATCTACTCTACACCGATACACTCCACCATCGCTTTTCTTCACGTTTCGGATCTGTAGACGAGAATCTTTAGGGTTATCCGAAATCGAGAAGAACAATCGTTGACCTAAATCGCTAGCTATAGCGGAATGCGTGGCAAGTTTTATGTCGCCTTTTCTGGAGTCCAAACTGTAATCATGTACATGAAATAACAAATATTTACATATTGTGGGTAATGTTTCCTTCGAATTAATTTTGCAAATACTCACGTGTACAAAGGTATTCCGGTAGTATCCTTGAACCACAGAAGCAGCTTCACTGAATCGTGTGGTGTGGGTGGATTTAGGTCGCAGGGCAAATCTGCATTTCGCCCGACCGCCGTCCAAACAACCCGCACCGGAACTGAAATGAGAAATGAGAGTTCAAACATTGTTTAAGTAGTTCGTGTTTGGAAGTTGCGCTTTATTAAATTTCCTTGCTAAAAATATGTTTCTCGTATAATACTGTGAAGGTTCAAAAGAATAGCTTCAAGTTTTTAGTTTTAATTAAATTTATTCAGTGTTGTACAATTGCGTACTAGAAGGAAGACTCAAGTCATCTATATCATGAAAGGCTTATTTATCAATTAGAAAATTCATACATTTTAGGGAAAAAAAGTTGGCGCAATTGCAGGTTGATTTGAGATTAAGAGAAAGGATATTTGTAATAATTAAAAATGAAAGCGTCTGTGATTTTGAAAAGCATCATTTATTCGATTCAGATTAACATATATTTGTAACATAAATAAACTGTATTTCCTTTTGCAATTTTTGCAATATCTTTTATTTTTCATTCATTTTAATGACGCTCATTACATTTATAAAAAAATTTCATTTATAAAAATTAATCATTGTCTTTTAGTACATTCTATTAACAATCTGTAGTACATGTCGCCATCATGTTCACTATGCTGCGAATGATAAAATGCGAAATTTGCAATTCATAACAGTTTGGAAGTATATTAACTTTGCCCTAAATTCAAATCTCTGTTATTGTTGCTGGGAATTGCTGATTCAATTTCAACATCTTTCACTTGAGGCTTGTAAGATTTAGTCAAGACAAAGTAGTTTATCAATTAGTTGGGAAAAAGGATCATTCTACTACTACTGTTTAAGAAAACATAATGTTTGAAAACAGCCCGCAATTACTTTCAAATATTTACGGCTTCAGACTGGTAAAAGCTCAGGAAACTAGCATATAACGATTGGGATGTTGATGTTCTTGTGCTTAATGTAAAAACAAATCGGCATTCTTTTATTTCAAAATACGGTACCGCGGGATCGAATTTTTCCAGGTACGGAACAACCTCGATATTGTCAATAATCTGGAAAAGCAAGATAAATAGAACCGCCTTTGGAAAGTTTATCCTATTTGTAATAGCACTAGAGTCAAATACCACTGGTTAATTTTAAAAAGATTAGCGGTTGATGAACAAATTGTCCTATTCATATGGGAATTTGAGTTAAAACAATACTTCAAAGGTAAACCGTGTAAATTGGGCATTAAAATATGTTTTCTTTTTCAAATGCCCGCTATATCTTTTGTCTTCATGATACACCAAAAAAAGCACTTCGAGGTATCGGTGGGTATTTAAAATATAAAAGATTAGACGATTGTTCTAATCTCTGCACAGTCTAGCTTTCTTCGACGGACTATTCTCTAATCCTGATAATGATCTTGACACTGGGCTGGTTATCTTGACAACCGAGTAAAATATGCACGTAAACAGTTCTGAGCTAACATTATCATCTCCGTTCTTATCAAACTATAGTGGGTTCACGACAACGCTCTTAGCTTTGTAGCCATTAAGAGGGTTATTAGGTCTAGCTGAAATCAGCTCCTGATTAGCACTGATCCGGCTCTGAGCACTTGTTCCAATATAATCTTATGGTGATCCTCGCATGACTTATCTACTCTGTATTGATAATCATAGAATTATTTTGAAGATCAAACATTCAGGCTTAGACAACAATTCTTAGTTTGAAATCAGCAGCATCGATATTTCCAAAACTTGTCAGTTAAAAGTCTGACTCCTCCTCTAAGATCAAAGAGGGGAATGTTTCCACGGCTAAGTGTCCTAATACTGGGGAAAAAGTGGCTGGGAGGCTTGCTTCACTGTGTGCTTGAGAAAAAGTAGTCGAAAATCTTACACAATCGTCCACGGGTACCATGCGCGTAAATCTGTCCAATACGGACCTCTGGCAGCCACATATTTCTCGGCCACTCGTAGTACCAAGGCAACAAAGCTAAGTACTCATGAGAAAAGTAGCCCAATTAAACAAAGCCGAATCCACGAGCAACGGCATTCAAGCTGACAATAAAAGGATAACGGTAAAGAAGTCGCAGTCAATTCCTGCATGATTAGCCGCACAGAGATGGCATAGTGTGACTGAACAGGCAAATCAGATAAAGTCGAAAAACCGATAGGCTACACCGACTGCAATGACTCGGCCGTTTAACGAAGCTGCCAAAGAGTGTTTGATTAATTTCGGGTTTGAAAATTTTAAAGCAAATACTTGGTAATCAACAAATTACCCTCGATACAGAGTGACAAAAAACCCGGTCAAACTATTAGCTTTTCAGATCAGTACTCTGCGGATTTGTAAAGATAAGCAATCAGAAAAATGAACACAAAATTAGATGTAATGTAAAACCACGATGTCCAGGGCATGAATTTCCACTAAGCCTTCTAAGCCTGAGGACATTATGGAGGCCATAAGGCTGAGCAATAGTAACCCACCAGTAAGTGACTGAAACGCAGCCAGGGTCATCAAGCTATCTGTAGACCAACGCCAAGTCCTTATCGTCATAAACAAGGAGTTCGTTCCAAAATCAAAGGTTTGTGACTATTATATCTGTTGCGTGTTCGATTTTATATAGTTGAATGTGAATCGAGGTGACCTAAAAATTTCCAAGCTGGAGGATTCAACTCCCGTGGAAAGAGGAGACAATAAGATCACTACAGTCGGAAAAGCCATGGAAAACGTCGGTTTGCTGAATCAAATCCATGCTCACGTCCATCTTCATTAGACAAGAAAGTAAGTGCTGTCACAACCTCAAAGCTGATGGTTGTCCTGATCTCTTAGAACATGAATCAAGCTCAAAAAAGAAGATGACAAAATCGTAATAGATAAATATATTTCAAATTAGCCTTTTCCACTATAAGACAGCTCCAGCTGTTCTTGCCTTCCATTTGTGTAAACATGTGGAGTAGATAGCTCTAATGAAAGAGCCATGGATCGTTAAAGGCCAGATCTGCGGATTACATATTGATGCATAAAATGTACTGCTCAAACCAAGAGCCTGCATCTTCATAAAAAAATCCTTGTGCTTTCAAATTTCAAAGCCATTGAAAATGTTACCATTATGATGAATGGGACGCTTCATGCTACATGGTACAGAATGAAGATTTGCTACCCCCCAACGATACCATTAGTAAATTAACAGCAGCCGCATATATTCAACAGATCCCGCTTATAATAATAAAGCTTTCCGGACTGCACACGAAGGTCCGATGGAAGTTGGACTCAAAGCAGCTGTGAGACGCTACGGGCTTTAATGGACACTCATTTTACTGGTAGTGAGGAAACATTTCCAACATAATCGTCTGAATCCTACAATACGCGAAGTGCTTAGTAGTAGCAGTGGTGATCACTGGACTGTGACAGACCTTTGCGATGCTAAAATCATGGTGGACATCATGTCGGTTCCAGTGGACATCGATTAAACTATAGCCCAGTAATCTTTGATTTAATAGTTTGGATCAAGTGGAGAGGAATTGGGAAGGGGAATATACAGTCAATTGCTGAATTTTAAATATCTTCAAAGCTAGTCCTCAAATCCAGTATGTCACTTAGCGAGAAATCAAGATACTATTGGTGCAGCTGTTTTGGGTCCCAGGATAATGGAACATTACGGGAAACTGCGAAACTGATGAACGTAGTACACTTTTGCCGGAAGTATGCTGCAGCTTTTCGATTGATACTCCGATGACTCAGTTAAACTGAGCATCAGGCAAAAACTCTTAAAAGACGCTATGAAGTCGTGAATGGAAAAATCTGCATGTATGATCGCAAGACGATTTATAGAACTTTTAATATTGGCTGCAATAGAGGACTACTTGAATTATGAAGAGGGCCGCTTTGGGTAGCAGTGGCTGTCTTAACTAACCATTGCCTATTTAGCAGGCATGAGCATGGGTGCTCCTAACACAGATTTCTGCCAAAGTTGTCGATGCGAGGAGGAAAGCGCTTCTTATCTATTGTGCACATGCCCGACACTTACTAAAAGCTGAAAGCATTCAATGGGTTATCATAATGGGCACATGTGTGCTTGCGTAAATCTTCTCCATAGTCTGTCTGGATTAATTCAGATCACTGCCTAAAAACAAGGTGAGATGATATTCTGTAGTTCCAACAGAGTAGTAAAATATTTGCCATTGATTCGATGCACAATATACCAAAATATTTTAATGTGCACTACTGCAATCAATGCTTATGTTTGCCGAAAATAATTCAAAGGCCTTTATTCAATCATTCGTAGTACGGTTTTTTCAAAACATATGCTTTGCTTTTTGCAATCTTTTCTCGTTTATTAATAAATACCTAACTTATTTACGATAATTAGACAAGTCCCACCACTGAATAAACACGGCATTCAAGTCTTTTCCCGTATTTTTATTGAAACTTTAATTCATCATAGAAAAGTATTTATAGTTTATCTCGTTTTACAAATCATCACTAATACTTGCTTATTGATTGATAAAGCTGTGAACTTTAGATTGGTCTATACAAAACAAGTGATGACATGTGAATAAAGTTCAACAAAAGATAACTAACGCATGAATAAAATGTGAAAGGACTAATGACACCAGGCTTATCAAGGTCATACCCACGTGTGAAAATTATGAATAGTAGTAGGTCGTCAAAAGTTTTACACACCAAAAGGGATGTTTTGAGTCATTTTCCGATTTGTGTGTTGAAAGCACTCTGGTTCACTTCTAGACCTCAACTTTGCCGGTTTTCAGCTTTGTAATGACGTCAGTAGCATTCAAGGAAATGCGATTCAAATGTTAGGGCTCTGGACATGGACATATGTATGTGTACAGGTGAGAAGAATATAAAATACTCATCGAAAATGAGATCCAAAATGAAAATGGAGTCGATACGCACGTTAAGTGGCGTTATAAATATCATTATTTGAATTATACTGGTGAGAAGAAAAATTTTGTGTTGAAACATTTCACTTCATCCTAAAGAATACAATTTTCAAGACTTTTTTAATTTTAGAGTAATCAACAATTGCAACTTTTAAGTTATTTGGTAACTTCATGAGTAGATAAGGCAATCATAACTCAAAATCAGCAATTTAAATCAATAAAATCAGAAAGTGCATGTTGATGAAAACTCAAGAAAACCTGTTCTAATATTGAAGCTGGAGCTGAAATGTGTTCTAATATTGAAGCGGAAAGCCTCTTGTGTTGATTAAAACCATTAAGCTGATATGAATGATGTAAGCAATTTCGCATACTCTTAGTATATTCTTGTCTACAAACTTTCCTGAAGAAATATTGAGGCGTCAGTAACAGTAACGTCAACTTTGTTTATTCATACATAGAATTATTATTATTTACTCGTACTTTGAAAGTGTCTTTCCCACAAACTGTTGTACCTTAAAGAGAAACTATAGGCATTTTCATTAAATTAAATTAATGAAACGGGCAAACTTTGGCTTCTTTACAAAGAACTTTTTGGTTCTGCTTTCCTCGAAAAGAAGATAAATACATCTAAATGTCAAATACATAAAAACAACTGTAAATTACAGTGTTTCCTTTGAAAAAATATCCATTGACCATATTATGACATTCTTCCAAGAAAAATGAAATTCAACCATATTATGACATCGATATCGACATCGACCCTATTATGGCATTCTTTCCAAGCCGGGTGAAATTTTGGGTTTCACTTTTCCTGTAATCAGGGACCAATACGCACTCGGAAATAACAATATCTGCTTTGACAAGACGGTCAATATAGTTTGTGATAAGAGTTTGAGTATAGTCAATGCCAACGAAATTGAAAGGGCATCGGTCAATTCTGTCGAAGGTATAAATATAACACAGGGACATCATCTTTAATTATTCACAAGGAGTAGAGAATCATTTTTGCTATAAATCAAGAAAAACATTCAAACAATTTAAATGAGTAGCATATTTGTTGCGGAAATGTCACAGTCAACATATGGAAAGCCGAAAGTTCGATCTTCTGGGAAATTGTACTTCCTACGCATTTATCTTGGTCCTTGCTTTGATTTATGCAGTAATTTCAGGGACTTATTTATTCTATCAAATACAAACAAATCTTCTGATTTGGATTTTTGAGGATGTTTCAGGTTTTTTTCCCATCGTAGCCATGTTTATGTAAATATTTCATTTCAATGTGCTTTCACACTCTTCATAGCTGAATATGAAAGAAGTAATAGTTGCGTTTAAATTCCATGCACAAATATTGAGTCGAACTATATACATACGTATGTATGTATATCGTTTCCAAAATACAAGCAGATGTTTTAGTTTTGTTTGCGTAGTTGGTTGCAAACATAAGACCTGCAGAAACTTCAACTTTGTGAAAATGTCCTGCAGCTCCATACATTTTACAAGGTTACTGTTCTGTTGTGTTCTGTTCTGTGGCGTTCTGTTCTGTGGCGTTCTGTTCTGTGGTGTTCTGTTCTGTGGTGTTCTGTTCTGTGGTTACTGTTTAATGTTATTAAAATTACATTATGATGACTGTACTAAAAGCTTGAAAATGAATGCCTCTTCTACTACGGGATTTAATTTAGACATGAATCTGAGTCCATTAGTACAAAATTGACAGCTTTTAATAAGTAAATAATCCCACCAAAATTAATTTTACGAAATTGCCGCAAACAGCTGATTACGCCACTAGAACGGAAACAATGCATTAAACATAACAAGATCGTGTGTCATTTGCTCAGCTGGTACGGCTACGGCAAGAAATCAAAATTCAGTAGAATACGATGCTTATTGTTATGAATAGGTTCAATGACGACTAATTGAACCGTAAATGATGTTGAACAAATCTTGGCTAAGAGGTCGGTTATTACTCTTAAGTTGTTGAAACATATTTTTTAAATCAATTGCTTGATGTGGCCATATTTGACAGGAAGGAAACATGGAAGGGTCATCTTACCCATAGGTATCATTTTATAATATACGAGGATGCGTCAAAAAGGAATGCCTTTAGCGCTCTAAATTTTGTTTGTTGCACAGCTTCTGGACTATAAATGCGTGATTTTATAGAGGAAGCCTTACTCTTCTTAAATAGTTGTTTTTTTTTTCAGATTTATTGGGAAGATCCATGTATCTGAAGGTAAAGTAAAGACTCGTTATTGAATGTATGGCAAACAGAAGTTGTGCTCCTAAAAAAATCTATAATCGCTTGAAGAATGTAATGGGCATCAGGAATTTAGGGCGTATGGAGAAGAAATTTGAAAACGGAGAAACAGAAATTGCAGATAAACCGAGAATCGGCCAGCCGACAGCATCAGGCACAGATGCAAATCAAGAGCATGCTGATGCATTGGTTCATCGTTGAAAATCTCGTATAGCATTGCTCAAGAAATAATAGGTAATACCACAAAGTTTGTGCTAAATGAGTTCCTAGGCAAATGACTGATGATTCTTTGAGAAAGCGAGTGGAAGTTTGCCAAGAGCTATACCCTACAGCCTTTATATACACACAGGGTGTTATTCTTGTTGATTTTCTGCAATCTGGTGCTACAATCAGCAGCAAAACCGATGTTACTACATTTACCAAATTGAAGGGGGCAATAAAAATGACAAGACCACAAAAACTCGTTAGTTCCAGCAGTCTTCATCATGATAATGCACGCCCATATACGTCGTTCTTCGCAATCTAGGCGATTGCAAAAATAGGTTAATCTGTAAAATCACAAGCACCTTACAGCCTTTATTAAGCCCTTTCTAAATTTTAAATGTTTGAACCTATGAAAGACTTGAATGACGTTAAAATAGCTTTTAGATTTTGGTTCGGAAGCAAAACTCTAAATTTTTCCAAAATAATTTTAATGTCTGGATTAAATGTTAGTGCAAATGTGATTAGATTGTGTAAAAAATAGTTCAGGCTATAATTTGTTATAAATTTTGCGATTCATCCATGAAATTTTTACGGCACATAAGACAATAGTTTTTGACCCATCGTCGTATTTATTGTCATAATAAAATCACTACTGAAGCAGTTGAAAGGTTTAAGCCATCGTACCCTACCATTTAACTCACGCTTTCTAAAAACTAGAGTGGAGTTGACTGGTGTAAATGCGAAACGCATTATTGCATGGACGCATGGGCTATGAAACACCATGAAGGCAGAAAATAGAGACGGAAATAAGAAACAAAAGTTACTCGACTCACTTGAAGGGGGTCACTTGAAGGCGACCCACGACCAGGAAGCTCAAATGAAGTTACCACTCCGGAAATTGTTCATAAAGTCGAACAAGTGAAATTAGAATTTGCTAGAATAAAGAAAAAAGAAAATAAAAGGTTGGAGTATCAGATACAGCCATTTTAAATATTCTCCACGATCATCTTAGCATGACTGGGGTCGGTGAAATGTGCGTGCTGAAAATGCTCACGCCGCCTCGAAAACAAAAGCGCGTGGAGTGCTGTCACGCTTTTTTGTGACCTCTGTATTGAAGATGAAGGTGGAGTAGTGAGTGAAATCGTTGCTGGAGACAAGACCTGGATTCATTATTATGAGCCTGAGTCCAAACATGGACTCTCCGCAGTGGCACAAAAAAGGGACACCGCCACCGAAGAAGTTCAATGTGCCACAAACTGCTGGCAAAAACAAGGCGACTATTTTTTTGGAATTCCGAGGACAACCTGTTGATTAATTCTGGGGAGGTTGAAAGAAGCCACCAAAGAAAAAAGAAGAGGAAAATTAACCAAAGATTTCCTTCTTCTGCAAGACAATGCACCTGTGCACAAGAGTCGTTTTGTGTTGGCTGCCCTGCATAAGGTGGGCTTCGATATTTTAGAACACCCACCCTACAGCCCTGACTTGGCTCCTAGAAATTCTTATTTTTTCCCAAAATCGAAAAAGGAACTTCGTGGGAAGATATTTTCAGACGATGAAGTTGTGAAGGCTTACTTTTCCGACAAACACAAAACATTTTTTTAGAAGGTATACATAAACTCATTGAAAGATCCGAAATATGTATTAGAGTAGCAGGCAGATATATTGATAGTTTAAAAATAAACTTACATTTTCGTTTGCACTTTTTACCCTAATTCCGCGAACTTAAAAACCAGCCTCGTAAATGCTGTCTAAAGTGACACAAGGTTCAATCAGTGGACCGGAGTTTTACAGGATATTCATCACTGACCTCCCGTTTTTATCGGAACAGCGTCTTGTTAAAGTCCTTTTATATGCAGATTACATAATTTTATTCGCGTCGTGCTAAGGTCCGCTCATAGCAGAGAAGAGCGTAGAGTGATATTTTACTGATTTGAGACTTTATTTTGACAATTGGGGCATCAAACCAAACAGAAGTAAGATGCGAATTGGTATATTTCGCTATTCATATAAATATCGTGGATATCTAACTATTCGCAAAAAGACTAAAAAGTTCATTGCATCGTTCGAAACTCTACAATCACTCCCTGCTCAACAGTGAACTACTTTGGCATCGATTTTCAGGAGTTCCTGAAGCTTGGCCTTTTCGTTCGATATAAAATCAAAGTTGCCAAATCCACATGTCAGCGCATTATACATTTTTTCGCAAGGAAAATGGACCTGACCACCAACTGCTACCAAACTCTTACCCAACCAATCCTTACTTACGCATCTCCATCCTGGATTATCTGCTCCATCACAGAGGCGGACATTTTCGTGCGGATGATCTTGCGCTTTCGAGCGGGCAAGTTCTTCAAATCAATAACTGAAAAGTGGCCGAGGAACTGTCACCTCTATCGTGAGAACGGTCTGAAGAAACATACGGACCAAACTGGAACTCACTAAGAATTCCAATGGTTAGACAGACGAACATGAGAACAGACTAACTAGATATTTCGGGTATTGGTGAGCCATTAATGCGTCTGGCTATAACAGCTATCGAACTCATGAGTGCGCTGTTCGCTATGTAGGCACCTCAACGATTAGGAGGAATTAGTTTTAATTAAGTAAGGCTATTAGCTAATAAATTAGGCATAAGTTAGATTTAATCTTAGTTTCTGGTAGTTGGTAAGAGAGAATATAGCTTTTGTACTAGCTAGGTAATAATGTTTCGGAATATATTAAATGTCGTGAAATTGAGAAACATATCTTTCAAAAAACAATACGAACCTGCACGGCAAAACCATATAGCCATTAAATTTATTTGTTAAATAAGTTATTCAGTAAGCTAGGTTAAAAATATGTAAGAATTATTTCAAAATACAATTTCTTCCATTCATTTGCGGCTGCGAGTTCTATGACTTGAAGCGCATTGCCTTAGTTTAGTTTCCTCATCCAAATTGTGGGTGCCTAAGTATCACCTCGTCATCAAAAAACTTCATTGTAAGTTTGTGAGCGTTTTTGAGACGATGTTTGTAAATTCATCATGCACGCATAAGCTGCATAGCCTTTCATTAATAGCCAATAAAGGTAGATTTAATTTTTTGGCTTAAAGTAAGCGTTTTGCAAGCATATGGTGTTTTGAATGGCAGTAGTAGTGTAACCTATATTTTTCTTTGTAAAGTACAATTTCTCATCTATCGGATCTCTTGTATTGCTATTGTGTTGGCCTTATACTTAGATAGCGCATCGGTTAGCTGCTGAGTTGCTCGAGTTCTATAATGAGATCTAACGTACCATAAAAAATCCGCAATCTTCATAATATAATCATTTGAGTTTATCATAAAGTGAATCTTACAATTGATCCTATACATAAATGACTGTTTGTTTTCTTTGATTTTTTCACTTAATGCAGTAACGGTTTGCTACAATACATGGACAATTTAGCCGCGGTTCCGAAAAATTTCAAAAATATTGCACGCAGCACTAGTCTTCCCCTTATATTTAACTTCATTTTCATCTAAAAATACATAAAAATACAACAAGCACTTAGAACTAACTAAAATAATTTGATTTTGACCAATATGATTGCGGTGGAGAAATAACATTGTCCATATACTTACATTGCACACAAAATTAATAATAAAACCAAACTACAGCACACATTAAAGAAAACTACAAACATCCACTGTACTCCACTGGAGCAAGAAAATATTCGTTATTCCAGAAAAGTATCTTAAAGTCTATAACATAAAGATACCAAAAAAGTGACAAAAGTCACTGAACTGTCGGTCGCTTGTCTTTATGTTGACTGATTTTCGCAGACGAATGAAAAGAAGGCGAAAACCAGCATTTAGACTAAATATGGTTCCAAGCGGCGAATCAAATGAAGTGAAACATTCCAGATGAAATTTATATGGATTCCAAATTTAGCGAGATCTGGACTGCATTAAAATCTGTGTGTGTGTGTGTGTGTGTATTTAAGATGTCAGTAGAATGTGCTGGTTTATGCTAGAAGAATGTGTATCCGTGCAAATAGGAAAAAATCTTAAGCATTCGTGCATCTTTTATCAACTTATCTTTATATGTGCTGAGATGCATTGTGAGGCACATCAGTATGCACACGGAATAGAAAGGAAAGAAGCGTTATCACTTTTAAAATAGATCAGCGCTGAATTCAAGTGCTCATTGCGTAATTTAGTTCAAAGTAATTTAGTGATTGTAAGTGCAATACCATATTCTGATTGGAGAAACGACACCTACCGTAACAGCCGAGAAACAGGAAACCTGCTGTTTATTTCCATTTTGAATCAAAAATGACGTTTAAACAATATGTCAGCTACATACATTATACACATAGTTACCCTTAGCTACTTCCTTAATACACTTTAAAATACGAGCAATAAATAGCTGCTATGATAGCATCTATTGTAAAATTTTGGACCGCCTGAATGTCAAATAGCAAGCATCAGAAAGCAGCTATTCCGTATCTTGGGACAGCCAATACACCAGCTATAAAAGGAGTCTAGCACACTCTTGTGCTATTTGTGGAAATGCTATTTTTACTTACAATTTAAAAATTGAGTTTTCCGTTTCTAGCAAGTGATAGTCCACCAACTTCAAAGTAAATGCTCAAGAGAGACGTCGGGAACAAGCTGTCATCACCATCCATTGCTTCGTGGTTTGTGCCCAGGTGGAAGAATATCACACGAATTGCATCGTTGCCACACAATTTTTGCTGCCAAGCGTTTTGCAGGAAGCTCAATTACTTGATGCTACTGGCCGATGGGATTGTAGTGAAAAACGCGTGGTTCCCAAAAGGATCTCAGTCATATGGATTTCAGCGAAAAACATAAAAGGAAACAATGTCGTAGCTTAGACATTTTAGTGTTCGAATTGACTTGCAGCCCTCTAGCATCATGCAGCATGTTAACCTAATCGTACGTAAATTCATGTTAACCTACTCGTACGTAAATTCACCTAATATGTACTATAAATGTATATGCAGCAGCCAAATATTTTTCCGAACCAAAGTGTGCGTGAGGATATTCTACAGATATAACTGGATGCATACTTTATACGAACATGAAAGTAAAAAATGTTTGACTTGTTTTTGAGAAGTTTTCAGCGAACGAGTGGCTAGTTATTCCACGATGTACCACACAAATGAACAGGAATAAATAGTTCAACATTCTGCCGGGTTATTGCTTGCTGCTCTATGAATCCTTATTGTTACAATGAACGTACAACATCAGAACTAGACTATGTACGCCGGAAATGGAAAACTTTTCTGGGATTAAAAGCAGTTACGAGCCGAAAACGATAGCTAAATGGTTCGTAAAGGACACGCAGCAGGACTCCCATGATTTACTTGTTCCTGCGGAACAAGAAAGTTCAAACTCGTAAAAGATTACAGTTAGCCACAAACAATAGTTTGTGATTTTTATGAGATGCGGATATAAACTTGCTGCTTTGATTATGAGGGGAAGCTAGCAAAAATGTTTTTTGTTTGGTGAAACACTATGAAAGACTATTTACCTTTAAGCTTTGAAATATTTCAGCGATTGGAAAAATTTGATCACTTTGTTAACAGTAATTTGTTTGAAATTAAAGCTATCAAATTGAACAAATGCTAATTATTTCTTAGATATTAAAGCTAGAAATCTTCCCCTTGATGAGTGAATAGCAAATGAAAATTTGATAAATCTGGTACACAATATCTTTTATGTTAAATTAGAGAATTAAGCTTAATTCTAGGGTATTTTTGGTATACGACCCCCTTAAAAGGCGAGGCGCCCAATAGTTTCAAACTTGGCAGGCTTTAACCTTTCACTGAAATCACTTTACCTTTACCCTGCAGATACCAATTTTACAATGTACTTTCTCTCAAAACGAGCAAAGCTCCCGAAAGACCCAAGTCTGAAAATGTGTATGCATTCAAGCAATCGTTACTCCTTCCTCTTTCATTTGTTGAAAACGCGTAATTTAAGTTAATTATGCAATGCTTCCACTAAACTTCCACACATCGATGCACTTTAGTATCAAACGGAGGTATTTCTCAAGTTCTGCCTCTTGTCCGAATCGAAGTAGAAGAAAAAAGTAATTGAAATTCTCGATTTATTGCAATTTGAACTTTGATCATGGACTTTTCTAAAAACTTTACCAATTTATTCAGTGCACGTTTGATGCGGCTTGTAAAAGAAGGACGGGAGTCCACAAGGGGAAGGACATGAAAGTGGTCGTATTCGTTCTTCTATTTCCGTAAGGGTTATATGCATCGATGTACATGCATGAAAACAAAATAATTATTGTAGCAGGATTTCGACCGCAAAGAAAATATGCATGGTTCGACTGGAATCCGTTCTGCTCCAATACGTAGACCCATAACACTTCCAATTTTAGGAAAGTTTTGATTGCAAACGAGCACTTTTCGAGTCATTTCGATAAATGTATATGTTGACTTTTAGGAAAAGCAAACATGTTTTGCATGACTTTGTTTGGCCTTTGGAAAAAGTATTTCCTAAAGGCGGAACTCACAATGAGTAGCTCTTGCAGGATACATGCTAAACTCGATTCGAAACTTGTCCAAGCCTTTATGAGCTTTTGCTTGTTAATTTATTCCAATTTCAAACCAATGTCAAAGTATTAAAATAATATCCAATTTTACACTAATATATTCACTGTCGCTTCCAAATGAAAAGCTTCGACGTCGACTAATGTGAAACTTTTCAATTTAGCTTCTGACGAAGTGCATCTGTGCAGATTCTATGTACATACTTATTCCGTAGAATAATTCTTAAATTGATTGTGTTTCATGCATTCAAATGATGAATTCAACATAAAACGGCCCACAGACACGGAGATCTAGTTGTCGACTGGATCTCAATTGATTTGCCACAGACACAGATAATGTAATCGCAACTTGAATTGCAATCTCATTCGAACGCTGTTTTCGTGGAGGCAACACATGCTTTGGAATGGGTGTTTTTAGGTCATTTTCGTTGTAAGAAAACGGAGGACATATGTACATTGTAAGCATTGTTAGCAAATGATGTTTTACGTAAAGTAATTTCGAACAGGTACATACACTCGGATATATAAGGTATTTGTACTTTCTGCTTCAGGCATCTGTAACCTAGTCATAGATCCCTCTAAATAATTTTTAATTGCCGGTCATCATAACCAGGCATTGATTGTTCGTATTAGGGGTGTCGGAACTGATTTTCGAAGAAAATTATACATTTGTATGTATCATGAGCTGGCAGCAATTGTACCTTAATAGGGTTTAAAATTATGTTTCACGTAAAGTTATTTCGACCAGGTATGTGCGGGTATCTAGGTATTCGTACTTTCTGGTTCAGCCACATGTAGCCCTCTAAATACTTTTTTATTGAATTTTAATTGGCGGTCATCATAGGCAAGCAGCACTGAAAATGAACTAAATATCCGTTGCTGCCAAAGAAAAGATATTATTGTTCCACATCTATTCTTTTCGTTCATAAATATTTCCTGAAATAATAAAACATTCACGGGATCATGAGGTATGCTAACTGACTCTTGTTGAGCGTACTCATACACAATTCAGTCCGTTAAACCAATGATTTCAAATTATGTTACCATTACGTTACACTAAATTCAAATGAGATCTCCATTCTAGTCTCAAAATCACCACAGACACAGCAACATGTTCGTCGACCAGTAGCTCCGCCCACCAAATATCAAAAAATTTTGATATTTACTGCAACCGTTGCAGAGACTAAAAATGCAACCTGAGACTAGCCCACAGACAGAGATTTTCGTTGCAGATATCGCATATTGCAGATCTAGTTGTCGACGAGATCTCTCGTCTGTGGGCCGTTTTAATGCATCTATTCCGGTTAAATATTTGCTGAAGATAAATTAATTACATTTGAGTATATTATTTGCATTTCCTGCTTTGTGGAATTGCTAAATTTGATAAGCACCTCATTCTGTAAGTTGACGAGTTACTCATTCGACTTGATTAGTTACACAGGCAGGTCAACTCAGAGCAGAATGGAATAACCATGGCAAACACTAGTAGCCAGTACCTTACACACTCGGCTTTACGAGCTTCATATAAGATATAATGGCTAGTCAGTAGCTGTACTATAATTTGTTTATTTAAGTTTTTTACTAATATTCGAAGAAGAACATTAGCATTAAAAACACTTTGGCCAAAAATTCATATTTCTATATATGTATATATATATATATATATATATATATATATATATATATATATATATATATATATATATATATATATATATATATATGTATATATATATATATATATATATATATATATATATATATATATATATATATATATATATATATTTATATATATATATATATATATATATATATATATATATATATATATCATCAAAAAATTTCAGTGAAAAAATCTCAGGAACTCGCCATCCGATTGAACTGAAATTTTCAGGATACATTGGTGTATATGCAGAATAGTGCCAGATTTCACAAAAAGTTAATAGTCTTTAACCCTTTGGTGCCGCCGGCCATTTTAGTGATATTTTAAATATACCTATTATTCTGTCAAAAAATAATTTTTGCAAAAATAAAGTTTATGTAATGAATTCTGAACGTGTTTCAAATGTGAATATGATAATGTTTTTGAAATTTTTAGCCCTATGTGTGTGCTAGGCGCCTAAAATGAGATTGGGAAAATTTGAAAATTTTCGAATTGTGATAACTTTTTATTAGATTATCGAATCATAATGAAACTTACAGGACATATAAATGTTGTTAAGTTGCACACTTGCGTAGTTTTTCATGAACGTGCTGGCAACCCTGTAGCTACGGCAGGCACTGAAAGTGAAAACATTCAAACCATCGAATCTCCTAAAATATGTTCGTTTCTTAGAATGAAAACCAACTTGTCTACAAATCTTATGCTTTGTCTAAACAGTCAAGGAAAAACTTTGGAATTTTCATGTCGGACAAGAACGGTAACCCTTTCCCAATTTGCCTATATTTTTAGCATCAAAAACTTCTGTTCACGGGAACTCACGAACGAATAATCAAATGCAGTTGAAATTTACAGAATACATTGGACTTTAGTAGGACCAGATCTGATAGAAGCGATTTTGAATTGTGGGCAACCCTGTGCCAGTGGTGCCATCTTGAAAAATTACAAAGAAAAAAAACTGCTTTTTGCCCTATGAATTCTGATTCGGCTATCAGATTTTCATGAAATTGACACAGTAGCTGAACCTTACTTTAAGTCGTGTTTGATATAAATTTGGCTGAAAAACTCGATTGGTGCTGCCAGCTATGGTAATTTTTGTGTCTCTGTTTTTGAAAATTCGTTCAGGAAAATAAAGTTTTTTGCCCTATAACTTCCAGTGCAGTCATGAAATCAATACGAATTTCATACATTTAATGGAACTTGTTATAGGCATTATTCAGGTCAAATTTGGTTGAAAAGCCATGGTAGGGTTGCCAGCTATTGTTGGTTTTGTGTTTATTTGCAATATCTTTCTTAAGCGATTTGATCGTAAAACTTTCAAATGGTAATGGTATTGTTGTGAAAATATGCAGCAGATATTAATTTTTCGATTATTTAAAAAATCCCGCGGCTGGTAACCCTAAATTTCTTTACACTCCTATAACTTTGAACGCAGTCATCGAATCGAGACGAAATTCGCAGGTTAGGTTCATTTCAACGTGATGCAGATGTGATACAGGCAAAAGGTTGCCAGCACGAGTCTGTAGTGCTATTTCTGTATCAATAAATGCTTACAGCTAGTATTCATACCAGAAAATACATACAATGAAAATAAATAACCAATGTTTCAATTCCCCAACTTCAATCACAGTGCTGCAGGCACTGAGCATTTTCTTCATTGATGTTATATGAGATGCTGTTTTCAAAGTTTTGTGAAATAAGCAACTGATAACAAATATAGTTAACAAGTGTTTTGCTCTCATAAACTTGGAAATTTATGCCAGTGGTAATATCTGAAATCTTTCCATCATATGAGTTATAATGCATTCTTGAGACCAAAGTAAAACGTGGTGTTTGAAACATTTTGGCTGTAATAAGCAGCTCGTGTGGTAGAATATGCACTCAAAATCTGCCCGATTCTTCTACTGTTCTTCGACATTAGTGTTTCTAGCGGTTCAGGTGCGCTAGAGTTTTTTATTATTTCCTATCTTTTTGTAGAGACCCATTTTGATTGGTCTATGAGGTTATCTTGTTTGAAATAATTCTGAATTACCAATATGTAATATTTTTATTTCCCGATGAGATATATAATTGTATGAGAAATGGCTGCTAATTATTTATTCTAATCGCACCCTCGCCTATTCGCGTCACATATATTTAGGTATAGTAATTCTCCTGTTGATCTTTCAATAAATTTGTGTAGTCACATTCATTTCAGTGTATCTAATAATCAGCGAGATAATATATAATTTGTAATCTTCATTCTATTATTCCAAGTAAAAAGTTAAGTTTAATAAGCTATTTTTGGCAAAGCAAACGAAATTATATAAACAGCTGATTTCTCGTTAGACAAAAAAATTTCTCAGACCGTCAAATAAAAGTACTTATTAATCAGAATTGCAAATTATTATCCATCGAGTATTGATTGAACTTCAAAACGCTTTTATGGCAGCGTGTCTGATTTCGAGTGAATTTCCATTCGCTCAGAAGATAAACACAAACTATTTCAGAATTTGCTATTCTTCAGGATTTTTCTTAGGAATTATTCGAAAACTTTTAGCTTTCTCAGGGTATAGAATTAATGAGCTACAGCAATTGTGCTGTCGGCCCGTACTCGTAAAGCAAAGAAAATAAAGCTTCAAGTGTCTGGATTTAGGAAAGATAAGAGGAAAAATTCATTGATTCGAAATATAAACTCGTTAAGAACAACCGAAAGATTCAGTCAAGATAAATGGAAATAATTGAATTGATTCGACTGAACGAAAATCAATGGAATAATATGATTTTGTTCCTGAAGGTATTTTTATGGAGAGCAAATTATTTGACGAAGAAGCTCTTATCAAAGTAAAATCTGAAAAACCTACAAATCAAACCACAGTTGAAAAGTATTTTTCTTAACATTTGGCGCAGCACAAATAGCTTAGAAAATATTTCATATAAAAATTTATTTGAGACAATGATTATTTTTTGAATGTCTTGAAAGAATTCATTAGCATTTACAAATAGGTGAAATGAAGCTCACGTTTGAATTTACAGAGAGCTAGTTATGGGCTTCAGTCGTTAAATCGATTTTTCACCAGGATGTTATGAGTCGTTTCAGTATTTTTTGGCCGGTTGATTAAATTCTTTTTAAAATTATAAATTTCCAGCATAATCCATAAACCGTATTTGAGTCTGTTATTATTCAAAATTAAATACAGCTACACATGAATTACATCATTATTGAATAAAATATAAAAATATTGAAAACTATATTAAAATCAAAAATATAAATTCATAAAATAATAAAAAAAAATTAGCTAAACTATTCAAAAGTAAAACTCAATAGCTGATTTTATTTTCATCCAGAGTGTAGTAGGTATCCTGGATGCATAATAAAACGATCCAGAGTAGCAGGCGAGTTTTTTTCCGTCAGACAGTTGTCATTTCAAAATTTGAGCTGTCATATAACCAACGCCGTTTTCAAATGTATGTGACATGGAAATTTTTGAAAATTCCAACTATTCCAGTTGATATGACTTTTCGAAATACGTTTCACAGAGAGCACGAGTACGAACTCCACTGAATTCACAAGTGTTTGTACTCTGGATGTTGTTGTTGTTTCGTTTGCAAATCGATATCCTGCACTACTCTGGATGTATAATAAAACGCGCCTAGTGGAGCCAAATTACTAAGAGAGAAGGAAATAGCTGTATTTTTAAAAATAGTTTTAAATAGCGGCATTGGTAAATTACCAAGAGTAGAGGTAAATTACCAAGATTAAGTTTGAAACGAATTCTCAATGATCGCAATAAAGGCTAGTTAAGCACACTTTCGTAACTCTTGTAGCGATCTAGTTCATGAGTTGAAACCGAAATCCGAGGCCCATTTCTGTAACTTGAGTAGAGACAAATCTCTATTTGATGATGTGACGTAAATTCACCACGCAGAACTCTACAGATAGAGTTTGATCCTTTCTGTACAATGCTGTCGAGAATTCTATGGTGAAATGTGAGTGGCAGAACGGACCGATAATATTCGGAACAAAAATAGAAAATTGTAAACTTCAAAGCTGACTTTGTGTGAAAGCCTGGATTTGATTTCATTACGAATGTAGTGTTCGTAGCGCTGCTTGCCAAAGGTGTCAATTCTCAAAGTGCCGAACTTTTACCTATGGGTTTGAATGCCACCAAAGTTCGTGGTTTTTTTTCTCATTCACAATATATTTTTTTATTGGCTATTTATTAGTAAGAGAAGCTTGGGTTTAAAAAGTTCATCACTGCGACAGTGAAACTAATTGTATCTTTTCAATGGCTGAAGATCTACAAGTGAAGGTCTGCAACTGAACTCGTGCTTATATGCGGCAATACTAATGATCATAGAAATATGTTACAGATTTAAAAACGTGCAATGAGAAATTCTATAAATCCCTTTAGCATTCCGGAAGTGAGGTTTCTGATGCTTTTCCTTTCAACAAAGAATAGGATCGTAAACTTCTGGAGGGGTTACGTGCTTACAAGAAAAACGTAATAAGGAAGACTTAAGTTCCTAAAACTGTGAGGACGTATTCCGTATCGCATTATTATGCCACATCAATGCATAGTTCACGTGCTTCAAGATATTTCGATCTCTTGAAACTGTCTCGAAAACCAAATGTAACACAAGTACTAATAAATGGGAGAGTAAATAAACTGTGAGCCTACGTTCACAAAGCTAAAAAGAAGTTAGAAGAATATTATAAAGTCCTAAATGGATTTCCTGGACATAGGGGTTTTCAGGATTACTGTGAGGCCGATGAGCTAGCAAGGCTTGGAACCCTCTTACCAGAGGTCTCTTGCTCCTTCTCAATAGGTATACCGATGACATCGGTCAAATTGGCCACCAGGCAAAAATATTTTGAGGACGCTAGGAAGTCCTGGGCAGACGAATCATTCTACACGATAGCAACGCAGTCCTGGATATCCGTGGATGCGCATCGCACCAGGCAGCTTTTAGGCTTAACTCAAAGTGCTCTGCGTTGCACTTTGGGCGGCATGCGCAACGATTGGGCGTAGAGTTTAAAGACTTCTGTCGGAGTTGTGGCTCTGAGGACGAGGAGGAATCCGTCCTCTCTCTCTCTCGTGTGCCAGTGCCCAGCTTTGGCAAAGAAAAAGTTGGTGGCACTTGGTGCACCCTTTCTCTCAAACCTGACCGAACTATCTCTGGTCAATTTAAAGGGGATAGTGCGGTTTGTCAAAAGAAGCAGATGGTTTCCTGATTTCAGTGAGTAAGAGAGGGTCACAAATTATTGTGGCATCACAACGGGCATATCTTGTGCCTATGTGCGTCGATCATCAGGCCTCTATAGATCGGCAATCACTTCAACCTACCTACCTACCCATCTAAATGGGTTTACTCAAGAGTGTAAGACATTAGCATTTTGAGATACTCAGAGTGTTCGCAATTTTATGAGAATGAACATTTCCAAACTTTTTGATGTCAACCTCATATAAAAGGCAAGATGATCTTATCAAGAAAAAAAAGTTATTTAAAAATATCAAAAACACCAAAGGACTAACAATGGATTCTAACTAAGAATGGTAGCTCCTACGCATATATACACAGGAGCAAAATGAAGGCAAAAGGATATTGAAGAATTCATGGCCTTTCAGTTTTAAGAGGAGTAGCATATGATCAACGGAATCAAATGCAATTGTTTTTGTGAGATGATTAGAAAATGAAATTTAACTAAGTGGTTTTAAAAGAAATTTAACTAATGCATTAAAAAAGTCAGTGTATATAATAAGAACTTGTTGTTTTTGATCCAACGCAGATGCGACAGTATTTCTGAAGGTTTGTAAGAATGGACTTTCTATTAACAAAACCATGTTGCCCGTGTGCCAGAATGGGCCAGATAGAGGAATTAAGCTTGCTATAAACAATATACTGCATAAGTTTGCCGAAGTACGGAAGAAGAAAAATGGGACGATAGTTGGATATACTAGAACACTCACCAGACTTGCGTGTTAGTATAAAATTTGCAGTTTTCTAATGTCACAAAAATTTCCAAGCAGTTAGGGTACATTTAAAAAGAATGGTCAGCAAAACACACAAGGAGGAGGAAAATTACTATGCCAATACATTGGAAATGTTGTCATTGCCACAACCAGTTGTGTTATCACGGCAGTTAATTATTACACACAAAATCATTAATCACTTTTTCAAATTCGATCTCTTTGCGCACATCACATTCTATGAACATCAGCGACAAACTGGTCAATTTTTCTTGAAGCATTGTACTTCTTAATTTATTTTTTATTCTTTTCAATTTCGAGAAGGAGCGTTCTCCACTGCAGTTAGTTGCCATGATTCTTAAAAAGATTCTCAATGCAATTTCTACAACTGGAAACGTGTCTTCAATTTTTTTTTCTTTCAAAAGATTATATATTCCTGAAATACTCATAGTTTATTCATTTTCACTAGTCTGAACACTTTTCAAGTATTCTGTTAAATACAAACATTCCATTTCTAACTCTTTCTCGCTAACGTCGCTATGATAGATTTTCGTGAATTCTTTGCATCCTTGTCTCAACTCCTTGAGACTAAAAGCTTTCAAGCGAGATAAACAACCGGACCGATGACTTATTTCGTTGTACGAATTCAATCGCTGTTTTAGATGAACGCTGAGAGGATCAACTATGGGAATAAAAGTTTCTAAATTGAATTTCTCTTTCCCATTTAGTTGAACTGATGGCGCACAGCCATTAAATAATGCCTGACGTGAGCTTCTACTTCTTATTCTTTGAGATAGGTCCTTGTAGTCACATTCCCGATTTTTCTCTTTGGTGCACGATTCGAAGTCATCAAATTTATCTGTTAATAATAGAATCATCAAGTGAAGCTAACAAATTAGTTGCAACGTCCATTACTTTTCTGAAGATAAATAAGAAATGTTTTTTATCTATTCTTTCCAATATGGTGTAGAATCCAAAAAATTCCATCGGTGTGTAGAATCCAAAAAAAAAATTCGACAGTTTCTGAACCGTTTAAAAAAAATTATTACCTCTCGTACACACCCAGCGGCATGAAAACCTACCAAGTTTAGAGAATGTCCCGCTAATTTAACTTAATTTATAATTTTTTTAGGATATGTTTCCCCATTACGCCAATAAACTCATTACAAACATCCGCTAATAAATAAAAAGTGTGTCCCTTTCCAGGATTCCCAATTTTTTTTAGGTGATCTGCAAGAAATTTATCAGATTCACTTAATAACTCCACACATCCTAAATAATTTCCATTGTTTGCATCTAATAATTTCATTGTCACCTCGGAACGGAAGCCAACATTTTTAGAGCTGCGACAACCCGTTAAAGAGCACTTTTCCAGTAATCCACTCGTTTTTAATTTTGACATAGTAAGCCTGTATCTACTCTACCAACTGCTTTACTTCGTGACATATAAGTCATCATAGAGTGCCTATGTACAGTGCTATTTTTATTATGTAAAATTATGTGATTAATGTATTTCCAATCATTACATCCAACTGGAGAGCACAAGTTTATATCAGAAAAAAAAAATACAGATTTCCTCGAAGGCGAATACAGCAACCATTTTCTTTCAACACTTTCATTGTTCTTTGATTTCTTCTGCCAGTCCTTATGCATTTATCCGCGGATATAGGCTTGAGCATCACTGGTTTATTCATTCAAAAATAATTTAGGGAAATCACATACTAGTAAACAGATAGCTTTGCCAGTGTTAGGCCCCTGGTTCCTGAGATTGCTATAAAAGCAGATAGATAGTTATTAAGTATAGTCAGGTAATTATAGTTTAGTTTTCGCAACATAAATCTACTTATCGTTTGGTGATCTGGAAATAAGGGACCCCATAGATCGCGGGGCTCTGGGCACGTGCCCAGTGTGCCCATGCGCAAAGATGGCCCCGAATATGATACTTCTATAGTTACTGTACATAGTGACACTCCCTTTCTTATGTTTAAGGTATGTTATACCTTTTCACGAGTCATCAGGCATTTTTTCAGGATCTCTTACGTCTATGATCATTTCATGAATCGATTGGAGTAGCGTAGTCCCGGAATAGGATAACATGGAAGAGGTACAAAGATACAAATGATTCTTTGTACTTCTTCCATGTCTGGTGGCGGTACTATAAAGTCTTCTTCTTACATTAGTGGGGATTCCGATTTTCCGGGTAAGCTGCATTAGCTTACCCTCCCTGAAAGTGTGATAGAACGAAAGTAAACCAATGGGACACCTGGTACGTGATAGTAGCATGACCGAGCTGAAGTAATGCAAAAGAGGTCCCAGGATGGATGCTCGTGACCGCTGAGTCATATTTTTCTAGTGAGCAAGAATACTCTTTCGACATCCATTCAAAAAAAAAGTTTCTTTCCCATCGTTGTAGAATATCTTCGGAATTGCTGATGAGGTACCGTTTTTCGTCCGCACAGCGTAGTGTGCACTGTGTCATGTTTCTGGCTGTTAAGAGAAGTTTCAAGCTGGCGTGGACCTTGTTCTCTATTTTCTCTCATCAAATACTGGACAGTTTTCTCTCAGGCTGCTTTTTTCTATCTGTAAAGTATCTTCTCTGTTTTTCTGAGCTTTTTATATTCCTCTTATTTTTACATTATTTGAACAAACCAAACAGTAACAACATATTTCTGTCTAATTGTCATTTACATCCTTTAAATATTTGGCTACGGAAATCAAGAATACCAAAGTAATTGTTTTTGAATAAATAACATTAAATTTAAATCCTGATGAATATGTTTAGGTGCAATCGTGTGTTAAATTGCTCTTTTCTTATTAACGCGCAGTGAATCTCGTTCGGACCTACTTATACCCGACCTAAATATCTTTCTTAGAATTTTCTCGTATGCGTAACCTGCAAAGAAGCTTCTTCGGGAACAAGAAACCTAATCGTTAAGAAATCTCTAGAGAAATTACCGAGAGATAAAATCATTGAGTGTATTTATGTGTGCCTGTAACTGAGGGCTTGCTTTCACATTTGATTGCTTTCACATTTGTTCCTTCTGGTATCATACTAAATGAAATACAAGATGATATAAATCTGTTTGTCAAAAGGACTTACGCAAGTAGACAGTGCCACCAGCATACATATATTTAGTGTTTTGCGATGCCCAGAATTAGCTTACAGTTTAATATTTCACTTCTCATGAATTTTGCATGCTCCATCCTGTGCACTTTCTCTCGTACATTATTCAATTGCTTAAGTTTAATTGTGACTTACTCATCTACTTTGAAAGCACAAGATTTGTTCGATTTATAAGTTATTCTTGTCTGAAACTCTTTTGGATCGGATGTACATATATTCCTGGTTTGTTCAACAAATTTCATTTGAAATGCAGTTTCAGTTCAAATCTTAATTTTACATCTAGTGGTAATCGCTGCTTAGTACTCTTAAGCTAATATAATTCTGTTGAAACTAGGTAGTTGTAATGCTTGGTAAGATTTGCAAGCGCTTATAGAAATCAGATAGACATGTGTCACTGTAAATGTTTTTCATACTATTTAAAACACTTTAAAAAAAATTGCAGTAAAGGTCCCATTGACGAATTTTTTGTTTTTATCCGAGCTAAATAGTACTAAATATTTTTTTTTGAAAGCAAGCTTAATGAAAGCAACTATCAAGATCATGTACAATGCAGGTTTGCTTCAGAAACTGGAATAAAAATCGCCATGTCTGGAAACATATAGACATGCATAATGTCAATTTTTTTCGCGCTGAACACCTGAAGAGATGATATAGGGCGTGTTAACGAGATTGCATGCGACGCCATTAAACGCTACAGAGACATGAAAGCGGCAATTTAGCCACAAGCGACATACAAGTGCACCCAGTAGACTTCAAAATCGCTCAAAATCATATATTTTTTTAATCCTATTTTAGAAAAACAGCTCAACCATGTGCTACGACAGCAAAGATGCGCGAAATTATCTAGTTTTAATATGTCTTTGAAGTTGCATGCAGACAAGCAGTTTTTCGCGAGTAGATATTTGGTTGAAATTGATTTAATACATGCTGCCGCACATAAACGTCTTGTCGTTTTCCATCAAGAGTTTTATTCGTGTCACAGCATTTGGAGGTGAGCAGAGAATTAAAAATTTATGAGACACAATTCAACAAGTTCCACGAATTGGTCGTTCTCTCTCCTACGGCAAGGTGAGTCCTCATTAGGAATATTTTTCTTTGATGCCATCCAGGTTGCAGCAAACAGCTCATTCTTGATAAATAGCTAAGCACGAGCATATACATCAATGCGTTTTCCCCATACTTATACACTTCAAAAGACCTACATGCCTCTTGGTTTTTCTATTTATAATAGGACTTTAAATATTGTGAGAAGCACATATTCATGTTTTCTCGTTCCGTAGGCTATAGCATCGATTTTCTTCAAAAATTTTGAACTACATAGCTGCCTCATGAGACAGCTTGATACAAATGCCCTGTCTGTTTTCCTATGCGATTTTGGACTTGTTGGTGGAATGGGGGAGCCTTATTATTATATTTTAATACATTTCTGGTTGTACGTAATATCTTTATTGAAACTTAAGCCTTTGCTCATGTAATGGAATGAAATTGTACTTAGCCAATGCTAACTACATTACGGGTAACAATCTTCGGGAATGAATGTATGCTGAAACAATAAAGTATTAACACTAGTAAGGACTTGAAAATAGAAGCCTTCACAATTTTGTGAAGGAAATACTTTTCCAAACGACTTGATTGTTATTTCGAGTAACGAATGTGTGCATTCAAAGATATTTCTACAAAATCAGTTTTGCCTGTTGATGAAACGGTAGATCCAATATTTTGAAGAAGTAGAATCTGTCGATTCGTGACCAGCTGTGACATAGACATAGCGGCATACATATGCCTTAATTAAAAATATACGGAAAGTTTCAAAAGTTTGCGTGGAAATAGCAATGGTCATGAACTGCAGACTGCCAGCTAGCAGTACCTCAAAAACTGGAGAAAGCGCTTGGTGGTGTGGGGCAACATAGCTTGGTAGCCTCAGATTCTTTAGTACCACTCGTAGGTAAACTCAATTTTACTTATATTTGTACTTAATTTATCAATGCAAAATAGCAAACACAAAATATCTGATCTGATTCTAATTTTCGTCATTCAAAAAAGTTGTTTACTAGAACACGTCAAAAATTATTTTGAAGAGGGTTGGCAAAAACAATTAGACCGTATGTCCATTTTAATCGCCATCATAAAATTTGAGTAGCGTCTTGACATTATAAGTCAAAACTGAAAAATGATTATTCTTTTGGAAGCAAATTCAAGCAGGGTTATATGGACCAGGCAGAATTCAAATGATGGTGAGTTAGTAAATTCGTTTCTTTTAAGATGAAAAGAGTAATCAAGAAAAAAGTATATTACTGATTTGTTTAACCATCTTGGGGTCCATTAAATTCGAAATTCTCAAGTATTTAAATCCAGCGCTCCGTAGAAAAATCTGGGTTGAAGAGACGAATAACGTCCAGGGCTTCCACTGGATCCAAATGAAAACAAGGAATCCATGCCTTGCATCTTGGCAGCTTGTCGAAATTGGCCGATAGTGGATCGTGTAACCAGCCTGATTCCTTTATATAAGCCCGCGTCGTTCACCGTAGATGGAGGACCCGAGCTGGCCTTTTGTAGCTAGCAGCAGACCCTGAATAGAGTCTCCCTCATTTTAAGCCAATTTTCAGAGAAGATGATTCCATTCGGAGATTTCATTAAATGGCAGAATTATCTCTGTTGCTGCTACCATAAGCTTTTTTTACAATCCTTCCTGCCCTGATTTTTGCTCAGTCAACCTCTGTCGGCTCTAAGCTGAATATGCTGTGTTTAAAGAAGCGACCTTTGGAAGGGACTTTTTGTCCTTTTGTCCATTATGTCAAGGGGAACGTTTTTTTGCTTCCTCGGAAATTCGAAGGATGTCATTCTAGTTCAGTAAGCCAAAGAAGAGTTGGCGGAAGAGTGTTTCGTATCTGAAGAGGAGGCGGCACCAAAAGTAGCTCTTGTTGAGAGTCGGACTGGTTTTCCCCGGGCCAAGCTTTCTGACCAACGCATCGGAACTACCTGAGGCAGCGGTTCAGGATGTGATGGATGTCAATGGAACTGGCTCTCTCTCCATACCTCCGCTTCCTGTTGCTTAAGCTGCAACCGACGGAACAGTCTCCTCCTTGACATTAGATGGTGGTTTGGATTTAGTGGCAGACTTGTGCCTGATGAGATTTGAAGCAAGTTTATTTGTTTTATTTTCTAAGCAGAAAGAATCCCCCCTCAAAGTCGCTATCTCAGTCGGTATGCGCAGCTGCCTTAATGGTCCCATGTTGATTTATGCGAGCAACGAGGCCAAGTAAAGACAAGTGCTTAGAGCGAGATCGGTGCAAATCAGTAGTCCACCTCAAATGAACTTACACCACCAACTTAATGGCAACGAGACTAAGGGTACGGACAAGACGGAGCGACGAGAGCGTCGAGTAGAGCATAGCGTCGAGTCAAGCATGGAACACCTCATTGAACTACGTTCATGTAGACGCGACGAGACGCAAAATTGTAAGCGAAATTTTATAGTGGCAGTCAAAATAATGAGTTCTTCAGTGTCGGAAGAAGAGTTTTTCTCACCACAATACACCAAATTGAAATCAATAGCTGTGTCAATTGAAATTTTTACCCAATATGCCATAATAACTTGTATGCAAGAGAATACATACATACAAAGTAAACGTCATCGCCCACTGGAACTATTGATTTGGACTAGTTTCTAACAAGATAGTTAACTTCTTTACGTCAAACTACTTCTTAATTCGAGTTTATATTTATTCAAGTAACCCACACTGGTATACTCTTGAATGTATAACTCAATTAATGCTAGCTGTTTAATTGAGTTTTAGGACGCAACATGAAATCATCGTCGTCCTAGAGATGTAAACATCCTACAGACAGAAAACCTTCTCTGAATTCATTTTTCGCATTCTTACATGCCAGAAGTCACTAGACACAGCATTCCAGAAGCTAATGTGATATGAAATATGCCTGTAGTTAGATGTGCTGCTGACCAGCACGTGCACGACAGCAAATAATCCTTGGAATATTATTCGCGCAGCCACATCACATCACCACGTTCCTCCACTGAACATTTCAGGAGCACATCGACCATAAAACTTGGCTGGTATTTATCGCAACGAGTGGAACATGACTGCTGTCAATTTATCCCGGCATCCCATAATGAAATTTTAAAATTGAATCGAGTTCGTTCCGTCCTTGGATAAGTGAATGTAGGAGCGTTTTATTTCGTAGTTGCTACAGTTTAGGGAAAAATGAAAAACCAGTCAGAGCTATAATATTTTTTCAGTTGCTACCGAAAAAAAAAATTGTTGGCGGCTTTTACCGTTTGAGACACTACAATTTTATAGACAGAGGGTTTATGCGAGTTCCATGCTCAGTTTGTTTGGGAGTTTATGCTCGTGAATACTTTTAGTTTATTTAAAAACAACGATGCGGAAAAATATCGAGTCCGTGATGAATAAGAACTTGTTATTATTTAAACGAGGCACCTGTTGATACGAAAATGAAGCCTCTTGCCTAAGCTTAACGTAGTTTTTGTGGGTTCTGATAATCACTGAACCGAAGGATAGACAGGTTGTTCTTGTAGATTGATGGCTGAATCAAACTTAGTTTCGATGATTTTCAGGAATTTGAAGCAAATCATTTGTTAGGCATGTGCTTTGAAATGGTCACGCACATGGGCATTATATCACAGCCATTGATTTTAGGTTTTGTGTAAGTGTTTGACAGGTGCGAAATCAATTGATTACCGAGTGCACTTAATTTGAACCAGACAGTGGCATAGGAAATGCAAACAGATTGATCGGATGGAGCGTTCACTTCATTTAACTTCATTTATCCAGTCATTATGCAGATAGTTTATCTACGATAAATGCAAGTAAAGAATTCTGAACGAAATTATTTTTATTGTGGTATCAGAAATACTGAAACAATAAGTAGAAAAAAGCATCTCAAATCAGTTTTTCGAAAAACTTTAACGAGTTTTTTTTTAGCTATTGGACAATTTTTTAATAGGAGTTTTTGGTGCAAATTTTTTCTGGTGAGCAAATTTGATGCGACAAATATTCACGTAAATCCAATAGTTCCCAAAAAACTGATTCTGGTGGCTATCTTTTTTCACGCACTCAATGTCGCAAATGACTCTTGGCATAGTATTTTTGATGCCAAAATAAGGATCATTGCGTTAAACATTTGTAATAATTATCGCTAATTGTTCCCATTTACCAGAAGATGATTTTTTTTGCTTTGGAGGAAATAGTGGAGTTTGACTTGAAGATAGAGTCGCTTCAGGCTTGACTGGATATGGTGGCTATGGTTCCAATGAGAATCAAGTTTTATGCCTAGATATTTCACGATCTTCGAAGGGGGAAACGTCTGGTTATTAATAATAATTTTGGCTTTTTTAAGATCTCCTACTCTTTTTATGTAAACTTTCTAATATCCTTTAAAAATATGAGCTCACTTCTACTAGCATTTATTTGCAAGCCCTATTTTGAGTACTACATTATAAGAATTTTCGCATGCCGCTGTAAGACCGCTGCTATAAAGTGTGGGTTGTGCTGAGACTTCCAGTAGAGGCGATCGTCTGCATAGACATTAATACTAACACCTGTGGAAGAGTTTGAGATTTCTGTAATGTCATGTCTATCATCGAAGAAAATCGGTCCAAAGGCGGAGCCTTGAGTTAGACCTGATTCAATTAGAAATTCGCCACAGAAAGCCACAATGAAAGTGGCAAATACCTTCCTGTGACTGAGAAAGCTATCAAAAATTTAATTAACCAAGTAAGGAAACCGAAGTTGATAATTTTATACAGGAGACCCTCAAACCATGTTGAGTCGAAGGGAATGATTCGTTCTCTGGAGGACAGTTGGATTTTAGCCTTTGAGTAACGGGTCTGTCAGCTGGCGGTTGAGTCTGTGATGATGAACATGATGGTGACCGATCGGCGGAACTCGACTTCGGAAGTGAAAATTGAAATGGCGAATGGTAAAATTTGGATTGCACTCAATTATTTGGTTGCAGAGATTCGGAGGAAGTTTTTAGGATATTTTTTAGTTTTGTTGTGCGCTGGAAAATATTCAATTTCTGTAAATTGTTATTTTTAGTTATTTATTTTAACTTAGGCTGAAGTTCATGCCAAGACTTCTATTAACGCTAGGCTTTTGTGGTTGTTATTTTGATAGTCGATTTTTCGGGCAGAATCTGGCGAAACTCAGTATTTATTGCATGCTGTGGGCTTATTAGATTTTTTATAAAGTCGTCAAATAATTCGATAAACTCGTTAAAAAAACAGACGAAAAAACATGAAACGTATTAAAAACTTGGGCAAAAAGTCTTATTTTAAGGCAAATTTCAGAAAATTTCTATTTCAAGACATTGTTATGTTTAAAATAACTCTGTATTTATAATTTTGCTTTTTTTTTTATTATAACATTAATTTTTTAGTGGTTTAATCCTTAATTGTTTCGAATTTGTGGTAATTAAGATTTCAGTGGTTCCAGAACACTGATACTGCCGTCTAGATCCACGCGTGAGTTTAATTGGTTTTTGTACTGCTTATTAAATTTAAGATAGGTATTCATTAGATAGGTGTTTAAAACGAGGCTGACAGATTTGTTACACATATTCATGAATACTACGTACAAGCGTAAAAAATGTTTACAAGATGAAATGTTAGTAAACAAGTAAAAAGAACGCAAAACAAAGCCAGCCATTTTTGAAACTCTGGTTCGAATTTCAGTTTTTGCATATCAGTAAAATTTTAAAGCAGTTTGTAAAATATCAGACAAAGAATAGTAAAATAGGGTATGTGTGAATTACATCTGGTGGCCATTCAAAATGTTTAAAAGATGATCATTGGTTTGGGACCAGCAATGAAAGGCAACTTAATCTGCTTGAAGCTTGTGACAGTCGTCTGGACATTTTATTGCTCTTTATAACATTAGGCCACCCGCATAAAGAAGACAAGAGGAACTGATAACAAGAGGAAAATTATTGATAAGCAGGATAACAAGGACTGAAAATACAGCCTTAAAGAACTACATAAGTGGGAAAAATGATAAGAGAAAAAGCCGTCACGGCTGACTCTACAGGGATGGCTAAAAACATAGCAAGAGAACCAGTAGTGAAAGGGACTGGAAATTCCGAATCCTTCAAGTTTTTTTGAGAAGCAGGCTGTTGTTCACGTAGTCAAAAGCCTTGATAACCATAAGTCTGTTCGTTGTGGAGGGGGCTTTAGTAAAACCATGCTACTCAGCGAAAGAAGGTTGGAGAAAGGTTTGATTTTTTAGATAAGGCGTTGAAAATTTTTGCTGAAACAGCAATGAAGAGAAATAAGACTACAGTTACAAATAGAGGACGAATCATAAGATCTTAAAATAGGGAAAATTTTTGCAGCTACCCACGATGCGGGAATTGCACCTGACGAACCTGAAAATTATAGATAACGGAACACAGAGGGAAGAAAAAAAGTGAGCTCTCTACAATGTTGGGAATACCATAAGGGCCAGGACTAACATTGGAAGTAAGGTTCTGCACTAGATACTCAACTTCTAATGGATTAGTATTAATCAATAAAAGGGTTGGTGAAGTAAAATATAAATCTGTAGGAGGCAGCTTTGCTTTGCATTTTTATTGAAAGAGGAGAAAAAACTGACAAATAGATCGCAAATTGCCTGTGAAGTTGTTGCAGCTGTATCATCGAGATGAATGAAAAACAGGATAAATGGAAATTGAATTAAAAAAATTAGATGTAGCTCCATAAGGATTTTGATTGATTAAACCAGACTAAAGTTTCGATGCAAATAGTAATCTCACATTGTCTGTTTGATTACTTCTTTCGCTTTAGATCGTAATACGCAAAATTTTTGAAGATACGTATGTAAATCCGCCTTTATTAATTTTATACGAACTCTTTCTATCTAAGCATCTGAAAACCTCAATGTGATGCAAGGAGTGAAGTGAGAGATAAGGTAAGACACTGCTACTAATAGAAACAGCACAAAAAGATCGCAATAGTTTCGGGATAGAGCCTGACCTATTGTTCATGATCCGTCACTGCTAGTTTAAAGTTTGTGCTAATTCCTGCTAATTCGTATATTTTAGATTGTTGTTACGTCATATTTACAAAATGCTGATTCCAGTTTTTTTTGTGCAACCAGTCTGCTATAATCAAAGCTTGAGCTTGAGTATCCTAGTAGCTTGAGTATCTTGTAGCTTGAGAAGCTTGAGTATCCTAGTAGGTAGAGCAATGGCTTGTTGTAGGTGGGGTCCCTGGTTTGAATCCAGCTTCTGACGAAGATCAGCGCACCAAGCTTTGAGTTCACCTAGCTCTGAATAGGTGCCTGAATTAAAAAGGGCTAAAGTGAATCATGGAACTAATCACACCACGCTCGTATTCACATTGATTTTAAATTTGTGATGAAGCTCTTTATCAGCTTTAACCCCTAGAACCGTACGTTGGTTGTCATGGGATTACTTTATTTTACTATTTATTAATAAATTAAATCTTACTCAAAAGTATGATTAAAAACCAAAAATTGTGGCCACCAATTACGTTGAAACGACAAAAATTTATTACTCGCACATAAGTCCCAAAGCTTAAAACATTTATTTCTATTCAAGATAAAGGTTGATTTGGTACCTTCGACTGTCAGAAAATAAAGTCATGACAGTGTCTCTGTATGTATTTAAAATATGTTTTTGCTTGCTTTTGATATGCTTGCTGGGAACCTTTTCTACTACCCACAAAATGTTATGTAATAAAATGTTTTTCAAATTTACAATTTTCACTCACATGTTTCAGGTCTAATAAACATATTAAATATTCTTTAACCTTCGAGGACACAGAAAAGTCATTTAAATTCAAAACGCGGAAGCTGTTTTCAAATTGATTCTTGAGCTTTATATTAGAGCATATTTCAGAATTCTGCCTTGAGAAAAATTTGACAATGACACTGAAGTATATCTAGCTTTAAGGATCATGATAAACAAAATTATACGCTCCTTTTCTCCTCGAAAATTTACATAATGATAACGCTCAATCAAGCGGAAAGTAATATTTTTTCGTAACATTGACATCCTGACATATTTCAATTTATATTCATTGAGATATAAGGATTTCGTTACTTTGGTTGCGGCAAGCCAAGCACGTCATTCTGAGTTTTATCCGATTTGAACTAAGACCATATTCGAGTCACATATGCGTTTTCTTCAAAGCAGTGCAGCTACAATATAAGCGAAGAAAAGCAATAAGGAAAGTAAACAGTAACCTAAACAAAGCTATATTACCTTCAACACATAAATTCCAATTAAGTTAATTTTAATTATGCGAATCGCTTCAGCTCTACCAGCTGTGATTTTTGCACCTTCAGCAAACGATCTATTTGTTTGATGGCGGACACTCATTAACGCAAAACCTTGGCATTTCTTTGCACTAGCGCAAAGAGCCTCGAACACATTACACTTAATATACCAACATAATTATGCTGCTATCGTTTCTGCTCAGAGTTTGCAGAGGCAAAGGGGATACTTCAACCAACTGTCTGAAATTGAACACACACATCCGTACGTATCTTTTCCCACAGATCCAAATCTAACTGTCAGAGCGTGTCGCTCACAAGGACGTGGTTATGTTTGAGGGTTCGCCATGAAAGTCATTTAAGCGTTTTACTTAATAGCGGACACGAAAGAACGTTGCCTATTTGCTTTTAATAAATTTTATATTATGGTTTGAGAGGAAGGTCGGCAGCCCGCATCCAAAGTAAGTTAAAACAGTTCAGGTTATTTCAAGGGACGCAATTGGTGAAAACAGGCCTCCTGGCAACTGCAACTCATCAGCATGTCATGATACTCCTCCGTTGAGCACATTCACTCGTACCCACAAGATATGTTTGCGAAAAGCTGGAATCACTGATAACAGACTATAGACCAATGAGGCTTCCTGCCACTGCGAAATGCCTAGGGATTTTCATCGTTCAGGTAGATATGTAAATGATGTGCTCATCATCAGACCTGTACTGCGGACGGATACCTTCCGCAGCATCACTAGTTGACATTTCGGCAATTCCGTTCGTTTGGTTAAAAAAAATGAAACAGCTACTTCGGGATCTATTAGGGTTAATTGGAAATGGTTAATTATCTTTTATTGACATTACGCAAAAGCGATCCCGAAATATATAAAAATAAGGGAATGAATTCAATCTGCCGCGAATATAATGTCGAAAACATAGTAGGAATGAATTTCAAACATAATTAAAATTGAATTTCGGCAAATTTAATTCTACTTTTTGCGTATTCATAGCACACTGGCATATATCAATTAAAATGAGTATACCAACGTCCAGCGGTAGCAAATTATGCCAGATACAATTCCGTCGTTTCTTTGCTGTTTTGCTTTGAAAGATTTGAAAAGTTCAATGCAAAAGATTATATTTACTAAACAAAATGACAGTAATTAAACATGTGGTAGTTAAGAAAATAACGACTGTAGTTAAAGAGCAGTGAAATAATATTTCAATTAGTATGTTGTTTTCAACTTTTTTCCTAACAGCTTCCCAAGAATAGAAAGGTACTCTCTTCTTTGGGGAATACATACGTGAGTCCAAGAGTCAAGACAGCCACACGTCTTGCTTGTTGTGGAACATCACGATAAATAATCTTCTGAGCAGGCTCTGGCTACAAAGTGGTTGCTTATTTGGACGACTTAATCATTGCAATATCAGAAAAGAATCTACGAGTATCTACACTTTCGGAAAGGATAAATTATCCTCCTAGTATTATTTAGATGAAATTCCTCCAAATGTCAAACGTAGCTTGTATTATATAGATCAAAGTCCTTCACTCACCTTACTGAAATTGAATGGAGCCTTTATTGACCTCAGCTTGAGTGTCAAATATTTGAGACTGCTAATCGACTCAAAGTTACAGTGGTACGAATATGAAAAAAAAAAACTCTAGCGCACCTGAACCGCTAGAAACACTAATGTTCGAAGAACAGTAGAAGAATCGTGCAGGTTTTGAGTGCATATTCCACCACATGTGCTGCTTATTACGGCCAAACTGTTTCAAATGCCACGTTTTACTTTCGTCTTAAGAATGCATTATAACTCATATGGTGCAAGGTTTCAGATATTACCACTGGCATGAATTTCAACGTTTATGAGAGCAAAACACGGGTTAATTATATTCGTTATCAGTTGCTTATTTCACATAATTTTGAAAGCAGCATCTCATATAACATCAATGAAGAAAATGCTCAGTGCCTGCAGCACTGTAACTGAAGTTGGTGTTTGGGGCTGCGATCCGAAAAATTTGCAGAACTTTGCGAATTGTAACATCGGTTATTTATTTTCATTGTAAATGTTTCCAGTATGTATACTAACTGTAAGCATTTATTGATACAAAAGTAGCACAACCGACTCGTGCTGGCAACCTTTCGCCAGTATCAAAGCCAAGAATATATCAAATCTGCTTCACGTTGTTTAATTACATTCGAAGTTATAGGAGTATAAAGAAATTTAGGGTTACCTGCAGCGAGTTTTTTCAAATGATCGAAAGCTTAATATTTGCTGTTTATTGTCACTACAATATCATTACCATTTGAAAATTCTACGATAAAACCGCTTAATAAAGATATTGCAATTAAACACAAAACCAACAATAGCTGGCAACCCTATCGTGTCTTTTCAACCAAATTTGGCCTGAATAATGTTTATGACAGGTTTCATTAATTGTATGAAATTCGTATTGATTTCATGACTGCACTGGAAGTTATAGTACAAAAAGTTTTATTTTCCTGAGCGAATTTTCAAAACCAAAGACACAAAAATTACCATAGCAGGTAGCACCAATCAAATTTTTCAACCAAATTTCCACCAAACAGAGATTAGAGTTAGGTTTAGCTTCTGTGTCAATTTCATGAAAATCTGGTAACTTATTCACATTTCATAGGGCAAAAAGCAGTTTTTTTTCTTTGTAATTTTTCAAGATGGCACCACTGGCACAGAGTTGCCCACAATTCAAAATCGCTTCTATCAAATCTGGTCTTACTTAAGTCCAATGCATTCTGTAAATTTTAGCTGTATCTGATTATTGGTTCGTGAGTTTCCGTGAACAGAAGTTTTTGATGCTAAAAATATAGGTTAACTGGGAGAGGGTTACCGTTCTTGTCCGACATGAAATTTCCAAAGTTTTATTTTGAACGTGTAGATAAAACATAAGATTTATATACAGATTGGTTTTATTGTAAGAAACGGACATTTTTTTGAATATTCGATGGTTTGAATGTTTTTACTTCCAAATTTTTTTTTTCAAAATGAAGACACCAAAATTATCATAGCTGGCAGCTCCAATCGAATTTTTCGACCAAATTTCTACCAAACGTGGCTTAAAGTAAGGTCCAGCAATTGTGTAAGTTTCGTCAAAATCGAACGATTCAATCAGAATTTATAGGGCTAAAAACAGTTATCTTTTTTAGTGGTTTTTCAAGATGGCACCACTGGCACAGAATTGCCCGCATTTCAAAATCACTTCTATCAGACCTGGTCCTATTTAAGGTCAATACATGCTGTGAATTTCAAATAATTCTGCCCATCGGATCGTGAGTTTCCGTGAACAGAAGTTTTTGATGCTAAAAATATAGGTAAATTGGGCAAGGGTTGCCAGGCGTGCCCGTTATACCATATCTTTTTTTTTTTTTTGGTTATGTAAACAAAGCACAAGATTTACATATGAAAGGCTTATTTTTGAAGAAACTGCATTTTTTCAAGAGAGACGATGATTTGGAGGTTTTCACTTTCAGTGCCTGCCCTAGCTACAGGGTTGCCAGCACGCTCATTAAAAGCCACATTAATCTACAACTAAATAATATCAATATGTCCTGAAAATTTGGTCATGATTGAATAGCTCTGTCAAAAGTTATCGAAATTTAAAAATTTTCAAATTTTCCCGTCCTCTTTTTAGGCACCCAGCGCACACATAGGGTTAAAATATTCCAAAGCATTATCCGATTCATATGTAAAACACGTTAGAAATTTATTTTATTAACTTTATTTTTGCGAAAATCATTTGTGCACGAAATAATAGGTATATTAAAAATATCACTTAAATGCCCGCCGGCGCGAAAAGGTTTACAATAACTGACATTTAAAGAGACCTGGACCTATTCTGCATATACACCAATGTATCCTGAAAGTTTCAGCTCAATCGAATGGCGCGTTCCCGAGATTATCTCACTGAAATTTTTTGTACATATATATATATATATATAAAGAAATATGAATTTTTGGCCGAATCGATTTTAATACTAATGTTCTTCGAACATTAGTAAAAAGATAGCGGATAGTTTTCAGTGGTCTTAACTGCTGTGAAAGAGCCATTGGAGTAACGTGAGGTTTACAGCCCTGCATTATTACGTGGCTTTCAATCGCTTTTGTTGAGCCTACACTACTGTATGCAGTGGCGTTTTGGTGTATGGCTGCTCTTAAGGCTACCAACCACTGCTTGAATTAGTTTGAAAGTTGGCCGCACATTTAGAACAACGGATATCCGCATCACACTTTCTAAAGAGCTTTTTAATGCTGATTTATTGGTTATCAAAGAATCAATTAATCCTACAGCAAGTCAATCTTGCTACTCTAAGCGGTTCGTTGCATTGGTATTTCTGGTATGGAGGAATGGAATGCTAATGTCACCCTCGAGATAGGGCTTATTCATGTCTTAACCAATAGCCCAAAACTGAGCAATAAAGTCGGCAGTAGTACTTAGTCGGAGGAGGTGAATCTAAGTCTGTTCTTCAATTTCTAAAACCATTATAATGCCTTTCAGGCGCAGATCGTAGCATTTTTAAGTAATCGACTGCCTTCTTCGTGATCGAATACTCGGAGTTTATATTGTTTTTTTTTAAATAATCATTGTAAGATACCCCTAACCCCTATAACATAAATACCCTTATTGGTACTTGTACAGTGTCCAGGATTGCCGCTGAATGTACCTGGGTACCTGAAAAAATGAGTGTTTGAGAACATCTTGAGACTGACAGACAATTAAGGCTTGATACCTTGTTTGCGAAGTCCCTTTCTCTATAAGAACGTCAATATCATCAGAAAAATACTTTTAAGACGTTAAGAAGTCCTCGATTAGAGTCATTTTGTGTGATCGCAAGGCAGCTCTGGGCCTTCATCGATTCACACGAAGTTGCTATTAAGTTAAACTCGCAGTGCTTTTAGCTCTGTTGTGGTCGTTCTCATGGACTACCACCTCAAAGGGTGGCAAGTGTAAGGGTTGGGTTCGAATATTTCTATCGGAGCTGTAGCTCGGTGAATAAAGAATAATCCATCCCCATATCATATTTCAGTGCCCGACTTTAGTTAGGAGAACTAAATAGGGCCCCATGCTTTTGAAGCCTGACCGATCTATTTTTCATCGATTTTATGCGAAGAGTTGCAAAAAATACATGTATATTGGTGGAAAGTTATACAAGGTATTTAGGGATAAAGATTTAGAGCTGAGAGTAAAAAAATTTCGCTTTCATGTGGAACATGTGTAGATTTGGTTTATGTTTGAAATTAAAATCATGTTTTCGATCGATCGCCCAGATTAAAATATTTCAGAAATAGGATAGGAAGACGTCAAGGGAAAAGCTTTACTTTTGGGTACCTCATAGACTTGACAAAAGTAAAATTAGTAGTATACCAACTTTTTCACATACCCAAGTTTACCTTATACCTGCAACTATGACTCTGAATGTATTGAGGCAATCAGTGTAAAACACTAAGATAGAAGAAAGTTTGTAAGCAAAGTAAGCCCTGAATGACCAAAAATGTGAATTAAAATCGACCATTAACGGAGTATGAAAGAAATATCAACAAGTAATGAACAAAAATAGTATCAGCCATTAAAAATAAAGCAGAAAGCAAGTGATACTTTTTATCTTCAGCTGCAGAAGAAAATTTTTAATTAAGTAATTTTTAAAAATTTTAATGAAATATGTAAAAAGGTAGCAACAAGGTAAAATTTCGTGAAACTGGGTATGAATCCAAGTTTTTCACTGACTTATACAAGATAAACTTCAAGATTCACTCTTTCATATCTGTACCTAGCTGCCAAATTATTAGCAGCTCGGTGAAACACGTGTTGGTATCATGACCACACGGCAGCGACAGAGCCTTCAACGACACGAGGAAGCAGCGAGACGATGAGTCGACCAGCATCGGTAGTAGCAAAAGGAGCGTGCGTGATTCCTTGTTGCCAGAGCGAAGTATAGAAGAGTGTGTGCGTCCTAGCGTTGTGCATACAAAGAAAGTAATTTAAATGTCAAAATAAAATTATAATGTTTTAATTAAGTGAATGTATTTTTCATTCCCTTTGCCACCTTTGAACAACAATATCCTTGTTTTTGAAGAAGCTTCTTCTTAATTCGACTTTTGGCAACAAAACACCATCTTTGGCGAGTGTTTGTAATTGGTACAATGAATTCAAACGTGGATGACGTTCACTTAAAGACGAGCCTCGTGAAGGTCATCCAAAAACTGTTGTTGTGCCAGGAAACATCGATGCTAGGCGAGAACTGATATTAGAAGATTGTCAGATTGCAGCAATATTGGGCATTGGTGTGAAAAGCACACATGTGATTTTGCATGAACATTTGGGTGTGCGCAAGGTATGTGCACGATGGTTTCCACATAAATTGACTGATGCCCAAAAAAAGGCTCGCTTCGATTGGTGCCCTAAAAAGTTTGATAAATTGAACAAAGGTGCTTCAAATCTCATTTACAGCATTGTCACAGGTGATAAATTGTAGATATATGCGTATGAGCCAGAAAAAACGGGCAATCGACCGTTTCGATCTTTCAATTTGAAGAAAGTCCAAAAAAAGTTGTGCGAGCTTGGAGCGTTGCGAGGCAAATAGTGGCGTATTTCTTCTCAAAAACCAATCGTTTGGCAACTGTGGATCTTGAAAATCAAAAAACCGTTAACGCACCTTAGTATGCGACAATTTTTTTGCCAGAAGTTTTCGGTATATTAACAGAAACCAACCTAAAACGATGAATCATTTTGCACCGCAACAATGTGACCTCATACACATCACATCAAACAATCTAGTATTTGAGCACTCAAAACATCGAATTAATGGGTCATATGCCATACATTACTGACTTGGCATCCTTTGATTTCTTCCTGTTCCCAAGAATCAAAAATAGGGCGCGCGAACAACGATTTTCATCACCCGAAGAAACGTTAAAACACCATGTTTTGAGCCTATCATCTACAGATTGGAAACACTGCTTCAAGGATTGGTTTGTGCGCATGCACAAGTGTATAAAACACCATGAATGCACTTTGCAGCAATGAATGCCTTTTTTGATGATAAATTTTAGGTTTGTAATACTTTTTCTAAAAATTTTCTGCTCAGCCTACATATGTACCTGAGATTGTCGCACCGCATTACGTTCCCGCGAGAAATTAGCCCTAGATTTTTTTTAAAGATAAAACAGGAAGGAAAAAACTATTATCTGCCTATTCGAGTGTGAACGTTTGTCCCGTAAAAAAGACGAATAGTAATCATAAAATTGGATTTCAATAATTGAAAGTTTTACTAGTTTTTTTATTATGAACTCGTAACAATGGGTAGAGCGGAGCAGATGTGCGGTCTACAAATTGATTCAGAATCTTGAAAATTATAGCAAGAAGAAGTCAAAAGAGCCGCCAAGAGCTGTACGTCCCTGGTTCGAATGGAGAATTATTTTAATCAGCATCTAATTCTACACTTATCGTACGACAAATCGCACCAAAGGCGGGCATTGAAACGAAAATCAGAAATATTCGAATATTAGTCCAGGGAAATCTAACATGGTGCTTCGGAAAAATTAGGGGAAAGCTGAATTTTGGTGTGAACTTTGGTACTGGCGTACAATACGCTAGTATCAAGGTTCTTTGGTACTGCCGTACGACACGCTGGTACCAAGGTTCATACCAAAATTCAGCTTTCCCCTAATTTTTCCGAAGTTTCGCCTTTTTTATGTCGGATTTCACTGGGGCTATATTATCGCACGGGCATAGCATCGCAAGCGCCGTAAATTTCAGAGAAAACAACCTCTCACATAACAGCACAAAAGGGCCACATTGGCCGTTACTGAAAGCCACTTGCGTTGGAAAATTTTATTTTATCTTTACAGACAAAATATCGACAGACCGGACCTAAGGGAAGAAACGAGAGTTTTTATCAAGAGACAGCATGGCGGCGGAGGTGTAATGGTTTGGGCTGCTGTGATATACAACGGACGGTCAACAGCTTCCGATATGTGGGAGTTCTTCGTGAGGCGTTTGACAATAATCAAGCGAAAATAGCGGATCAGCCGTTTATTTCTCAACAAGATAATGCTGCGATTTACAATGCAAACGTTGTCAAATAGTACTTTCAGCAGCAACAAATTGATGTTCTCGATTTCCAACAAGAACTCCAGAACTAAATGCTATCGAAAATTGTTTGAGTCAGTTGACCCAAATCGTTTACGCTGGATCGAAACAATTTTAAAACACAAAGGAATTATAAACAGCTATTACCTGTGCATGGACCCAGATTTCGAGAAAATATGTTCGAAAATTTCATAAGAGTCTACCAAAAAGAATGATAGAAATTATAGAAAAGACTGGAAGCTCAATAAAATATTAAAATATTATAAATAGTTGCGTTTCATTACTTAAATATCATTCTAGAATGGCAAAAATGTTAGGTGTCTTATCCTTTTTAACCTACCTGAAATTTAAATTTCTTTAACTACTCAATATGTTATACGGAAAATCTCCGGCTTATTACTCAGGTGAATGTAATTCCACGCGATAGTCTCAGATGCACACACAGCTTCTTGAGATTCTTTTATTAATTTACGATTTCTTATAATTTTTACCGGCACTGTATCGTATTTGCTGACACTTGCCGAAGCAGAAGCCGACTAATTATGGAAAACACTAGAATGATTTTAATCATTTTTCTAAAAGCAATTTTAGATGACGAAGGTGATTTTGTACTGAAGATATGTTTAGATATTATTTGGAGCTGTAAATAAATTTTCTATTTTCTTCGAACTGATTTCACGGAAAACATTGGGGAAAATACTGTTATATTATTCACTCTCTGTAGTTAAAAGTCCTTTAACATGAAAAAATAAATTAACTCTTTTGTAAGTCGAAGACATTCAAAACTTCAGTTTTCATAGACGTTTTTAATATTCAGTGGCGTCAGATTGCATTGAGGAAACTATAAGCCATTCAAAAATGAAAGAAGATACTAATCCGGCTAAAATATGAAAGTAGTCTGGTGCGAATGAATTCGAAGGCAGTCACATTTTCTAAGTAAAAGAATATAATCCATTTTCTCTTTCTTCGACTGTAATATGCTTCTAGAATAAACTGTTTTAAACATAAAGATATATGACTATTGAGAAATTGCGAAATCGCATTAGCCTGGATTTAGTATTATTTCGCGGTGGCAACTCAAGTTTCAAATAAAGAGAATTGAATCGTTAATGTTATGCTTACTAATCTGTGCCTTTTTTATTGTATGGTGGGCACTATTTACAATGATTTTTCCCAGTGCCTTTCACAGGGTATAAAAAACATTATATTAATTTTTTTATTTTAAAGCTCACATAAGGTTTCACCCACTATAATTAAAGAACACTTTTCTATTCTTTTGATGTATTTTCAAATATTATTGACCTACGTAGATAAATAGAACATGTGCCAAATACCCATGCTTATACGTTCCATCTACGAAGCTTTCAAGGACAGACCATTCCTATTCACTCACTTTATTTTGTGTTTTGAGTGGTGTTCTAATTAACAGAAAATTTTAAAGTAGCATGCAATGCCAGATTGGAATTATATACATCTATTCATTCAATGGTCTAACCAAAGTCAATGTGAATAGACAAGTTTTGCTTTATTTTTTCGCGATGTATTAGTAGCTGTTGTAGGTGTGTGGTTTTTATGTTGAGACAGATTTGCAAATAATAGATGAAAAAAAAAACTATTAATTAAAGAAAAAACGGAAAAATGAGAGCTGTGTAAAATATAAGCTTCCTAATTTAGAAGAGGTGGCGAAAAATCCTGTTACAAATAAATGACGAAGCAAAATTTGCTCCTAATGAAAATTAATATGTTATCTGTTTTAACAGATCTAATCTAAACTGCAAAGAAAATCGAAACAAAGGGAACAATTTTGCATTTACAGGTTTTGTGTACATTTTTTCAAAATATTGAATTACCCTGAAATACAGTTCTAAACAAATACTTTCGTTAAATGATTATCGTAAAAAGGTAGGATGAAAAATTCGTCAGAAATGACATGACTTCAGCATTAAAATGGAAGTACATTTTCGTTTGTCATTGTTCTATTGTCCTGGTTTATGGAATTAAATAATAAAATATTTGTCTCGTCGACAGCATGATGTAAATATATGTATCTGGTGGCGTGGAGTGCTCTTTACGCCAAGGAATCTACTTACTTAAAATTGTTTAAACAACACTAAAATCAAAAAAAGTAGCCAAATTCACATTAAGCTATCAAATATTATATATGAGATAAACAATTAAATAACAGTAAATAAGTGTTTTTATTCCCGTATTCAAAATCACTTCATGGATGACTGCGATGGTAAGCCGTGTTACAGTAGAAGATAACAGGTTACTACTGTAGGCTATGGCCAACAAATTTTCCAACTTGATAATTGTGTCTCCTATGGTTGAAGGGTCTGAAAATGTGAGCAGAGCGTCTATCGACTACGGCCGAGCCTGGGGAAAAGATGCTCTCTTCCAACTTCCCACCACACAGAGAAGAACGGAAGAACTGGAGGAAATAGCTACAGCTAGCGCAACCGACACGAACACAGGAGGTTTAAGAGGAAGTAGTGATCTGTGTTCTAGACTCTGTAAACCTGTGGAGACTCCTTGTCAGAGGAAACGAATAAAGCAGTGCCAAACTAAAAAGCTGTTGATGAAGGTAGACAGATAATAAATCAATCCACTTAAATATGCGAGTGTTTCATAGAAAAATAAATACTGGGTGGTAAAGCCTCAGAGTATAGCCGGGGAAGCGAGAGAAAGGTTGGTTTGTGATGCTAATTTTGTCAGCTTGGGGCAGAATTGTATGCAACAGAAGGCTGGCAACTAATAACTATAGGCAAGTAAGTAAAGTTTCAGGTGGTGAATTTTGAATTATTCTGTCGCAGATGATAAAAGGTTTGACAAAATCAACTTGATGCAAGCCAAGTCTTCGTTTCTTCTCAAATAGTCAAAAACGCAAACACCTCCCTGCATTGTGCGTCTACAGGAACTTTGAGTTTCAGGGAGTAAGATCTTTGGACTCAAGCCGGCCAGAGAGATCAACGCGGCTGATGACTTGTGTTATGGTTTCCAATCTGTTTGATACCACAACACTCAGACCTAGGGTCTGTCAGAATTCCTTGTCTAGGCTAAAATGTGCAGCACCTGAAGGATCTGGCTTAGTAAGCCGAATCCGAGAGGCTGAAATTTCTGCAGGTTATGCAGGTAACTTCCAAACCGCTATTTGAAGCAGCATTTAAAGCAACACAAGAGAAGACAAACATTTTGATTTTATAACTTCTGCAGTGCCAATGACTCTAAACACGGAAAATCCCCCCAACTTTGTCGCTCCCAACAGAAATTCAAAGCTTTAGGGTGGAATTAAAAGAAGAAATCATTCAAATCGTTATTTTACGGGAATGGAAGAAGCAAAAAGACAAAAAAAAAAACGAAACAGTTAAGCTCAATACTCTAAAGCAACCAGATGGTGATTTTGTCAAGTCCAAAAAGGAGTCTCGACAGATTTTCTTTCAGAATCAGCTTCGGTGACTGAAACGTAGAAGACTTTCTCACATTCCTAGCTTCCAGTTTTTGGAGCCGTAGGTAATGCTGGTATACAGCTCCTAATCCCCGAGCATGGATGACATTTACCTAGGTACGATGAGTTAAAGAGCTTAGCACCTGGAACCAGATCTAAAGGACACCTGTGTGGCATATCTAGATAATCTAACCTGGCTGACCGGTCAAGGTTGCCTTTATACATAAAACCTGAAAAAAAGTCAATTCAGATCCAGGAACATTAGGCCGATTAGCCTAACTAACGTCGATTGAGCTGAGATTAAAAGTTTTTTTGAACTGTAGGAAGCTATGTAATTGCTTCTTGAAGGTTTTCCTTTAGGAAGCTCATAGCATGGACAACATCCTCGTTAAATATGTATAAACTTTGCTGACGCAGATATTATTGCTGCCGGAAGCTGAAGCCAACTGCTACTTGAGAATAGAGGGACCATAAGAATGTCCCTAAAGAGCTATCTTATCGCCACTCCTGTGAAGTAAGCTAAGTGAACTGCAACAAGCATGAATTCAGTCACAAGCTCATGCTGCAGCCACAACTGCAGGTTCTGATAGTGGTAAGTAGAAATACAAAGTGTGAAATAGATTTATTCGCTAGTGGATATTCCACGCACGACCTTACAATGAACCTTTCCAAAACGAAACTTCCTTTGATCATTAGGAAAAGAAAGAAAGATCTGGCTCAGAAATTCTGCGAGGTTAGAATTATTGGGTGATTACTGTCTACGGTGAAGCTATGGCGTTTGCCAGGATGCGAAAGAAATGATGAGAACAACAAACGTGACGAGGACGGAAAACCAGGACGTCATAAAAGTTTTACTGCAACAAATTTAGATTCGGTTACCGGTTTTTGCGTCGTAAATTAGTAATTTGCATGTCTACATGATGAACATTTAATATATAAACTAATAAATTTACTGCAAATTAATTTAATATGGGTCCTAATATGTCTTCTATTTTTTTCACTTTAAGAGATAATTAAACAGATTTTGAATGCACTCCTCATTCTTTTCGGGGAATAAGTGTGTACCGAATTGGCAGCAGTAAATTTTGTTTGGGGAAAATCAAATAATTTTTGGTAGCAATCGCATACAACGTATTAATGGCAGAATTACTGAGCAATTTTTTCGGATGCTTTTAACAATGGTATTTGAAGCCTTTTTTTAGTTAACGTATTGTAATGCATATTTATTATAAACTCTCTGTAATAAAATATGAAAATTATAGTTGTTTTGACCTATTATAAAGCAATCCTAAAATTGAAAATACATCTGCTATTAAAATTCATTTCAAATGATTACACGCACATTTTCGGCACACCACCTTTCAATCCTCTTCGCCCTGTAGTTGCAAGTCTACTCGAAATGCTCGGTAAGCTGTTGCTGTTTATTATTCACACACCGTTTATTTATTCAAAAGACAACAATTGCTTGGCATAGTACGATGATGAATCAGCAACAGTTCAGTCACTCACCTGAGTATAAATTAGGTTTCTGGAATGCGGCCAACAAACAGAAGAATTTCCTATCGGACCAATTTCACCAAGCGTCGTCTGTTTCGGGTCTCAGTTTTCCACCTTCTGAATTCAAAAACAATCTTCTTGCTTCTGAAACTGTCTGTACACTATTGGAAAAAATATGCTTTACAGAACCACAACCACGTCAAACCGAAAATCGAGTGGATGGTCGAGAAAACGTTTTCAATAATGTCCTTGTTTGTATGTTTGAATACGGCAGCAGGTGAACCTTCTCGAAATTTCGCAACTCACCAATATCAATGAAATATGGTCCATGAGTTTGTAAGGAATCCAGGCAATATCTTGCAGTTTGCACTTAATAGAATTGACGTAGGTACATGGAGAATGTTAAATTTGATTGATACTACAGTAGCAGCAGTTCAATTCCATTTAAATTTTATTGGGCAAAAGGCAAGTCAGGTTTCGTGGCCCGGGCTTAAGAGCCTGTTAAAAAGTCAATGTGGAGTTCGCAATCACAGTTTGGAGCATGTTATCATTGCAAATTTCGACTCCAATTAAGTAAGTAGCAACTTATGTAAATATAATAAGGTTTCGAGGGAACACGAGTACTTGTATGAAGGTAAGCAAATATAGAAATACATTATTCATACATTTGACTTTGAAAAGCGTCTCATAGCAATTTGAAAATATATCGAAAATGGGTATTGTAGTTTTGACTGATAAGTGGTTGAAAGTTTATTAGAAATTTTGGAATCAATAAAAAGGTAGTGTCGTAAATTTTGGCTTTCTCCTTGAAATTATGTTGTGCCGAATTTATTATTGGAAAATGCTAAACTTGGATCATAAAAAACGATCATACAAGCCGGAACGAATAAACTAAAGGATTGCAAACATATTTAAGCACGCTAATATGTTACGAGGAGCATAATATAATCATATTATGTTGAAATTGCAACAAAAACATAACAGAAAACGGAGCATACAACGTGGTTACTGTGCTGTGCCTAACACAAAAACAATTACCACACAGCAAATGGCGTGAGGAAAGCTATTGTGTGGGTGGCAGGAATCATTAAAACAAACACTTTAATGCATTTGAAATGTGTTTGCACTAGTTTCAGTGTATTTAAACAGGAAAATTGTTTTTGAAAATATTTTGATTTGGGTGTAGGTGGTTAAATCGAGACCTGTAGTCAATATGCATTAAAACTAACAGCAAAGAAGTGAAAGCAATTGGCACATTCTTTTGAGTAAAACTTAACTATATTTATGCATGTTAAGCATTATTTTGCGTTAGTTAAGTAAAAATGCAATGCTATCAACTGAAAACTTTGACGTAAGCAAAAATATGATGATTTAGTAACTCAGATTATATTCGATTCACCAGAAAATTGGCTGAAACAACGCAAATCTGATGGGGCCTGAAAATCTGATGCCTAGAGTGCGGGGGATTAAATTTCCCATCATATACTCGAACTATTGCACGACTCACATCCCATACTGTCTTTTGAAATTGCAAGTGGGTTTCAATTTAAATTCCTACAATGCAAAGATTTTCTTGAAAAGATTAAAAACTTGTTTATTAAATTTGAGTCCTCATCCATCAGCTGAATAGTGAACAGCGAAATAACATGTGTTCGTGATACGAGGGTAGTTTGATAAGTCCCTGGCTCAAGTAAGAAAAAAGCATTTTTCCGGAATTTTTTTTTTTTGCAAGAATCTCCCTGGAGGTAATACATTTGGTCCAGCGTTTCTCAAGTCCTTTCATACCATCCAAAAAGAAATTTTTGTCGCTGTCCGCGAAAAATTGGAAAACGGCGTCTTTCACCTCTTGGTTCGATGAAAATTTTTGTCCAGCAAGATGGGTTTTCAATTTGGAGAACAAAAAAACTTTACATGGGGTTAGTTCAAGCGAATAAGGTGGGTGGTCAACGATCTCATACCGCAAATCGTGTGATTTGGTCATGGAAACCGCGCAGATGTGAACAGAGGCTTTGTCGTGGTGGAACAAGAACTTTTTTTTCTTCAAACCGGGACGTTTCTTTTTGATTGCCAGGTCCAAGCGGCCCAACAGTTTAGCGTAATATTCCCCGTTGATGGTTTTCCTCTGTTCTAAGTAATCGATCAGAATAATTCCATAACCATCCCAGAAAATGGTGGCCATCACCTCCTCCGCCGATTGGACCGTTTTTGTTTTTGGAGCCGGTTCTCCACTTTTAGTCCACTGCATCGACTGTCGTTTCATCTCCGGAATATAGTAATGGACCTGCCTTTCATCACCAGCAACGAAACGTCGCAAAAATCGTCAGATTTTTACGATAGCGTTCGAGAGACGTCGTTGAAGTCACGACTCGGTTGCGTCTCTGGTCGACTGTGAGTAGGCGCGGCACCTAACGCGCAGTAAATTTTCTCATGCCCAAATAAACTGTTAGGATGTGATACACCCGTTCAGTTGAGATGCCTATGGACTCAGCTATGCCATAGCTACAACTAAATCGAGCACTTTTTCAATGTTTGTGTCCGTTAATACACTTTTTGGCCGCCCGGAACGCTCCTCGTTAAGAACACTCGTACGGCCGTTTTTGAATTCAGCATCCCAAAATTTTACTGCTGCATATGAGAGCGAGGCTTCACCATACACGGGATCGAGTTTGCCTTTTATCTCGGCCGCCTTCAAACCTTTTAAATGAAAGAATCTAAATCGCTGGGTACGGGACATGCTCCATTGTTGACGATTCGCGGGACACGTCAACTTAGAATAGCTGCCAAAAAAATCTGTTACCTACAGAAACTTGAAAAAATTCACGAGACCGTTCGACAGTGCTTTCTATCTAGCGACCGCAAAAACTTTTTCATCAAACCACGTTTTATCACGTGGGCCAGGGACTTATCAAACGACCATCTAAGTTGCCGACTCTTAAGCTAGATTTGTTGCTATCCCGTTCAGAAAGGTGACTTCCAGAGACTAATGTTTTTAAAATAAGTTGCTAAAAATAGATGAAAATGTTCAAGAATAATAAAATCAGATGTTCGTTTTAAGAAAGTTTTCACTCTAGAAATTCGATTGAATGATTTCAAACTCATTCCAGTCCAAACTTTCAATTTAACTATATTCATTGAACTGATCATTCCTTCAACTTCTGCGTGAGAGTGTGATAAAGACAAAAGTGAAATAGCCTGAAAAAAGGCTTTCTATTTCACTGGATTGTTGTTTGCAGTATCTTTCTACTTAAATACCTAATTCCAAAAATGAGCAAAATTGTTAAAAATTTACTACTTAACAAAATTTATATTATTTGTATTATTATTTATTTACTTTATATTATTATTTATATGATAGATCTCAATGGCACCGGTACAAGCTCAATTTTACACTGTGAAGTAAGTTAAAGGAAGGATAATTAACTTATTTTTTGGACTGTCATTAAAATATTTTTTGCCATCTTAAATAATTTTTTTTACATGATTAGCTTAGACTTCTGTTTCACTTAAATGAGAAGAAGATAAATTCTAAACACATTTTGCAAGAAGATAATTTAAACTTTGATGAACGTCAAGATTTTTGGCGACCGTGGCAATTTACCGATAGTTAGAACATAGACACACCTTTGCCGCTTGGAAAATCTAATAAGAGTTCACTTTTACCTCCGTGGTGTGGCTGACATTGAATGGTGTCAAAATGTAAGCCATGCTGCAAAGGACTGTGCGCCTTGGTATCTGCGGTGTCATGAAAATTCGGGAGCGGTTCTTGATGAGCTTCTCAATCTGCTTCTACTCGACATTTAAATACGGAATGTGGCGATGTGCTCTGCCCATAAACTAACTAATTTCGACCTATGGCTAGAATACGACGAGGTGAGGTATTGTTCTATTAGAGGTTCGATGCGTGAGGGCTCTCCAATTCTCGCGATATTATGGGCCGCTCGAATGCTCCTTTCCGATTTCCGGAGAATCTATGTGGTAGTCTTCTTGAGCGGAAATGACTGGCAGTACCCGGATGTCTGCACGAGAGGATACTCCAAGCTTTTCTTCACGTAAGACTACAAGACAGATGTGGGACCTAGAGCTTGTGTCTGTCTGCATTTATTGAATGACAGATCAGCCTCTTTTTTGAGAGCTCTTTTTTTCATGAATATATTCGTTTTCTTCAGAGCAGTCTGCTGGGCAATCAAGCAAGAGTGGAAAGGAATACGAAGTGCTATCGCAGTATCAGTCAAATTTTGCCACTAGCGCTACGCAGACCCTTCGCTACTTCGAAAATCGTACGATTGAACTCTGTCACTAGATTCAGCAAAGTGCAGCCAGTTTGAGTCCTGGGGTACTGTGGTTTTGAAGTTAACTGGTGTGTGAAATTGAAGGAAATCAAATTTGCTGACGCCATTGGGAAGCAAGGTTCGATGCTTCTACTATAGGACTCTGAACCCACCTTGAATGTGATGACCGTATTTTCCAACGCCATTTTTGGAAAAGAATAGTTTATACCCACCAAGAGAGATGGAGGTCTTCTGATGTGGCCAGGCGTACTAAGCTCTTTCTTACAGGGCCCAACCATTGGACTGTAGGATTCCTCCTCAACAAGACTAGGAAAGTTTTCAGAGACATGGCAGTCATATTGACTGAGTACAACTCAGAACAAATTTACCGAATAGGTGTTGCACAGGAGGACCTCTGTCTACCCTGACTAGAGGCAGCTGATTTACCGGAGCATTTCAGCGTCTGTGGGTTTCAAACATCAATGCTTCGGCTGGGATGTAAGGCGTATGTGGTTTTTTCTATCATTGGTCCTGCAGAACTGACAAACTATGGTAGGCTGAGGTAAGAGTACAATATCTTTTAGCCAGAGCGCTTGGAGGTGCCAAGCGTCTCTCCCCCTACCGACACACACGCACACCAGTATTTATGCTTGCGATAGATTAGAAATTGTCGACACCTGCTAATTCACATTATTTGCGATGTTTGCTGTAGTTTCCAAACCTTATTTAATCAGTCTTAAAAGAAGAAAAATAAAACACCTGAAATCTGTTATCTTTTAATTCAGCAAATAAAATGTTAAGAGTTTTCTCACAGATTTCAGATAGTATTTATTGGAAATGTAAGGCATTTAATTCAAACTAATTTCTGCATACTTGATCCTAACCGACATGAGGTCCTTGACAACATTGAAATTTACAAAAACCGTTACGCGAATCTCACCCAGAGGATTGTTTACTAAAATTGATGTATTTTCGACAAAACACAAACATAGAGATCTTTCAAACAAAATCGGTAAGTGAACGTTAGTAGATTCCTGCAGCATTGAGCTATCAATTTTTGAAATATTTTTCAAAATAGCCACTCATGAAATCCACTTCGCTGACAGTAAATGTTTGTTTCATCTAAAAGATATGTGTTTAATCCTCCTCAATAATGTGTTAAAAAACGTTTGCCATTTTTTTTAGCTACAATTTTTTTTAACCCTGCCTTAATCATTGAAAATATTTATATCTATTTTGCTTAAACACTAAAATTCAGACTGCGAAAGTTTTAGAGATTGCAGAGCAATATATAGGCAGTTACCACAAAAATACTCATGCGATAAACAACACTTAGTTCAGAAAAAATCCAAATGTTTGTTTATGACTTCAAATAAACTCCATTATAATTCCTAACTTCTTCATGACGGAAAAGGAAAAATCAGGGAAAACCATTTCTAAAAGTACGGTTAGCGAATATGATCAGGCGAGCCTCTTTTCAATTAGGTTGGCAAGGGATGAAAATCTCTCCCGTACAAAACTACAGTCGAATCTGATTCTTGGTATAGACTACAATCGAATCTGATTTCGCGAATCTTCAATAAGCTTTGAGCTTTTGAATTTCTGAAATTCGAGTCAAATTGGCAGAATTTAAAAAACTGTAGATTGAAAAAATTGAATATAAGTGGAATATATCAAATCATTTTAACATTTTTGTTCGATCGAATTTCAAGTATAAGAATTGTGACGTAAAATAATTCGTTGATTAATGCACAGTGTAGTGGACAGTTAAGAATAAGAAGTATATTATTGTGAAGGTATTTAGGAAACTTTAGCTAATTGTTTTGTATTTTCAATAGTACGTATATGCGGATGCATAGTAGAGTCACATTATTTTATTTATTTATTTATTTATTTGGTACGTATTCAATACAACAGGCAAGACTGCCCAATTACAGATTGGATACCACGAATAAAATAAAATAACAAGAACTAAATGATAATATATAAATATAAGTATATAAAATAATTAAAGTTTAAAATAAAATAAAGTAATAAAAAATAAAAGTAAAAAATTCAGTAAAGTAAAAAAGAAAGAAAAAAAAATCCATTACAAACACGAATGTCCAATTCTACAATAATAGACCTAATAAAAAACAGTAAGTAAATGAGTAAATATAAATATAAGTATATAAAAAAAAAAACAAATAATTAAAGTGGTAAATTAAATAAAGTAAAACTAAGTAGAAAAAAAGAAGAAAATTAAGAAAATAGAAAATAAAACTAATTAGAAAAATATATAACTATATATAAAAATAAAAATTTACAAAAAATTCAAGTAATAAAGAAGAAAGTAAAGTTAAGTAGAGCAAAAAAGAAAAGAAAGATCCATTATAAACAAAAAAATTAAACAAATTAAATAGGATGAAAATTTTACTGCGAACCATATTTTTGAAAATGGCAATAGATTGTGGAAGAGGAGGAGATTTCATTACTAAGATAATACATTATTAAAAATAAAAAAATTAAAAATTAAAAATATACATTATTAAAATTTTGGACACCGAAAGTGATTTATTTTGCGAGCTTGGTGACTCTTCACCACTCTAGGCACCCGATATTAGGGTGAGTAAGTGACGCCCATTATCCGTCTTAGTCGGGCTAGCCTGGCACTCACAGAAGCCTCACCCGGACATCCTCCCAACACTGGGAGATTAACGTCTCAACCTATTCTTGCTGATGCTGCAAAAATCATCAATTTACCACCACTTAGTAAAAGTCACATCCACTGAGGTCATAGGTTATCCCTATTTATTTTAGCATCTAATATATTTCCCAGAAGAAATCCTTTTCAGTGTAATCCACCGCATACGAGCCGTACACTCTTGCAAACTCTTCAGATCCAGGGCCACACTCTTAAGTTCCACGCCTCATTTCTTTCCAGGGCAATAATAACAGAAACCGGTCTTCTATCTTTGCTTCAATACAATACATTTTATTGAAAGTATTTTTTCTTCCATTATGTTCATACATGTGTATATTCTTATATCTATTCATTATTCGCTCTACGTATTGAGCTTGGCTCAGGAGCAGTCACAAGCAAATATTATTTCAGACAAAGTCAACGCCAGACTATAATCGTCAATAATGCTCTTAAACTTTCTAAATGGCATTGTCAAAGTCTCGCAAACATAAATTGAAAAATTCAAAGTTATTGTCTGTAACTTTTCTGGAGAGGAACATTTGCTAGAACCATCTCAAGTTTCAACTTAGCACTTTTCAAAACTATGTTGATGTACGTATTATAGTTGAACAATGATGTCCTGCCATGCAAACTAATTTTCAACCCCAATCGAATAGCACCCGAGCATTTGTTTGGATTCTGAAGGAAATGAGTTTAAAGTTCGAAATGCCTTTTGTTTTCTAACTAGTTTCTCAGAATATCGATAAAAAAATATTCGAACCAAGCAGAGTACCGATTGTCTATGCTTTTCATTGAATTGCAAATTTAAACTTAACAATTCCAGTACTCGGAGGCGTACATATATTTTTATCTATCTTTGAGCTAAGCCTTTTACCATAAAATGGGAGTTTGTTTTGGACAACAAAATTTGTGGGCATTTTATTTTGTTTTATTTTTGGGTCTAAATTTCGGTTAAACTAAACAAGCAGAAAATGAGCAAGCACATAAGCAAATGGATAAAGTTTTTTTTAAAAAAGTTTTATTTATTGGTTGAATATGTTGGCATCGAAACTTGGGAACGTTTCAATAATATGCTTTTGCCTATTTGTATGTTACTTCAATCTAACGTTGAGATCTAATTAAAATATATTATCTCTCGTTATGATCTACCAAAATTTAATTCATCTGATCTATCAAAATTCTGTATGCGTTATCATACATTTTTACTGATTTTCGAGCTTTTACTTCAACTCCTTTTTATATACAAATTTTCGGCGGTCATGGAATTTTCAGAGGACATGGATATATAGAGAGTACGTTTATTTGGGGTTAAAATTAAGATCTCCTCAACCCTTTGGTGACATTTTAGTGAATTTTCAGGTCGCGCTATATTTCCATGCCAAGAAAATTTTTACAAAAACGGAGTATTGGAAATGAAAGCTGATAATGCTTAATGCTTGTTTATGATAATGAGTTGAAAATTTTTAATCCTATGGGGGCGCTGGATGTCTTAAAACAGACAAGGATATTTTTCGAATTTGTCATTCAATAATTTCCCACCAAGAATTATTTAAATGTGAACTTTTCTGCTAAAATATATTGCGCAGTTTGGTTGATTGGACTTGATCTGGATCAGATCAGGCAATTGAAATGTATCTTTGTTGCTAACGATGATTTTTTAGGTAGTTGGGTCGGCTAAAGCCATACTAATGTTCGAAGAACATAAATCGATTTGGCCAAAAATTCGTATTTATATAAATATATATATATATATATCAGTGGCGTGGCGTCCATGGAAGCAAGGGAAGCATTGCTTCCCTTACATTTGGCCGACATAAATTTTTAATTGATTCTTTTTGAAATCGTGAAATAATCGCGTATTAATAATTATTGAAAAAAAATTCTCAAATCAAATTGTGAACATCTCACACAGTTGATGCAACGTAATAATTACATCTACGATCGTTTATTTGACCCCTTATAGACTAGACTGTGACGTCATTAAAAACATGTGTTTATACGATCTATTTGGAAGCAATGCAGATGTTGCTTCCTAGGGGAAATTCTCTTCTCAAGAGAGAGACTCAGAGCGGAGCTGCGAACGCATGACTACCGTGGAACTTATTTCTGCGTTCCCTTTACTAGTAGCAGGGTAAATTGTTATTGTTATCATTTTGCTTTGCTTGTACATATTTTTTGTGCTTGCTGTGAGCGAATTTGAGTTCCGAGATGTGGCAAGCGTTGTCAGACGCTGTGGATTCGATAAGTCGTTATTTTATGTGTTTTATTTATGATTTATATTATGTCATTATTTTTTGTATGTTCTATTTTGCATAGAAACTTTTATGAAGGTGTTTTCAATTGGCGAAGGCTTTTAGTCACTTATAGTCCATAGTATTTGGTAATAATATTACATGGTAGTCATAAGTCAAGCTGTAGACTAGAATTGTGTAGAATTGAATGTGTAAAATTACTGTGTAAAGTTGCATGATTCTTTTGATAGATATTTGAACTAGTGAAAGGTTGAAATATATGAATGAGTTCACTTGTTCTGTGGGTCAAAATCTTAGAATTCATCAACTTATTTAATTTATATATAATTGAATCTCGGTAATTTCCTGAAAAAAAGGACATCATCAACCAGGATCGATCGAAACCGAATTCGTAAATTGTCTCTCTAATAAAGAGATGTACCTACTCGACAGTCTGATCGCAAAATTAATAAATGAAAAACTCGGAACGGATCAACAGTTGTAATATTAAACAAAAATAATTTTGCTGGTCATGTGTGCTATTTTCAAGCGTTTCAGACATTTGGCGAAATATCGGATTTTGTAATTTAAATAATGTTAAAGCTGTGAACAGGCTTGGTACAAATAGCATCCATCATTTCAATTCAGTCCTTTTACTTTCCAAGTTTGATTCCGGTAATTTGAAGAATTGCTGAGTTATTAATACAAATATTCAGTAATATTGCTCAAAGTTAGGAGAAATTGAGAAAAACTGAAGATTCTTATAAATATTGTGTGTCATTTAGGATGTCAAGAAGAAGCATTACATAGTCATAATGAAAATGTATATTCTTGCAATAGGGGTAAATTATCTAAAGACAATAAATCTTTTGACGGTACATAACCGATAATTGCCAGCTCACTTGGACCAAGCAAATGTTTTTTTCTGGAACATCAAATTATATTCAAAACGATCTCATTAGTTTTAAAACGATCTCATTGTAATGAAATTAAGAAAAGCAAATTCATAGCAATAATATTAGACAAAACAACCGATATATCATATAGATTACAACACGGTTAGAAATTTTCGGATAAATTTTCACGGGAATTGGGAACGAATTATGGTTGATTTGTGAAACACCACAACTTCGTGAAACAACAAGGTGCATAATTGATAACAATGAGAATGTTGTACCATTCTCTACAAGTGCTTATGTCGAAAAAATTGGTAGCATAATCGTTAAAATAAACTCAAGATTTTCATCCTTAAACAGTTTCAGATTTTGGTTTGGTTTGGCCACTTCAAAAAAATTATATTTCTAGTTCTGGGAATGCTATTATTTTACTGATAAATATTGGTATGGTTTTTTTTACTGTGTAAAGGACTGTGAACTTTTATTTTCATAAGAATACAGAATGTCTACTCTCACGTCCCTGTAAGTAATTCCTGGGTGCTTTTATAGAGGGGTTCTATTACACGTAACGAATTTGCGGAAAGCGTAATCAACCATGGACTTCAAACAATTGCTTCCCTTTGGTAAATTGTCACGCCACGCCACTGATATATATATATATATATATATATATATATATACATATATATATATATATATATATATATATATATATATATATATATATATATATATATATATATATATATACCATCAATAAAATTCAGTGACTATTTCTCGGGAATGCGCCATCGAATTATCCTCAAACTTTTAGGATACATTTGTGTGTATGCAGAATAGGTCCAGGTTTCACGAAATATAAATTCTCTTTAACCCTTTGGCACCGGCGGCCATTCTAGTGATATTTTAGATATGCCTATTATTCTATCAACAAATAGTTTTCAAAAAAACGAAGTTACCGAAATTAATTTGGAACGTATTTTCAAAAAAAGATTTGATAAAGGTTTGGACATTTTTAACCCTGTGTGTACGCTAGGTGCCTAAAATGTGATCGGGAAAATTTGAATTTTTTTTACATTGCGATAACTTTTGACAGAGCTTTTGAATCATTAAAAAACTTAATATTGATGCTGCTAAGTTGTATACTTGTATAGTTTTGTATGACCGTACTTGTAATCCTGTAGCTACGACAGGTGGTGAAATTGAAAACTTTCAAAGCATCGACTTTCCTGAAATATTTTCGTTTTTTATAAAGAAAAAAACATTTCATATACAAGTCTTATGCTTTGTCTATACAGTAAAAATACAAATTTTGATATTTCACGTCGGACAAGAACGGTAACCCTCCTCTAAGTCAACTATATTTTTAGCATTAAAAATTTGTGTTCACGAAAACTCATGACCCGATAGCCAAATACAACTGAAATTCAGAGAATGTATTGGTTTTAAATAGGACCAGGTCTGACAGAAGCGAATTTTAAAGTTTGACAATTCTGTGCCAGTGGTGCCATCTTGATAAGAAAAATAACTGCTTTTGGCCTCATAAATTCTGATTTAGCCATCAGATTTTGACGAAATTCATACAGTGCTTGAACCTTACTCCAAACTACGTTTGGTAGAAATTTGGTTGAAAAATTCGGTTACAGCTGCCAGCTATAGTAATTTAAGTGTCTTAAATTTTGAAAATTTACTCAGGAAAATAAAGCTTTTTGCCCTATAGCTTCCAGTGCAGTCATGGAATCATAACGAAATTCATATGGTAAATCGAACTTATTGCAGGCAATTCTCAGTAGAAATTAAGTTGGAAATAAATGATAGGGCTGCCAGCTATGGTTGGTTTTGTATATTTTTTGTGCACATCTTTAGTAAGCGACTTTATCATAAAATTTTCAAATCATAGTGATCTTGTGGTGAAAATGAACAGCAAATATTACGATCTAGAAAATTTGGAAACTTTTGCGGCTGGTAAAACGAAATTCGTTTGCACCCCTATAACTTCCATTGCAGTCATCGGATCAAAAATTCACACAGTAGGTTGACTTTTACGTGAAGCAAATCTAACATAATTTTGGCTTCGGGGCTAGCAACGAGCTGCCAGCAAGAGGTGTTTTTGTTATTTTCGTACCAATAAATGTTTACATAAAGTATTCACATCGCTTTCTATCGCTGTAACTTTCGATGGAGTCGTCGAAATTTAATTGGCCTAGGGTCTATTATTACTTAGGGTGTCCTTAAGTAGCTTTTCGCAGTTAGTCTGGGATTATTCAAGAAGGTATTTAGTAGCTGCGGGGCTGCAGATATTTCGAAACGTTTGAACGTTCTAGGTGTCGCCACTTTTCCAATCCCAAGAGGTTTTTCCATCTAGCCATTTCGGTTGATGCAAAACAATATTATCTCCTGCACATCTTTCATTTTGTAGTGCATAGGTTTAGTCGGGTGTGCATGAAAATGGCTCCTTTTTCTCGGACGAAAAATCTTCTCTCGAAAATATTTCTGCTGCAAAACCATTTTCCCAAGATCGATTTTCTTTCTTTAACAAGTTCAGCCACTTGTGACATGACAATATGTCATTTAGTCCATAGCTAATTGACGTGTACTTAAGTATGCGTCAATTAGTTATTGTCAGCTATTACTTTTTTTGCTTTCAAACGTTTTGATAACGCATACATTCTCCTTTAATGTTAATATTGTTCTACGTTGTATTTGTTTTATTTATATTTTAAAATGTCAAACATAATTTTCAGACTCCGTCCAAGAAAGAGCCCACTCAAGAGAGGATAACTTCAAGACATTTTCTTTAGAAGCGGCTGTGAACCCACTCAACCAAAATGTACGTTAATGCAGATTTCACTGTAATAACATTAACGATGATTTTGGCTGAATTAATGAATTGAATAAATATTCTTTGTAATCAGATATCACAAATTACAATTCTTCATTTTAATCATTTCTTCACCTCTTGTGTGAATTCTCAGCACATTCTACGAGGAAGAAGCACCCCACTGGCTCATACTTCTTCACAAGCCTAACCGAAGTAGCGTCAATGGACTTAAAATAGATCAGATCAACCAGTTTTTCAAAGACTCGGGTGGCTCTGCAGTCTGCACACAGTAGTGGCTGTGCGCTAAGCAATGCGATATTACAATGGACCCTTGTGCGCCTACGTGAACCTTCTCCAGAATCTGTTTGAAGGGGCTCTCACGCAACCGCCCTACCTAATCTTAGTTAAAGCTTGAAAAAGCGTATAGAGACATCAGACAATCCCAAAAATCATGAGACTATATAAGTTTACATAAACCTATGTATGTAGCCTCATGATTGTCTGATTTTCTCTCATAATACCGGTAAAAGTTACTCAAAACTGAATTATATTCTAACTTTCGATATATCTTCTCTTCTATTCAATATAATTTAAGTTGCGATTATAAAAATATGAATGACTGAAAACAGTTATTTGCGTTATTAATTTCTCTCTCAGTAATGGTAATTAATTTATAATCACATACATACATATACTATAAATTCTTTTCCAATATATCCAGCTTTTTTTCGTCCTCGAAACACCATACAACTCAATTAGGGTCAAACCGTTTTAATTATTTCTCTTGTTCCACATACTTTGATTGTTATTATGTCAACTTTAATTCATAGTGTATATATATACACGAGTATGACACTCAATTAGAAAATACAATTTATGTTCCAAAGAATGCAATAAAATTTCGATTTATGCACATACAACGCACAGCTACGTAGATTGTCCTTACTTTCATATGCGAACGCAAAATTGCACTGTATTAATGTGGAATGTCACTCTGCACTTCTGTTAAGTGTGCAGGAAGCAATGAGTACTCAACGAAGACAATTAACGCCTAGAATTCGCCTTATAAGTTTCGCGGAATTCATAAAATACTAAGCATTTACAACTAACAATGTTCAAGTGCACTTTCTACTTGAGAATAGTATCTATAGCATGCTAGTGTCGTTATGCATTGATTGGTGCAGATATTGAGGCAACATAGATATGCGTCGAACTGTGACGCAATCATCACAGCAGGAATGATTGAATGAGTCAACTATCATGAAATTGATGTGAACAAAATGCACGGAATAATTTTGAATCATCTTTATATGTACATATGTACTACATATATCTTGAATATGGCAATTAGTTTCAGAATTTAATCATTACATAACGATTAGCAACTTGATAACAGTGCTTGTATTGCAAAGGATTCACTTTGCTCTTAAATGGCATAATATGACAGCCATGATACCAATTATGCCTTTGCAGATACACATGCAGATATGTACATTAGTATATTTTCATATAGTATCTACTTCGGTTAAACTTTGGTTAATCAAAGGGACAAAGCTCAGAAAGTCAGCTCTTTGAAAATAATTTAAAACAAGATCGAATAATTGACAAATAAGTATTGGGTTTTGTTGGCGTAGCTTCTTTCAAACTTGCAACTATTTAAATAAATTTTATTTCGCACATCTGCGAAATTTGGCAGCATCCGTTACATGTATTTAGAGAAAATAAGATGAGGTATCGTGTGTTATTATTTTTCTGCATTTTCTGTATTTTCCCTCCAACCTGCTAATCGAAATGCACTGCTATGAATTTCGATTTTTGTTTTTTCATTTTACGAAAATATCAAGTCGGATTTCAATATATTCAAAAAATTAACGCGACACTAGTGCGGCGCTTTTTGAATTTTTTGAAGACAATGCGCATCTGGCACAAATGTGCGTGTGCCCATGCTTGTCAATGTGTATGTTTTTTATACTAATAAGCAAAACAACTGCTTCAGCCAATCATCAACAAACTCAAGTGACTCGAAATAGCATTAAACTAAAAATAAATTAGTGGGGTTCCACGGAATCAAAGTTCTTTCAAGCGCAGAGGATTTTCTTGCCAACTTGTGTATCAAGCCGGTCGACTTTGACTCACTAGCTATCACAAGAAAACAAGTGACGCCACACTAACGATTCCCAAAGAAATCTACTCTCGGAATGCGTCGTAGCTTCGACAATTTCATTCGTTTTATATTCATATGATTTGAAGATGTTTGTTGAGCATAATTACTCCGAGTATTTCCCATGAGATCAAGAAAATAAAAAGCGTGAAGCGTGATCAACATCTGACTCTAAGTTTACAGACACACAGTTCTTTCAGAAAAAAGGAGCAGACAATAGTGACCCTTTAATGTCATGAGGCTACAAGATGGATAAAATAAGCATCTACTCCCCCACTTCTCAAATCACGTTCAGCGTTTTTCTTCAGTTTTAAACTTTTTTGATTTACATTTATTTTGACAAGCAGTACGAAGATGGAATCTTACAGAGTCTCCCCATTTAGTATAAAAGCATAAACAGCACACGAGTTAGCCTCATCAACGAGAGTATCTGCAGGAATTAGGACTTGTAATTACTCCCCAGCTATCAACTAACTATTATTTACGCTTTGATCTTGGACTGAGTTAATTGTTATTTGATTTATTTTTACACATACACATACACAGAATTGTTTTTCTTATGCGACTATAAATATGCTTCACTACGAGTTTGAGTTTTATTGCTTAGATTGATGTTTTTATGTAGTGGCATAAGAGTGATTTGAACAGGCGGCAAACGTAAGCTGTCGCAGAGCGTTCTCATCTTTTCATGTTTTCGGGCAGGCGTCACTTCCAACATTCCGATTTCCCATTTTTAAGATATTTATAGATTTTTAGAAATGTATTATGTTTCTAAAAGCATTTAGATCAGAAAATTTTAGTAAAGCATATCCATTTCAATCAAAGAGCTTGAAGCCGATTTTTATATTTTTAATTATGGTAGGATAGCGGGCAGTTGTTTTGACAATCCCCCCATATTTTTGCGACGCAAGAATTCACAAAAATTGAAATTAAGAACATCATAAAAATTTCTGCTAACTTTGTGTGATGTGAAACTGCTAAGTTTTAAACTTTTTCTGAACATTCTCACTACGATGCTGCAACGAATGCAGTGGCGGCAGCCACGCATAATCGTGTGGGTCTTATTCAAGAAGCCGACTCTTATGCGCATTATAAAATGTGGAGCAGTTCGAACACGAATGGTTGAATTGAGACCTACGATATGTCCTGCGTTATTATTCCCGATATACTTATCGTCCTCACCTTGATTCCTAGGGAGATTTTTTACGTTACCTTAATCAGTGAGCGATACAAGAATCTCCTGCATAACTGAAAGGATATCCAAAAATTTTCGTTGCAAGATCACAAGTTTACAGCCTTTAATGTGAGTTGCCTTATTTCAACTAAGAAGGTAGCCTTTATTAACATGAAAATAATGGGCCGGATGAAGTCTCAGCTATTGGGAAACATTTTCTTTGGAATTCCTCCGGAGAATACCAATTCAGGATCAGGGCTATCCAAGCCGGATTCAAGAGTTAGATGAGGATTACTATTGCTCTGAACATTGTGGCTAAGGCAGCGTGAAACTTAAAGCCCAAAGAAGCCTAAAAACCCCGTGAAAAAATGTCGGAGAAAGTGCCGGAAAGAATTGAGCAGCTCAAAAAAAAACTAATAACTCGCCACTGTATAAGTCACTTCTAGGTCTGCCATATGAAACGTAAAGAAGTAATCAAGGAAATCTTTCTGTAGTGACATAAATGGTCTTAGTGAATCATATTGCCACTTTACGCTTTAAGCTCAGCACCGAACGATAAGGGGTGCATCCAGAAGCTGGACGGCATCTAGACTAATGCAAGCATCAATACTCTTATTGTCAGTATGGTCTCACATTTTCCGGGAAATTATAATCCTGCAGCTCAGGACCTTCAGCTCAAGATTTCTAGCTCGCAATTGAAGTGGACCGTAAGTTTCATCGAGCCGTTCAAATCCAGGGGCCTGATGGTGTTCTTCCAGTTGGCATCTAGCAGACTATAGAAGTAAAGCTACCATGGTAAGACAAGATAATACACTTTTCGTATATTTGATGCAGGTTTGCTCATCAAACATAAGAACTACCGTTCAATATGTCTAAGCTCTGTCTTGCTAAAGATTCTGGAAAGAATTATTGGACACCACATAAAAAAGTCAATCGATCCTATATTCTATCGCAGTTACAACATGGGTAAAGGCCAGTCTGTTTAAACTGTCCTTCACGTTCTCACTCTGCAAATTGAAAAAAAAAACCTCTTTGAAGTAGCATACGCCAACTGACCCTTACTTATCGAAATAACCTTTGACAATATGAAGCCTGTTGCAATTGTGGAGGCACTTGCGGTGTTAAATGTTGACATACTATCTATCGTTTTAATCCGCAAGGGTAGAGTGGCGACTCTTGCCCTGCGAAATGCTCTCTTGTGAAGAGAGTTGAGCACAACTACATCTTCAGGTAGTATGTTTTTGAAAATCAAGGTAAATATTTTTTTGCGAACGCTGGACCATGCCGGACACAAAGTTGTTGCTTATGCGGACAAGACAGCCATAGCAGAGTGGTAAAATCAATCTCTTTCACAATAAAGCTGAGAATGCGGCTTGATTGTGAATCACATTAATAGGGAGAATACAAAGTTATTCGATTGGACTAACAATTATTGAAATGAATCTGGCTTGACCCGAGCCACAGTATTAGATATTTGGGACTGCCTGCCGACTTAAAGTAACTACCCTACGAAAATTAAGCAGAGAGAGAGCGGAGTGGAAACAGCTGCAAAAGAGGCATTTCATCGACTTAAGGTTTGTACACCTTGGTCTGTGGTATGGTTTTGTACCATTATGGTTGAGTCAATACTTTTACATATATGCAGTGACTTTTCGGTGGGAAGTTAGTCTTAAGGCTGCCAATTAACTAGCTTCAACCTCGTTTCACATTCTGGCCGTTTTCCAAGCAATGTATTATTTAAATTGATAGATGTTGTTGGGAGCGAAGCTCATTCACGGTTTTCTTCGGTTTCAGCAGCTCAAAGAACACGATTCCTTACCGCTCCCGCCAAACTCACAGCATTATTTTTTTTCCGAATCAATTTGACCGTACATTCGATATTGATGGTTCACTATGTGAAACCCACGATTTTTTGGTTTTAAGATTATCGAAAAATATGAATTTCTCATCATCAGTAACAATTTAATGCAGGAAGCTCTTTTTTTCATGCTGCAATAGCAGTGACTTTTAGATTTTTTAAAATACCGTTTTAAAATAATTTTTAAGTCATGTTCAACATTTTTGGAAGTTTCGCAATTATTTTTGGTCTTCCGAAACATAACATGTCTTCAGTGTCTAAGCGGCCATTCAGTTTGTAATCCTCTACCTTATGCGACAGTTCCCAATTCTTGAGAGGAAAAGAATGGTCTGAATCTGAATATTTTTCCATTCAAATCTGACTGAAATATCCTATATTGACTTAAAGGGAATCATGCAGTTTATCATTCCTTGAGTGCAATGGCTGAAAAATCTCTAGTAAAACTGATCTCTATTAAGCCTATGGGTGTGTTTGAGTCAAATACTTTCGTGTCCATTAAAACAAACAAGAAATTCAAATTCTACAGCTTTATTTTAAAAACGGACTGAACATAACGCAACTAGGTCATCAAACAACGATAATTCAAAGGTTTTGAACAAAAAAGCAAATGTAGAAAAGATTGTTCTGCGAAACGATATCCAAAAGACGAAGTTAATACGATCGAAAAATTCAACTAACTAAAAACCCGTGAATTTATATTTTGTATCGAAAGAAAATTTCAGTACATTTTAACAGTTCAATCAGACTACTATGAACTTAGTTGGATATGAGAATTTCATTTGGAACACATTATAAATTCATTTGAATATTAATGTTTTTCCATTTCCATATTGCTATCGAACAGTGTGTTTTTCAGCAGTGCTCCTCTCGATCGATAGTTACTCGACACAACCTAACCTTGTATGATTATAAGTGGGTAAATGAAGCTGGAAAAAATAGATTTAAGACAATGTCTTTTTCCTTCTGTCACCAAAATTTTTACTCTATCGATTCAATTGTGTGACAATTTTAGTGTATTATCTTCATACTCAAGTCCATTATAAAAACTACATTTTCTTAGACAATTTGACCTAACCCGTTGCTCAAGTCTCTCAGAATCTAATATTTAAGCGCTAGCATCAAGATTGACAAAATTATATTTTATAATAGACGAGAAGTGATTTTTTGCCAAATAGGGTGAGTTGATTCTTGCAGTTTCACAAAGGGACTTCAATACAATCTAATTTTTCTGAGGTGACGAAAATTGCAATTTTTTATAGTAATGGTATTCGTTCTCCCAAAACCGTTTGCTGGAGAGAGAAGGGTTGTAATTGGTAAGGACGACTTCAATTACTTTCAATGTGCACAAAAATGAGGTGATTGATTCCACGACTCACCTTAAATTTAATTTAATTCTCTTAATATAAGCGCAGCTAGATAGATTAAAGCTCAATGTGTTCTCACATTTATTCGTTCGTGTTTGGATTTGAACTACGTATCACTAAAAAAATTAGCCATAACTTTATCCAGTTGACTATCTAAGCTTTTTTTATCAATTTATTTATTTCTATGTCATTTTCAAGCTGAAGATCATTATAACTCCTGGAAATACGCGCTAATGGCCAGGGAAAGTAAGGGGGCGAGAGAAAGTTATATACACTCGAAGCGTATAGAAGGATCTATTTAAACGGTTAACGTTACGATAGCACAGTTTACAGCCAAAATTTGAGAGGATAGGACAATGAAGTAGCTTAAAGGGTACATACTGAAGTAGCTTAAAATAAGCAACCCTTGTTGAGACTTTAAAACAGCGATTTGGAGATCAGTGTATTCATATCAGGGGAGGTGGATAATTGTGTTAGTCTACAGTGAATGTGTTCTACCGCATCATTTAGATATTTATGGTGGGAAGACCAGATTTGACAAAAATACTCTAGATATAAGCAAAAGGAGCGGAGCATCTGAGGATAAAACTGAACCAATAAGAGGCTTTGGTAGCTAATATTCGTAACGTCTCAGTCAAATTTGAGGTTTGAGTCAAAGAATACACCAAAGCCTTTGAAAGAGAGGCCTTTGACAAAAAAGGAATACATAAAGCGAGACATTTAAATGTTTATCAGATTTAGACTTTTGAAAGCAAAGAAATTTTCAAAACACTAGTCACACAGAATACACCATAATTTTGCAGCTGGAGGCAATTGTCGGAAGATTCAATTAATCTAAACAGCTTGAAATCACTAGCAAACTGGAGGCAGAGCGAATAAAAGAAGGAAGATCATTGAATAAAATAAGAAATACTAGAAATAAAAATGGTCCAAGTAGAGAGCCCTGAAGAACGCCAGAAACACGACAGAATAGAGAAGAGTCCGCAGTGGATAAAAAACAGTAAAATTGGTATTACGACCCTCTCAAGAACTTTAGCCAAAGCAAGTATGGACAATTGGACCATAGTTCGAAATTCAGTTTGGATCCACAAATTTGTTGTTGGATGACATATAAGCAGATATGCAGCTGGCCGAGAAGGAACCGGAAGAAAAGCTGAGGTTGTAAATAAAAGACGAAAAAACAAACACAGCCAACATGTTCAAGAGGCTGTCAAAACCACACTCGAGCTATAATCCGATTCCCAAAAGATTCGTTTGTTTGAAAGAAAAGGAAATAAGAGCAACGTTTAGAAACTCATAAGACTAGATTTGGATTGATGTGAGTCGGGAAACAAGAAAAAAAATTTACAAAGAGGTTGCAAATGTTTCGTGGGTCAGAAGCGTAGCATCATTGAGGACCTTGAAGTTGACACAAAACTACAAAAGTTTTTGGTGATTTCAGCAGATAAGGAACTCGACGCTTAAAAGTTAATCCCGTGCAAGCATCCTTGACGGCGATTTTGGCAATGGGGCATATCACCGAAAAATCAAGGAAGTCTGCATTAGAGCCTGAAATTCTAAACCCAGCACGACGCCACATCCAGTCAGAAGCAAGGTGCATCTATAGGTGTGCAAGAATGACTAGAAGGAGTAAAGCGGAAGATTGAGTTTTTGTTTATTTTATTTATTCATTAACGGTTTCAATAACGAAATGGTTACTACAGAAAATACATTTATGAAATTAAAACAATCAGTTGGATACCCGGCACTTGAACATTTAAACATTATCATTAAAGTCAAACCTTTAATACGCTGAGTTAAAACTTCGGACTACTGCGCAGGTTGGATCATTTAATCCATAATTGGTCTTATGAAACGGGATGGATAAGGTGCTATGATGTCTACACTCACCGTAGCAAGCACGAAAATTGATAACAAAACCTCAGTCTCTGATAACAAAAATTCAGACTTCACGTTTCAAGCGAGTAACTTCGCAGCGAATAGAGCTTGGAAATTTTTCAAGTTTCAAGAGTATCCATGGTCAATGATTGGAAGCGATTTTCACAAGGAGCTAAACGAAAAGGATCAGACCAGCAGAAGGAACTAAGGACAAAAGTTAAAAATATCTCTTGGACAGATTCAATGCGATCTATGTGCTCCTTATAATAAAGAAACCACATCAAAAACCCGTAATCTAGGGTAGCGTGAACCAGCGATTCGAACAGGATTTTTGCCATGCGAATGTCATTGCTCAGTTGGCTTTTATTATTATAGAGTCAATGTGGTAATTAAAGGTAAAACCAGAGTTTAATAGTACTTTTTAGTCACGAACTTGTTGGGGAGCAAATTGGTAAATTTTGAAGAAAAGAAGAACTGCGTGAAAAGGAGAATCAGATAGCACACCGTACTAGTGATGGTATACTGATATGGAAAGAGCAGGATGGTGCAAGTCATGTTCTGCAGTGCGAACGGTAATATTGTGAGAGAAAATATTAAGTGGGATGAAATCTAGTATTTTATTATTAATGTTAGGAATATAGTTGAAGCGAGAAACTTAGCACAAGAAAAGAAAAACTGTGGTAATCCAGGACATGTTTTTGTAAGCTATGATTCAAAACTGGTTTCGGTAAGTTAAATGCCAACATATGAAAAGCAAGGCAAAGCAAAAACGATTGTTGAAGCAGCACGCTCGTTAATAGATTAGTTCAAGTTCAATTTCAAAGTCAATTTTCATCATAATAACAGCAAATATTCTGCACTTCTTATAGCTTGTCCCATGATAAACCTTCGCGAATTCGAATGCCAAGGTTTATCATGGGATTACTTTATTTTTTTTTAACTGATTTCATCTTTAATTTACGAAAAAAAAGACCATTCCATATTCTTTTTATAGTTAATTTGTTATCCAGCCACATCAACATCCTGGCCTCAATTCCGGTCCCTACCCAGAACACATTTCTATTACCGACGGAAAGCTTAGCTTTTTGTTACTTATCTCCTACTCTTTTGTGTTTTTCTTCCCTTTTTGATTGAGTTCTTGTGCAACATTGTGAGGACAAAAGGTATTCCCACGTTGAATGACACCACTAGACGATTATAAAACGTAGACAAATACGCAGAATCCAACGAAAGGAGCATTAATTTGCCGTTAATACGTTTTTTTTTCTAGCTATCAGCAAAGCAAATTCGTTTTCTATCCTACTATACAAACAGCTTGTGCACGTGTTTACTTACGTTATTTGATTCGAATTAAGGAAACAATACGGAATCAAATCATTGCTGGCAGGATCAGATATTAAAAGCATTTAAAACAAGTATTATTGAAATTTCCCGGGAATAAGGACGAATGCTAATAGAACAGTAAACTTGACACTGTAATGCTGTTGTTATGTCAAGATATATGCATGCCAATGTGTTTGCTTATCATATATGTACGCGTGCATTTAAGTGCGAATACGATTAAGTATAGTATAAGAGCAGACTTTCCTCACATTTCTACATCAGCAGTCTGTGCGCAGAGAACGCAGAAAATCACTTGGAAAATTTTCACAAAGTTGAACAAATTTGCTGTTTAATAATTCATTAATAATTAATACACTAACTGGCGTATTTCGGTAATATACTTCAATTCCTAAGCACCGTTTTTAGTGAATATAATTTTGATTACATAGACACATCACCGCCTGATTTCAATGATTATTTATTCACAACAAAATTAAAGAGTAGAGCAACCCATTACGATACAAATAATAAATTTCTACTTACAGTTTTTTTGAAAATCTTGTGAATCGTCGCATCCGGTTTTTCCTGCCGCCGCTGTTAAAATAATGTATGCAACTATATATTTTGATGCGTTTCTCCACAGACATTTCGTGATAGAATCCACCTTTTCCATTTTCATTACAAAACATACATATGTGAATTTTTCTAAGCTGTTCGCAGCGCCATAAAGTCAGGTGAAGTATGCCTCGAGGAAGCATATGACATTGTCGTCTTCACGAAAACACTTTCACAAACACTCTATTGCGAGAGTATTATATTTCCAAAGTCTAAACTACGTATATTTGGCCGAGATGTGTTTATTATGATTGGTGAAAGGGATTATCCGCAGTCGCACACTTCAAATAATTTCTATCAACAACCAGCAGGATATTTATGACTACGAGCACAATTGTGTCGCTATTATATCCCCTCGTTTCATTGTGCTGTTATCCGTTGATTGTTACTCTGGGCGAGTCCTGAAATGTGAAAGTGAAATAAGTCGATATTAGTATATGCAGGAAGTATTTTGAGAGAGCAACAACATGAAATGCTATTAACTTTCATAGAATTCAATTAACTCGTGGCAATGAGCTGGGTCTAGTTTCAGTTATTTTTTTATTATTTTCATTAAGGCGTTGATTCTTTCATGAGTGCTCGGCGAGCTATTGCTTTCCACATTTCATTAATCAGCAACGTGAGTTTTTGAAATAAAGAAGGACTAGTGGGCTGAATTTCGCGATGAATTCATCAAGTACAATACGTCGAAGATGAATCATATTACTATTATAGCAAGCAAATAAACAATTAAGTTAATAATCAAAATAACTCTTAAAGACAAAGCAGAAACGTGCCTGTGAAATAGATGTGGGAAGGGACAAAAAATTCTGTATCAAGTACAAGTTGATACTGTTGCTTCTTTATCACTGATACTCTTACCGAATACTTTTACTGACGAATACTCTTACTGATACTTTTGGTCATTGCTACTTTTGGTCACTGCTACTTTGGTCACTGATACTTTTTGAAGAGACAACGAAATGGCGAGTCGAGTAGCACTTAGAGAACCACGTCATCCAAATTGTACACCTGTACGCTTTACGGGTTGGGTACTATAACAACAAGCACGTTTCCTCATTCGATCTCAAGATGCATGGAATACGAATTGAACGTGCAAGAGAATTACAAATATTGTAGTTTGAGATTAACTTTGATTTGGCTGGTCGTGAAGAAGAGTGGCTTATCGAATAAATATGATGGCTTTTACTAAAAATACGTGATACAATTGGGTTGCATCATTTTTGTTTAAAGATGACATATGTGTATTAGTCCACACGAACTATAGTTTCGCATTCCCAGTTATGTTTGAAGAATTGAATGCAACCAAATACGATATTATTAAAACACCTGGACGACGAGGTCAATTTGAAATTAGTACGGGTGAATTTTTTTTTGAAGAATCATGCACTTCTGGGAAATCCTACTGCAAACGGTTCAAAAAATTAAACAATCATGCAGCTCTCGCGGAAAATCATCATCCAAGAGTCATCTGTGTGAATCAACAGAAAGCATTCTTCACCAAAATAAGTGATTGTAATCTTGGTAATGAAGTTCCTTGAATTTATAAAACAATTAAAGAGAAGCATAGGACTAGCTCGAATGAGCGAATAGGATCCGGCTTGGAACATAATTTGCGGCAGATTTTACGCAGACGACAGCGTGGGAGACCTTGCCTGCGCTGGAGGGATGGCGTTGATTAGGACGCTTGGAGTTTATTGGTGCACAATTGGATGATATCGGGTCGCGATCGGGCTCGATGGAAAAAGCTGTTGACGGAGGCCAGGACCGGACCCTAGTTGTAGCGCCAATGATAACGATGATGATAATACTGAACAAATTCCAGTACTACTTTCAAATTCACATTTTGGACGCTTAAAACCTGACATCAAAACTCAGTTCGATTCAAAATGAACGAAACTGATATGAAAGTTGAAGCGATTTGAAAGCCAAGGAATAGCAAGGTGTCTAAATGATATCCTAATTCAGAAGAGAGCCTACCAAAAGTGTGGTAGACAGCCATCATTGCGGTAAGAAACTGCCCCTAGAGCAGGGTGCTGGACGTGAAGGAAAATGCATTAGCCTAACGTCCTCTCGTCTATACCCGATGGATACTGGTGTGCCATTTTGTTAGCTTTACGCGGCTAGGATAGGTTACTGCAACATGAGGTGAACTCGCTACAAGAAAACATAAAGGACGCTATATAATATTCATCCGACGGATAAACAATTAGTAGCTGCATTATCTGAATCAAACACAAGAGAAGCTACTTTTGCCTATAAAAGACAACAAAGCTCTCAGCCAGACTCAGACTCAACCAAAATGCGCCACAATCCATTCGCTAGTAGAGGAGCTGAAAAACATACACACAACACAAATACAGGAAAAGTACATTCACTTTAAAGACAGGCAGCCTCCTGTCCCAGATGTTACGGCTCATAACAGCGGCCGTAAGTCCCCCCTGAAAAATAATCAGGCCAGCCATACTAACCGAGCGATTGCCAAATAATTAGCCAAAAAGACTTCCAATTTATCAATTCATCACTATTTTATTATAAGTGAGTGGTTCCATAGGCTTTCAATAAATTTCTAACTAAATTATTCATCACAGATTTATTATATAAATTTTACCACATCTAGACTCGTACGTCAGCGTCAAAAAATGTAATGAAAAACAAAGAACGTTGAACAAGGAACCAAACCTTTTTAGTATTTTTTTTATGTTTCTTTCCCCCATATTTCTTTCGAATTTGGGGAAAAGCAAATGTAAAATAGTAAAACTGATAATTTTTTATGCCTGGCTATGATAAAGCGTTTGGTATTTCTAGCGCTATACAGATGCAGAGTGTCTATAGTTAGACAAGGAGCTCGAATCCAAATTTTGATTGATGATAACTTTTGAGAGAAACATAACATCATTACGAAATTTTAGAACGTACAAATGCGGCAACCCTGTAGCTGCTGCCAGCACGAGAAAAGAAATCCTTCAAATCAACAAGTCCCCTAGAAAAAAACTTTCGCTATTCAAAAAAGGCAAATGAGATATGATTTTGTCAAGTTTTAAACTTTCGAAATTTGGCCTTGCAACAGAATAATAAGGTTCCATTAAATTACCCATTGTTTAATTTAACAAATCAGAAGAAAAATACTAAGCAAGACAGATTACAAAATTTTCTTCGCTTTGTGAGCTCTTAAACAATTCAACTCATTAGGAAAAAAATCGATTTTCTTACAAAGTTGATGTTACTGTTTCTATTCATAAACTTAATTCTGTCACTCGTATATATCATCAATTTTTTTAGCACTGAGAAATGAATGAATTTTTGAATTTCAACAGCATTCACTAGCACAAATGTGAGAATATTATTAAAGAATTGTTGCAAAACAGTCAAATCATTACACATACGGGACTTTTGGCACAAATGGGAATGAGCAAAAAGAAAACGTCAAAAAACTGGTGATCCAACAATAACTAAAATCCGAATTGAGCTTAGCCATGCAATTGGCCACTTTCGAGACCAAAATTTTTCTAGAGATATTTGGTCTTTGGCATGATAATGACGCCCACTACACAACAACGCAGTTTATAAAAGGTATAGCTGTGGAGCTCAAAAGGCTGTATTGGGTCAACAACTCGTTTCAGTGAAAAAGATGCACATCGAAAAATTTATGACGAAAATTTACTAGCGATAGTGTACTTTATGGAGCCAAAAAATGCTGAAAAATGAACTATCAATTACACGATAGCAAATATAACAAGCATTTGAAAAAAACACACATACTACTGTGATCAAAAAGTAAGGGGAAATTGTCATTTAAAACTCCCAGGCATTAGAAAGGCAGGTAAATTTTTTTCCTAGGTTGGCACGACTGTCTATAACAATTGCCAAGCGTCTGTTTGTCAAAAGGTTTAATTATCTCCGCGTTACACGTGTTTTGATAAGCAACCAAAAGTGAATTTTTCGATTTTTACAATGGGTGATTTTGTTGAGCAAAGACTTGCATCAAATTTTGTTTGCGGAACGAATATTCTTATGCGGGCACGTTGAAAATGTTGCGGGAAGCCTTTGGTGATCAAATTGTGGCACAAAAAAACATTTATAAGTGGTACAACGAGTTAAAAGCGGACCGAGAGCGCGTTGAAGACGAACCGCGCTCTGGACGACCATCAACGTCTACCGACGAGGGCCACGTCCGAAAATTCTTAGATTTGGTGCTTGAAAATCGTCGATTGACAATTAGAGACCTCGCTGATAGTGTTGGAATATCGTTTGGCTCAGCGCAAGCCATTTTGAAGGATGTTTTGAGTCTTAAACGCGTCCAGTCTAGATTGGTGCCAAAATCGCCCAATTTTTTAGAAAAAAAAAGCGTCGCGTTGATGTGTGTGAAACTTGGGTGTCTGACTATGAGGACCACTTGAAATGCATCATTACTGAAGACGAAACTTGGATTAGCGCATACGACCCTGAAAACACCGACCAATCCAGCGAATATCGGTCCAAAGGTGAAGCAAGACCGAGAAGACCACGGCAAAGTCGATCGAAAATCAAGGTCATGTTGACAGTTTTCTTTGATTATCGTGGTGTGGTGCACTATGAATTCCTTCTGCTGCGTCAAACTGTCAACAAAAAATATTATTTGAGCGTTATGCGTCATTTGCGTGAAGCTATTCGTCTGAAACGGCCGGAATTATGGGCGAACAACTTTTGGTTCCTTCTTCACGATAATGCACCATGTCATACTGCATTGGTTCTTCGCGACTTTTTTGCCAAAAATTCGACTCACATCGTTCCGCAACCACCGTTTTCACCTGATTTGGCTCCGTGCGACCTCTGACTATTCAGCAAACTCAAAAGGCTAATGCGGAGACGCCGTTTTGGAGATAAAAACCGAATCGAAGAAGGTCTTGAAGGCTATACCGGAAAAATACTATTCCGACTGTTTCGAGGACTGGAAAAAGCGTTCACAAAAGTGCGTTTTATCGGATGGGGATTACTTTGAAGGGGATGAAATTGATTTGGAAGAATAAATAAAGAATTTACATTTTATAAACAAATGCACCTTACTTTTTGATCACAGTAGTACATCATAGATGCACAAACATATTCAAGTGCAAAGTGTAGCAAGAGCTTACAAGAATGGTTATGTACCAGTCAAGCATAGCAGACTCTGGCCTTAGCATCTAGGCAGTAGATTTCATTGGGAGCCGCCAGCTTCTTTTCACTGCAAGATTTTCGGAAGTGGAATATGGTTAGCTTTCCTCTTCAAGTACTTTTCGAGCTGACACTCGAACTTTGCAATGCTCCAACAACTTTCGAACGCTTGATGAAATGTGTTTTTCAAGATTTAGGTTGGACGACATGCCTTGGTATATTTAGATGACGCAAAATATTTGGGGCACATTGCATCAACCAAATAGTATTAAAACAGATTCCAAAATTATAGAAGCTGTCAAATACTGGACGGTGCAAAATAACAAACACAAGCTAGGAAGTTTTCTTCGGCTGGCGACCTATTATCGAAAATTCTTAAAAAAAAACTTTGCCAGAATCGACAAATTCCTAATGCAGTTGACCGAATAAACCGCCCATGTACCTGGGATGAACAACTTTAGGCGGCCTTTGAAACGTTGAAAAGGAAACAGTGTGAGCCAACCGTGCTTTAATGTGCAAAGCCAGGAAAGATGTTCATTGTTGACACGGACAGGAATTGCAGCAGGACTTGTTCAACAAACTGATCGCAAAAAAAGTCTTCCGTCATGATAAAATAAATCGGAAAATAAGAATACAGCTAACCGCCGATGCTTTGTTTCATCGTCATTGTCTAACTTAGAACAAACATTTCCCCCGTCCAAGGAAAGAAATCCAAGTGCTGATGTACGATTGATGATGGTACTGAGTAATGGTCACAAACGTAATTCCATAGTTGAAATGGAAGCCGTCTGAACCATTGTTTATATGGACACCCTAATTGAAGAGATAGGTTGGAGCATGGCACTTTCGTAAAAACCTTGAACTTAAGACTGGGATCTCTGCAGGTCGAAGGCAAAGTGCTGAAGTGAAGATGGGGAACGACAGATAGTATAACAGGCAGCACGCAAATTGATCATTTCAGAAACTGAGTCGAAGGAAGTATTAAAAGAGAGTCACAAAAGGACGCTGGTAAGCCATCTGGGAGTAAACAAGATCCTGCTAAAAATGTGTGGAAGATTCTATTAGTTGCACATTCGAGAAGATTTGGAAGATTGATGCCGAAAGTGTACCATTTATGCTTCCGTCAAATATCCACACCAAAGAACTAAAGAATATTTTCGACCCGCATTCTGGGAATTATATTCCCAGAATGCGGGTCGAAAAATCAGCATACTTAAAAGGTGCCGTATCACTTCAGTAAATAGCCGAAATTATATCCTATTTCAAAGCAGGCAGCAACCACCGTAGCGGAACATGGTCAGTAGTAGCAGTAGAAGTATGGTGAAGTGTACAATTTGCTAGGAATACGAAAAAAAGAAGCTGCTAGATATACGAGAAAAAAAACTGTTAGGAAACCAAATACGCATTTGACCAAGATGGCTGAATAAAACGAACACATTTCACAATTTTTGAGCGCCTGGAGGGCATCCGAAGTACAATCCATATACCAAACAATTTGGGCCAAGTCTAATGGACATTTCCTGAGCCACGTCTGAACTAAAACAGCAGTTGAACCTAATACACCTGATTGTATGGAAACAATTTAAAGTTCCATGAAAGCCATGGAAGGCTTAATGGCCAGTTGAGACAGATTCCAGCAGAACGATCTGGTTTGTTTGTATAGCTCACGACGTCAAAAAAACATATCTTTGAAGCTACGCCATAATTTGGAAGGAGCGTATAAAATCATCAGCCAGATAAATGAATAAATTGTGCACCTTGGTCGCCTATCCTTTTATTGCGAGTACGATACCAACTGAACACTAAGCGAAACATCTATTCGGGACAACTAGATTTAAGGCGAGGATAGTATTAAATATCTAAAAAAATTTCGGTCTACTTTGCGAAAAATCCACATAAAGAACCATTCATAAATTCAGGCTCATTTAAAATAATTTTGCATTACACACAGCTCAGAACTACACTCGCCTTCTAATTGTAAAAAAAAATACCTAACAACTAGTCATTCCTAGGCAATCATTAAAAATATGCAGCGAAGATATGCACATAACTATCGATACAGATTGACAATAAGCAAAGCAAGCAATACAACCAGGGCCGGATTTGCCACTAGGCCCGGTAGGCCCGGCCCTAGGGCGGCAAATTTCGGGGGCGGCAAATTTTCGATTTTTTTTTTGGTGGCGGCAAAATAAGCGCTAGATGCAGCAATATATATGTCGGGTAAACCCTCACTGGTAAATTATAAAAGCACGAATAAGTTCAAATATGTTTAAACAGAAAATATTATGAGACCAAACGTGAAACATTAGGTCCTGGCCTTAAGGCACAACTATGGGTAAGTGCTCCAGAGCACATCTGTATGAATAAGGATTTCATTCATACAATAAGATGTCAGCTTCACCCGAAAGAGAAAAGTCACTTGGTTTGCACGACCTATGTGACTAAGTATCGGTACTGTGGGGGCAGGTGTAGCCCATACCTACTTCCAAAGTATATCCTGCCGATGGGAGAGGCCCCCTTAGTGGGAGCTCGGCAGTGGCTGTGGTTTATAGCTATCCGGTATAGAATTATTATCTTGTCTGGCGAGAAATCAAGTCTGGATCCGGTGCTTGCTTAGGAGTTGTGTGAACCCAGCACACACTCCGCCTGGACCCGGGTCAATGGGCTATAAAAGTCATATGAAGATAGGTATGCTATCGTACCATTGATAAATTAGTCTCCATAGGTCTAATCAACAATGGAAGTATTGTAGTGCACAATACGGTGCTGTCTATTCAAATTAATAGGCACTGTCCTAATGTTATACCATCGATTTGAGCTTCATTGCAGGTATCGATGTAAAACACTAGAACGATCTGTCGTATATGTACATATATCTGTGTTGAATGAGCATAACACCTCAAGCCAAACGAATTTTCTAAAAAAATCAATGCACGCAAAAATTCATCTCTGATGATTTTTTTCGGACATTAAAAAGTTTGACTTATAATAAATATCGAAAAGGGATCACGGTAAAGGATCAAAGAAACTCAAAAATACCTAAAAAGTACCTAGAAAGTATCTGAAAATACAAAAAAAGAGCCTAAAAGACCTAAAAAGATCCAAAAAAGAGCCCAGATAATACCTCTTTAATTTAGGAAAAGCTTATCAGAGGTAAATTTTTGCGTGCATTGATTTTTCAGAGGTTTTTTTTTTAATTATTATGGTATAGGGTATATCAACTATCTCTTTATTTTTGATGTGTTTTTTAAATTGTACTTCATTACTGAAATTAATTTCAGCTCAGCCTTAACTAATAACATATCGAACATTAATTTACAGTATTCGAGTTCATAGATGATCTCCAGTCAAGTGCGGAAGCAAGCTTTGAACGGAATAGTGAACTTTCTTTTAAAAATATGAGCGAAGACGTTGGAATTATGTATATGCGATGTAAACGTGTATACGGTTTTGGACTGTTAAAAATTGGTATTTTTGGATTCTTTTTTTTTAGGTACTTTTAGCTTCTTTACCGTGTGTGTACTTTAATAATTATCTGTGTGGCAAGGGCGCAATAATAGGGAATTTTCACGAATGAACCGGTTTTGCTCTGATATTCCTTTTTTGTGAACTCAGGTGCAACGAAAAACAGAGAAGGATTCTGGGGAATCGAAAAAAATCGCGCATTGTTACATATAATATAATTCACGAAAAGGGCGGCAAATATTTCTGAGGCCTAGGGTGGCGAAAAGGTCAAATCCGCCCCTGAATACAACTAGAAAGCTCAATCAAATACTGGGAAAAGTCAGTGGAACTTGCTACAAGCAAGGCGGGCTGATAAGATCTTTTATCGAAGTCGCGGTGAAATGTAAGCGATAAATTTAGTTAATCAGCGAAAGTCTTATTTGGCAGCTACTACTGAGATGATCGTGATTGCGATAGTAAGGCAATAATTCAGTACATTCATAGTCAGATGTACGGTACGCAATGACGTGAGTTTTGTTAAGTAAGTACTGTTAACTGAAAAGTGTTAAGTAAATTAAAATATCTCTAGCATAAATAAGATTGTTTCAACTTTCATAAAAATTAAATTAGTGGGTGCAAGCCCAAAATGCAAAAAGCATTGAATTCTGTTCAATTGACCATACTATATTTGATATATAATAGATAGCCCAAAAAATTCTTCCAGACAAGGATCAGTTGATTTTGTGTTACAATAGATTAAATTTATTTAAAACAAAAATTGAAGCTCTTTGGGAAGTTTGTCGACAGAAAGAGTGATATGCATTACTCAACAAATTAATAAACCCAAAAGATTGATGGTAAAATATTATCGATGCAACTTTGATTTGAAAATATGACGTACAAGATGCAAATGTCTCACATTTAGATTAGAGCAAGCATTTATGAAACGAATTCATCGGCATTGTATGCACTTTTACAGCTATTCTTTAGTTTAATGTATCATAACTATATACTTTGCCCGTATTGGGCTCTGACCTGCTACTAGGCCTAGAAACTAAATATTTTCTAACATTTCGCAGACTTAATTTCAACAGTTTGGTACTGGACATTTTACTAAAACTCAAAAGCAAACAAACCAACTTTTAATATCATTATGCAAATCGCCTAAATTCTATTCTAGTCTCTACTAGACGATGAAGAACAATGAAAACTCATTTTCAATTATCCTCTATTTCTCTGAAATGTTCCTTAATCTGATTCGAAAACTTCTTTTGAGAGGCTTCATACATTGTTTGAGTCAAGTCGGCATCGCGTGAGCACTTTGTCCCGGTCAATTTAGACTTTCTGCTGCAATATTAACCTGAATTGAGCAAAAAGCTTTCAAGACTGAGGTCATCTTATCATTTTAATTAAGTTGTTACAGAAAAAGTGAATATCTCCGGCCGTTCCATGTAATGACTGTAATCTCCTACTCAAATGATGCAAATGACTTTGCTCAGGCTCATGATTGTGAAGGAGGTAAAAAGCTTTACGTCAAGGATAAAGACCGATACGCTTAAGCGATTCAAGCTAAAAGAAAAGATAGTCTTTTAAAGGTAAGTATTTTTACTGCATTTACATAAAAAGGCATAGACTGAAATACACGTGAATTGAAAGGCTCACAAAGAAATACTCTTCAAAAAACTTGTGATTAGCTTAACTATTTTCTCAATATTTCCCATTGGCAAAAGTAACCTTTCATGAAACCGATCAAACCCGAAGTTCCATTTTCTACGCACTCAATATCCATGAACTCACTTTCCAAACTAATCAAATTTACCTGGTTTAAGATTTACCTGAAACGAAGTAGAAACGAAAATCCTCCTGTTTTATGTCATAGTCAACATTATCCTTCACCAGCCTTCCTCAAAAGCTTCTACGGCGTTTGCAGGCCGTATATCGAACCACAAATTTTATTAGCCTACATAGTTTACCGATGCGGTGTGCAGATTGAAGAGTTTCAGTGTGTTCGTAGAAAGTATTCCAAATGTATGGCTCAATCGAAAAGATTCAGGGTTCCGTTTTGCCGACTGACTCGTTCGATTTTAATACTCTGACAGGATTAGCTCAGCTAACAAGAAAGTCTAATCAATGATCGTTGTCCCCAATCGGCAATGGGGTAAGGATAACTATGCGTGTACGTGTAACGAAAAACCCCGGGCCAAAACAGTTTCGCTTTTATGAAAGCACATAAATGACCGCCAATGATGCCGAGAATCGGAAAAAGGGATGAAATGAAATGGATGAAATGAATATCACCTGGATGAAATGCTGTTTGGTGGTCTCAAATGTTTCAGGTTAGAGGATAATGGCCTGTACGTTATGCATACTGTATAGCCTTGTTTTCGATTTCGATTCGTGTTTCGATGCGGAACTCTGCAGCAAATGATAGAAATCGTTTGTAAAATATTTAACTGGTGGTGTGTTTGGATAGCTATCTAAGCTTGATATTTGACAATATCTAAAAAAAAAAAATAGATGCAGTCAGTATACAAATTTCTTTTTTGTACACTTGAACAAACGATCGGCTACCGCACTTAGCGACAGTATCTGATCACCAACGGGTCATCGCAGTGCTCTTTATAAGCAAACATTATGAATAAACTCTGGACAGAGTGGTAATAGAGTTACGTAAATAAGAAAGAGTCAAGTAAATAAGATAGTATTTTCTATAACATTTCTGCCAAAATTATGCGACAGATTTCCATTAGTAATTCCAATATTGTTTGATATTTCACGAAAATAAAGGGTATTTTTTACAGGTGCCGCATTTTAAAATTCACCACTGTCAAATGAACTGATGACAGCTGTCAATGTCAGTGTCATTTTAACTCAGTAAAATCTGACAAATTACCATGGACAGATTCACACCGCAGCAGCGTCTACAAATTGAGAGAAATTACTTCCGAAATCAGTGTTCAGTTGTCAAAACTCAAAAATCACTTCGATTCATGAACCGCATAATCGTCCATAAGCACGTGTATTCGTGAAGAGCCATATTTTGCAATAAAAATGTAAGGCGATTGGACTGATACTTTTTGTTTTATTAAAATTTAAAATCGGAACCCTCCTAAAAAGCACCCTCTACTTTCATTTCATTTACTTCTCTCATAACCGTATTTTCACTGTGGCCGATAGATTACTACTTCTCCCCTATCAATGACATATTTTCCAGGACTTAACAAAGGCCAGCAGCATAGGCGGATTCTTGAAATAATTCTCAGTTCCTAAATCTAAAAAAGGCAGATTCTATTAGAAAAGAAAAAGGAAATTGATGAAATCTTTTCTTTAGAAACAGCAAAATGTCCGAAACATGTAAACAGGAAATATTTAGCCGAACCGAACCCACCTTGGGTTTCCACTACGCTACGTTTGCGAAGCGACTCATTGAATTTCAAAATCAGGGAATCACTGAATCAAGTTTCAGGCGAAAAATAAAACGGATAGCGGTTGCCCACATAAGATTTACATGCGGCAGATATTTCGTTGGCAAATTGACGATAAGAATCTTATTGCAAAGACAAACGGCCCGGTCCTTCGGCATCCTGAATAATATAATCGATTTTCGTCCAGCTCTGTTTATTTTGATTTTGTCTGAATATCCGTGAGGCCATAAATCCCGAGAATCCATAGCGGAAAGCTGAAATCTTTTAAAAAATTGTTACGGCTTAGGATGTCGATGCTTTCGAAGTGATGTCTGTGCACATTGGAAATAAATTACGCTTCAGTTGCGGTGTTATTCATTCTATTCACAGGGCGCCTACAGTTCGAATTCATTTTGATTTTCCGCTCGTGGCTTAAATCCTGGTGATCGGATAAGCCGAGTATGAAATGACGAACGTTTCAAACATAAATATAACGGTTGGCACATGCACCAGTCAGCGTGATTTACTACAAAAATTGTCACCGAAAGTTGACAATATAAAGCGGTATGTGTTTGCTAGATAAACTATTGCTTATTGAGACACACATTTAATATGCTTGAGGACATCAAGACGCAATACTGCTTCGTAATTCTTTAAGATTCATTGATTGGAGATAATAACTTATGGCACTTTGTTATTGTTTAAGTAAAGAATGACTCAAAATTCCGTAATGGGGTGAAGACAGCAGCTGCTACTGCGAATCGCTTGAAAATGAAAATAAACGACTATGTTTATTTATTTACTTTAAAATCATCGAGAATTCCTAATTCATGCTGACATTTTCGTCCCTTCGAGGAGCAACGAAAAATAAACTGATCGATGCAGAGGATGATATTGAAAAGCTTTGTGTATACCAAATCATTCTGGCAAATGGCATCTAAATCTTTGGTGGGCGCAATGATTGCGGTAGGGCTAATTACATAGTGGATTTACGATGACAAGTAACCATGTTCATCGATGTAGGAAGTGACAAGCTGACGGGCGAAAGTAAGGACATTTTGTCGTAGTTTCCATTGTCTGTTTCGGGCAATGCACGTCTATTCATTAATTCGTTGCTTTGATCTGATTATACGATTCACTACTTGTCATGCATTTTAACATGTTTCTCTTATTTCGTGATTTGTTCCAGACTTAGTATTCGTGTTTCATTATTCTTGACTAATACTCCATGATACTCGTCAACCGTTGAATCCTATCACATCTATTACAGAGCTTATACTACTATCCTTGGCATTGTCTGAAGGGTTTTCGAATTGTTTCAAGCTGCTAATTCAAAGTCCTCAGCGGACTTGCATTGAAGATTTCATGACATACATTGTAGACAAATTTGATCAGATTCTGCAACTTCCCAATTGTCCGGAAATATTTTTGAAATATTTCCGAACCGTTTGACAAATATTTTCGAAACATTCACGCGCAGTCTCTGCCCGTCCCGGTTACACATGTCCGGGATGTTCATTCATGATTAGCAGCGAACACAACTGAAATCAGAGCTGCCGCTTTTGAAACTGTATATCTCGTCAAAATGAACAAGTAAAACGGAGCAATGCGGTCATTATTTAACATATTTCCAGCATTTTGCTAGTAAGGACGTATCGGGAGTCACATATCGTCCGTCCAAAGTAGCTAATAAATCATGAGAACCTTCATGTTTTTCTTTTTGCAAAGGCTTCATGTCCAAAACAACAATCCGAAAGTAAAGTTCACCTAAATATTTTTTTTTCAGTCTGAATTATCAGTACAAGATTTCACTCGTTCAAAATAATTTTTGATTATCTTTCCTCATTTTGTTGTACTACTTTCAAAGATGCCAGTAAAACCATAAAATTCTAGCATAAAAATACCAAAACAATTTTTTGTCAATTCAAGTTCACTGACAGTTTTAAACAGTCCGTTAAATTTGTCGTGTTTCCACTTATTTTACGTTCAATTTTGCATACATTATACTATGCAAAATCACCATCTCAAATATTACTCAAAAAGTTTTACAGCAAAAAAGAGACAGCATTCAACGCACAACAGGTAGAAACAAGAGAAGAGAAAATCACACATACACATGCTTATGATTTTTACGTCTGTTTGAATTGTACATAGATTGTGAGTAAGTTATTTGATCCTCCCGCTGTTTCATTTTATATAAAAATTCTTCGACAAATTACTGAGAATCCTTTTTTTCCCAACAGAAACTGTTGGATAATCTTCTTCTCTGATTTAAATATTTTTTGGTTATGATATTAAATATTTTTTTGGTTTGGTTACAATAACAAGAAAAGGAAATGTTATGAATTGGAAAAAAACGAAGCGAATATGAAATACGCACGGAAGATGGGATCAGATCGAAATGTTAGATAAAGAAATTTTTGCAGTTTTCAAAAACTATCGATTGTAAAAAAAAACCTAAATGTTTTCGATAGTCCTGACCTGAGCTATAATGCCATCGATATTTAACGAGCCCGAGTTTCAAGTGAATCACGTTTAATTTATTCTACATTTTAATCTTAAAATTATTCACACATACATCTATCACTTTGGTGGAAGATTTTTCATTTTTTGGCTCAAGATTGAAAGGTTTGGTTCTCCTTTCGCAAAAATTTGCTACAAATGGTACCTAACGTGAAATTTTCGCAAAGCAAATAGTTCGATGCTCTCTGCCTTTGCAAAGTGTCCATATCTCTAGGTTTTCCCTAACAAACTTCTTAACCTTCCTTAACTTTTTGGTGTATACAGTTTAGTTTTGACAGCGTTTCTGATTCAGTGTGGACACAGCCTCTAATTTTTCTCCATCTAATACGCTAAGACTGCTTTATGCCTATTTGTGGATGAATATAAGTGGCTTTAAAATCACAAGGGGTAAATTTACCTGATTTGTCAAGAAACCCCCATCTATCTAGTGCTATCAAGATGGCGCTTCTGCATGCGTAGGATATGCACAGTAGGGAACTTTGCTAATGCGAGCTGATTTTCTTCACTTTCTCAGCCCACCTGCTAACGTCACCATCCCAGTGGTGAAAAATATATTCCGGTTGCCGTTTCATCACACACAAAAATTACAGAACGATCAGCTGGTTTCCTTCAAACTTTTCTTTTTATTTTACAGCTACCTTCGCTTGTAATCCATCACCCACAAAACTTCACTTATGTCTTTTATATACTGCATTTGCCACCACAAAACAATCGTGCTTTTTTTGCCTTTTGGCTAAACTTGGCCTCGAGCTCCGCATAGCCGTTAGTTATTAAAATTTTACTGATATATTTTACTAATAGGTTTCTGTCAGACAGATTATCGCGCGTTCGCACTGAAGCTTAATCGCGTGATTTTGATCAGTTGATCGATTAAGAGCTAATACTACATACTACCTGATTTACCATACCTTTGCATCGACTTTTGACATTCGAAAGCAACCTGATTTGAATAAATCTAGTGTAAATCAAGGACTATTGTGCATTTTGTCCCGGCTGAATTTTTCTCAGAACGTGCTGAATTTAATGCTTTTTACTAATGTTCGAAGAACATTAGTATTAAAATCGATTCGGCCAAAAATTCATATTTTCATATATATATATATATATATATATATATATATATATATATATATATATATATATATATATATATATATATATATATATATATATATATATATATATATATATATATATATATATATATATATATATATATATATATATATATATATATATATATATATATATATATATATATATATATATATATATATATATCATCAAAAAATTTCAGTGAGATAATCTCGGGAACGCGCCATTCGATTGAGCTGAAACTTTCAGGATACATTTGTGTATATGCAGAATAGGTTCAGGTCTCTTTAAATGTCAGTTATTGTTAACCGTTTCGCGCCGGCGGGCATTTAAGTGATATTTTTAATATACCTATTATTTCGTGCACAAATGATTTTCGCAAAAATAAAGTTAACAAAATAAATTTCAAATGTGTTTTACATATAAATCGGATAATGTTTTGGAATTTTTTAACCCTATGTGTGCGCTGGGTGCCTAAAAAGAGGACGGGAAAATTTGAAAATTTTTAAATTTCGATGACTTTTGACAGAGCTATTCAATCATTACGAAATTTTCAGGACATATTGATATTATTTAGTTGTACATTTGTGTAGCTTTTAATGAGCGTGCTGGCAACCCTGTAGCTAGGGCAGGCACTGAAACTGAAAACCTCCAAATCATCGTCTCTCTTGAAAAAATGCCGTTTGTTCAAAAATAAGCCTTTCATATGTAAATCTTGTGCTTTGTTTACATAACCAAAAAAAAAAAGATATGGTATAACGGGCACGCCTGGTAACCCTTGCCCAATTTACCTATATTTTTAGCATCAAAAACTTCTGTTCACGGAAACTCACGATCCGATGGGCAGAATTATTTGAAATTGACAGCATGTATTGGCCTTAAATAGGACCAGGTCTGATAGAAGTGATTTTGAAATGCGGGCGATTCTGTGTCAGTGGTGCCATCTTGAAAAACCACTAAAAAAGATAACTGTTTTTAGCCCTATAAATTCTGATTGAATCGTTCGATTTTGACGAAACTTACACAATTGCTGGACCTTACTTTAAGCCACGTTTGGTAGAAATTTGGTCGAAAAATTCGGTTGGAGCTGCCAGCTATGATAATTTTGGTGTCTTCATTTTGAAAAAAAAAATTTGGAAGTGAAAACATTCAAACCATCGAATATTCAAAAAAATGTCCGTTTCTTACAATAAAACCAATCTGTATATAAATCTTATGTTTTATCTACACGTTCAAAATAAAACTTTGGAAATTTCATGTCGGACAAGAACGGTAACCCTCTCCCAGTTAACCTATATTTTTAGCATCAAAAACTTCTGTTCACGGAAACTCACGAACCAATAATCAGATACAGCTAAAATTTACAGAATGCATTGGACTTAAGTAAGACCAGATTTGATAGAAGCGATTTTGAATTGTGGGCAAGTCTGTGCCAGTGGTGCCATGTTGAAAAATTACAAAGAAAAAAAACTGCCTTTTGCCCTATGAAATGTGAATAAGTTACCAGATTTTCATGAAATTGACACAGAAGCTAAACCTAACTCTAATCTCTGTTTGGTGGAAATTTGGTTGAAAAATTTGATTGGTGCTGCCAGCTATGGTAATTTTTGTGTCTTTGGTTTTGAAAATTCGCTCAGGAAATTAAAACTTTTTGCACTATAACTTCCAGTGCAGTCATGAAATCAATACGAATTTCATACAATTAATGAAACCTGTCATAAACATTATTCAGGCCAAATTTGGTTGAAAAGCCACGATAGGGTTGCCAGCTATTGTTGGTTTTGTGTTTAATTGCAATATCTTTATTAAGCGGTTTTATCGTAGAATTTTCAAATGGTAATGATATTGTAGTGACAATAAACAGCAAATATTAAGCTTTCGATCATTTGAAAAAACTCGCTGCAGGTAACCCTAAATTTCTTTATACTCCTATAACTTCGAATGTAATTAAACAACGTGAAGCAGATTTGATATATTCTTGGCTTTGATACTGGCGAAAGGTTGCCAGCACGAGTCGGTTGTGCTACTTTTGTATCAATAAATGCTTACAGTTAGTATACATACCGGAAACATTTACAATGAAAACAAATAACCGATGTTAGAATTCGCAAAGTTCTGCAAATTTTTCGGATCGCAGCCCCAAACACCAACTTCAGTTACAGTGCTGCAGGCACTGAGCATTTTCTTCATTGATGTTATATGAGATGCTGCTTTCAAAATTATGTGAAATAAGCAACTGATAACGAATATAATTAACCCGTGTTTTGCTCTCATAAACGTTTAAATTCATGCCAGTGGTCATATCTGAAACCTTGCACCATATGAGTTATAATGCATTCTTAAGACGAAAGTAAAACGTGGCATTTGAAACAGTTTGGCCGTAATAAGCAGCACATGTGGTGGAATATGCACTCAAAACCTGCACGATTCTTCTACTGTTCTTCGAACATTAGTGTTTCTAGCGGTTCAGGTGCGCTAGAGTTTTTTTGTTGTTCAAAACCTTTACCAAACTGCAACCTTCGTATAAAAAGCTTCAGTCAATTCAAAAATCTTATATGCTAAGACAAGTGATGAGCACTCCTCACAGTTGGAGACGTGAATATTTTGAACCCAAGTTGATTTATTAACTTAAAGTCAGACAGTAAAGAGCAAAGCTATGATCTGTGTTCTAGAGTTTGAAAAGCACCAAAAGTGGCTACGCTAGTTGTTTTCTGCGGGGCAAGACATTTATTTGCTATTTCGAGGGGGCAAGACATTCATTTGCTTAACAGAAAATGACTCAAAAAGAAATTTGAAAACTTTCATTACTTAATTAAATTTCATCGTCATCATCAGCCGGATTGCTACCAGATAATTGAAAGCATTGTTTGTAAACTATAAGCCTAATAAACATTAATTAATTACGTTTGCTGAATGTATTCTTGTGCAATCTTAACTAAACCGTTGAATTGTAAAAATAGTCTAGAAATTTACACTTGTAACGGTCAATCCGCCATTGCTCCTGGCTCTTTTTTGGCAGTCCTTGTAAAGTTACCCAAACTTCCTTTTTTATCCGTTCCTTAACTTGAGTTCCTCAAGATCAAATCCTTTGACCTTCCTTGATCCTTTTTATCCTGTGTCAATGATCTGCCCTTTTCTTTACATGGATAACCTAAAATTATACTCAGCAATCAAATCTGTGGACGACTGCATTTTAAAGTTTTTTTGTCTGGTATTTTCCTGTCTGTTGCATAGGAATTTATCGGCCTTGGACTGATGTTTGATACATGTCAGATTAAATTTAAGATGTCTTTGACTCTTTGGCCGCTACCGCGGAACCCCTATATTTCAATCGAACGAAAACTTTTGTAAAAACCATGTTTAAAATGTTACGCTTGATTATAATAACGGTTGGGCAATTATTTAACCCTATATGGGCGCTGAGTATTTTTTTTCTTCAAATTTTAATTCATATTGCTCACAAGAACTCACGACCAGATCATTAGATCAATATGAACTTCACAAGACGCATTCGTCTTTAGTTGTAGCGAGCCTGGCAGAAGTTATTTAGAAATGTGGTCAACCCTGTGGTTGCATGGTCATGCGATCTTGCAAAAAATCCTTCAAAAAATTCTTTATACCCTATAACATTCAATACAAGATTAAAACGAAATTTACAGATTGTATTGATCTCAATGTGAACCAGCTGTAGTAGAATTATGTTTGGGCTTTTTTTTTAACCTGTGGTGGCAACCCTGGAAATTTTCTACCCTTTGACTTTTGTTGCAGTAATCGGCTCTAAGTTGTAGGTACACGATCTTCGATGCAAGTTGGTTGTAATAAGGAGCACGTTTTAAAGAATATGTATTCAAAATCTGCACAATATCCCTACTTTTCTTCGCAAATAAGTCATTTTACCATTTCCTAAGCGCTAGAATTTCATCCTCAAACATTCATCCTTATTTTACTATCCAGTTGTCATATAGATGAAGAAGAATCAAGATTCTGATTGAAAATGCAAGAAATTGAAACTTTCCCATTAAAAAACAAAAATGTTGTTTTATATATTAGCTTAAGATACATTGCTTTTTTGAATACTGTGAAACACAAACACCTTCATCTTTAAACTTTAATTTGTATTTCGTAGCTGTGTATATTTCCATTATTTCGAATAGCAAAATTAAATTTTCTAAGTTTACAATAAAACATCTTGCTCTCATGGTATGTATCATACTGTAAAATAACCACTGCAATGCGTTTATTTAAATAACAGTGACTAAGTTACTCTCCATACGTTCCAAAAATTTCAAAGTTTCGCTTTCGTTTGCCAAAATGATAGCATCAACAAAACTTGACCATGAACAAACTCACCATAACTTCAAAGTAGAAAAAAACTTTACATTCTTATGGGAGTAACTATGGGATGTAACCTACCCGCAAAATTTCAAGTGAAGAAGTATTTTCATATCACGGTCAGCTCCGATATTGTGTCAACAGAAAGCATCTTCGGAAATTCCCATGTCATGCGGAATGGTTTTGCGCTAGTAGAAGTTGCTTGTTGTATGTTCAAGCTGAAAAAATCCGGAATCGAATGAAAATGTTATCGCGAAATGTTGCTGCAGGAATCATATTTTTGTTGTTTAACTTCGCTCCTGTGAAAACAATGATGTGAGCACGTAACAAAGTTCATTCTGATGTACCTAACCTATCTTGTGGCTCGGCAATCGTTTGTTTAGTCAGGCCTGATTGAGTTGAATCGATAATAAAGTACGTATATTCCTAAAGCAGATAGGCTTTCATTTTTATATCATTTTATGCTTCGCTGAATCAGTGATATTCAATTCAGTTGAATACTTGCACCCTGAAATTATGGCTAGGAAAAACATTTCGAAATGTTGGAAAACGGGGAGAAAGTGAGCTTTGTTTGAAAATACAAAACAAATTAAAGCAAGGGAAAGATATTTGCGATCAAATGAGGCAGAAACAAATTTAACGAAAATTTGGGGTAGTCGATGGGAAAAAATGCTCCACACTGCCGAGGTTTTTTCAGATATTTATCAATGTTATTGTCATTCAAGTTCTAATGGTGACTTTTTACTGATTTTCGAAGAAAATTAGTATTAAGCTCGCTTCGCCGAAAATCGGCATATATACATATGTATCAGCAAAATGATTAAGGGAGATAATCTCTGGAGTGGCCGAGCCGATTGAGCTGAAATGTTCGGAGGACATAGATTATTTCCTAATTTCCATTATTTCCTAAAATTCAGATATCCTAAACCTTTTGGCGGCGGCGGCCATTTTAGTGAATTTTCAGGTACTCCTATATTTCCAAGCAGTGTAAATTTTTGTTAAAAAAAGTATTACGAATGAAAACTTATTATGTTTTTAGTTTGCTTATGATAAAGAATTGAAAATTTTTAGCCTTGGGTAGGCGCTGAGTGCCTAAAAGTAGGCAAGGATTTTTTTTCAAATTTCGATTTGTCATAACTTCTACAGAAAACAATGGATCATCGTGAAAATTTGCAGAGCGTATTGATGTAAACTAGAATTTAACACACATGGACTTTCAAGACTGTGCGGGTAACTCTGTAGCTACAGCAGGCTCCTGAAAAAAAATCCTTCCAATCATCGACCCTCCTGAAAATTTTTTGATTTTTGAAAATGAATTCAAATTATCAAGTCAAACAAAAAATTTCGAAATTCCGCTGTAAACAAGAACGGCAACCCGTGATCAAATTACCTCTATTTTAAGCACTCAAAGCTTCTGTTCACGAGAACTGACGATACGAAGTTTACAGGACATGTTGGATTTAGCTAGGACCAGGTTTGATAGAAGTGATTTTGAAATACGGGCAATACTGTGGCAGTGGTGCCATTTGGAAATTCCCCGAGAAAAAAAACTGGTTTTTGGCCTATAGCTTTCGATTTAGCTACTAGAGTTTAACAAAATTCACGCAATAGGTGAACCTTACTCCAAGATAGATTTGATAGAAATTTGGTTGAAGAATTAGTAAAGGGTTGCCAGCTATGGCAATTGTTGTCTCCTAAATATTGTTAATTTTATATAATCTAATTCTTTAGGAATTTCGTTGAGAAATCATGAAAGGGTTGCCAGCTATGATGAATTTCGTAATTTATTGACATTTCTTTACCGAGCTATTTTTTCATAAAATTTCCAAATGGGAATGATTCTGCAATGACAACAAATATTTAGGTTTCGAAAATGTGAAAAGTTTTGAGGATGGTTACCATAAAATTAAATTCACTCCTATAACTTCCAGCGTAGCCATTCAATCGAAACGAAATTCACAGGGTGGATTTAGCTCAACGTGAAGCAGCTATGGCACAGAATCACACTGCACTGAGCATTTTCATAATTTGTGTTATAGGAAATGCTTTCAGAAAATGATATTTGTTCCTTTGAGTAAGAAATGGTTGATATGATACTACAAAGAAGTGTATAACGTCTTGACACATTTTTTAATCCCTCAAAGACAGCTTCTTCGAAAATTAGTTTTCTAGCGGTTTCAAGCAGTCAATTAATAATTTGCTATGAGAAAATGATGTATCCATATCATTTACGAGTTTTTCTGTACTTGAAATTGAACAGACCAAATGACAGACTAGATCAGTTTCATACATATTTGCAGTCATTTGATATTTCTGTGCTGTATAAAACACAGAAATGTCATATGACTGCAAATAGTAATTAGACGAAATTAAGCCTTTACAGCATATTCTCTATTCCAAACATACAAAGTTCTATAAATATGATTCTAATATTTATATTTAGTTCTAATATTTACTAATTTTCGAGGAAAATTTGTAGATTAGATAGTACATTTTTATTTTGATTTGTCAATTAAAACGGAATATTGAAATTTATATCTGATCAAAACAAACCTTCTTAAATTTCATATTACTAGCATGTCCCACTCCAAAGATTTCTGGCATGGATTCAAGGTATATGACTCGAACCATGTACTGTGTGTCTTTTCTCGTTGTATTCAGAAAACAGTGTGACATTCTGTTGTGTACTTACAGTTTTCAAATAACAAGCTGGCAGCCATTGGGCAAGACTCATATCATTTCGCTTTATTTCTCCATTTTTATAGTACATAGCAGCACCCTGCTACCATTTGCTACATTAAATCAGGACACAGGAGGACATAATCTGGTAGCAATGTCGATGTCTTTATTTCAATCGATCTCAAGGGACTTCATAGGTTTTAATGAACAGTATTTTATCTTACTGCTGGGTAAATTTATTTGCTGAAAAACGATGCAGGATATTTCGTTTCAAAACGAGGAAAATTAATTGGATGTTCAGTGGATGCATTGGTTACGCGGTTACGGTTACATGTAATGCAGCCACATTTTTGCTCTCAATAGGATACGCTACAAGTGTAACGAGAGGGTAATAAAGTGAGCTTTTGCATGGCGAATATCGAGAAAAGAAGCAATGTGTATTTTCCTGCAGCACAAATCGTGTGAAACTGATACCGTTGTTCATGTCTTTCAATATTCAACGCACTATTTTGCGGTTTATTTTCTTCGACGTCAAGTGCTTGGAATGGAAATATACATACGTACATGATTTGCAAGTCGGAAGAATCAAAATATTTATGTATTCTACTAGGAAATTTGGAAATTATGATTTTCTTACATGTAGCTTATTTTTAATAAGATCATGTGTTTCGTACCACACGAGCTCAAGTGCCAATTTTTCGATTTTTAGAAAGGCGGTGATTGATTCCTCTGAATGTTTGCGTAGTCGAGCTTCCAAAATATTAGATTCTAATAATGAATAATTTCTAAATATACATATTAGTGTGGTAAAAGCCACATCGTTAGCAGAGCATGCATATGGAAAATAAAATATGCTTCGAAAATATTCTCAGATAGCTTTTTGCGCTCGGTGGAACCCTACATAGATACATACATTTATACGCCATGTGTAGTGGCGTTTTAATTGAATCGTTCCACTTCTCATCATTCTAGGCAAAATCAGCTTTGGTTGCATCAATTAGAATCGAATCTAAGCGTACGTTTTGATTTGTAAGTTTTATTATAAGTTTTCATTAGTAAAATGCATTTCGTTTCGTCGAAAAAATAGAAGAAAACCGGAAAGGAAACAAATAACTTTTAGTGAAACAAAGTTGATTGATGGTAAAATATTTGCGTTCATGTGTGCTCACCTAGTTTTCTTTCAAATTAGAGCTGCTTTTTCCCTCAAAAAACCAGTTCAACTTCACAAACAAATCATCATACGTGTGCAGTTACCTTTGTGGAGCTGAGAGGCTTTTTGCACTAGTCAATTACCTTTTTCAAGTCATAACTACCTTGCATTGAATTCAGTGCTTTAAAACATTGAATTCAGTGCTTTAAAACATTGTTATTTCTAGAAATAGTGATTTTTCGAGTCTCTGCGATAGACAGTCCACAAGTTTCGAGAATGAATCAGGGCAAAACTCCATCCAATTCGATGATAATCACCCGTCATCTGTTACGGCGAAATTGAAACAGAATGTTTGGTTTATTTGATAACATGTGCAGGCGCACAATACTTTGCTCATCAGAATACAAACTTGATGAAAAAATCCTGGATGTTGAAGCATATGGGCAAGTGTACGACGCTATAAAGGGATCGTTCTCGATACCCACAAAGACTAATGGTGCTGTAGCGGGCGTAGAGACTTCCTCGTTCATAGTGTTCCCATGAATCATTTTAATGACAGTCAAAATACGCTCCACCACATCCGTTCTCGGGTACGCATATGGTAGCCCAAACTAGACTATGTATGAGAACGTGTATGCATGACTCTATGCATGACTCCTAACATCCGACGTTTTATTTTATTCGAAACTGAAGCAGACCTGAGTTGCTGGCGGTGTTAATAAAGTCTGGGCTGCAGCTTGACTACATGCAGACAAATTATTATACCCCCGCGGTCCGGGGGCTGAGACTTAGCAAATGGACTGCTAAGTCACATCCCGTGGATCGAAAAACATCCACTCTTACGCCTCTGTGTAGTGTGGACACGTTTCGGTGAAGAGTGCTGTGCTCTAGTGAAGTACGTGATTAAATACATTCAGTCGAGCACTTGATTTTTGGCTTAGAAGCAGAGACACGAGTGAAAAATTGCAAAGCCTGGAGCAAAGCATCTTAACGATGTCTTGAATGCCGATCTAAAATACGAGCTAATGCTCGGGTAATGCAACTTTCATATGGATAATGCAGCTCCTATCATCCGGATTTATAATCCAAATCCTTGACACAATTATTGATGACAGTACATAGAGATTGTCTTGAGTTTCACCATGCATGTAGTGATAATCCTGTATTTCAGACACATTTTAGAAAATTCATCATATCTAACTGGAGAACGAGTTGAATGAAAATTTCGAAATAGCGTCTGACTCTAAAATAATTTCTTCTCGTGTAAGAACTGGGAAAACACTTTTTTTAGAGAGAGTTGTGATTGAAAATTCTGGGAAAAAGCATGACATTTATAAAAGAAACAGACAAATTATAATATTTTTTCCAACGAGTTTTTTTTAGAAGCACATAATTCACGAATGAGTTTATATCAAATATCAAATATCTTACACTCATTTGTGGCAGCGAGCGTTTTAGACAAGCAAGTGCCCTTATATTTCTACAGAAGGAATTATTTGAAAAAAATCAACGCAGAATATGAATACAATTATAAATACAGTGAAATGTCTAACAGTTGGGAAGAGAACATTTCAACTTACAATTAGTCCCCAGAAAATTAGCAGATCAGTACGAAATTTACGAGACACATTGGAAAAAACCTTCTGATTTTTATTTCAGAATTCATAGAGCAAAAAGCATTTTTTTTTTCTTTATAAATTTTCAAGATGGCACCACTGGCACAGAGTTACTCGCATTTTAAAGTCGCTTCTATCAGACTTGGTCCTTCTCAACATCAATACATTCTGTGAATTTCATTTATATCTGATAATTGGATCGTGAGATCTCGTGAACAGAAATTTTTAATGCTTAAAATACAGGTAAATTGGAAGAGGGTTACCGTTCTTTGTCCGATGTGAAATTTCAAAAGTTTTCCTTTGGTTGTATAGAAAAAGCATCAGATTTCTATATGAGTTGGTTTTTACTGTAATATACGTAAATTTTTCATTAGAGTCGATGGTTTGAAGGTTTTCAGTTTCAATGCCTGCCGTAGTTGTAGGGTTGCCACCACGTTCAAAGAAACCACACGTGTCTACAAAATAATAACGAAAATATGTCCTGTAATTTTCGTAATGATTTGATAATCTGTTCAAAAGTTATCGCAATTCAAAAATTTTCAAATTTTCTCAATCTCATTTCAGGCAACTAGCGCACACATAGAGTTAAAAATTTCACAAAATTATCATATTCACATTTAAATTACGTTTAAAAGTCATTCCATAAACTTTATTTTTGCAAAAGCTATATGTTGACAGAAAAATAGGTATATTTAAAATATCACTAAAATGGCCGCCGGCGTCGAAGGGTTAAATATTATCATTTTTTTGTGAGACCTGGTACTATTCTGCATACTCACCAATGTATCCTGAAAATTTCAGTTCAATCGGATGGCATGTTCCTGAGATTATTTTACTGAAATTTTTTGATGATATATATATATATATATATATATATATATATATATATATATATATATATATATATATATATATATATATATATATATATATATATATATATATATATATATATATATATATATATATATATATATATATATATATATATATATATATATATATATATATATATATATATATATATATATATATATATATATTTAGAAATATGAATTTTTGCTAATGTTCTTTTTCGAACTTTAGTAGAAGAAACTTTTATGAATACTTTTGAACGAAACTGGTCCAGTGATTGAGATAGGTAAGCCTGTATAGGTAATAAAATTATTTTTTCCCGGCTTGCCTTTCTCAACTTATATTGCCCTTCTCAACTTATATTAACTGCTACTACTTAAAGCTGCCAACAGTACTATTCAGGTTTTCTATTTATCCATGTATTTTACTAGTCTCTTCTACAGGCCAAAATTTTTGCAGGATCCTTAACATTCAGCTATTTCATCAAATCTAATTCTCAACCATCTATTTTCATTACCTTGAGTATTTTTACTTTTATAATATATAATTTTATGTAATACTTTTATAAAATCAATTATTTACTATCTGTAGTATAGCTCAAATCTGATAAATGATTTTCGATTAGCTATTTTACTTGAAACCCTATGTGGCGCTACCCTTCACAGCACGTGGCTCTGCAATTTTTCATTTACACACTTCTTGAGTGTTCACCCTCAAAATGAACTGCTATTAGTCAGTATGAAGCGAAAAATCGACCTGCCACGTGCTTTTCCCGTCAATAAATTTACTAATACCGGCACTATTCAAGCTGTAGATCACAACTTCAAAGTTTCCGCTGAAAATAATTCTGCTTTTCTGCAGTTGAATTGGAGATAAAGTTAGTCAAGAAATAGAATAGCACTTTCATAAATAACTAAAACGAATGATGTCCTTCCTGTGCATTCAATTATATCGCCAGTATCAAGAGATGTTTTTCAGTAATATGCTCTACCGAAAATACGTTTTCCAAGCTATAGAAAAAAATACAAGACAGACGCTAAAACAATATCCTCTTCTAAACTCTGTACCAAAAAACCAATAAAATACAATTGGCAAAACTAAGGAAAAAAAAATTCGCAAAAATTGGAAATATTGTTCATCTCCTGCATGAAAATTAATCATATATTAGAAATAAGAGTTTTATGAAAAAAATAACAGAGACTATCACTTTTTTAATAGAATATTTGTGTTAGTCATTGTACGATATTGATATTATTTCAAACTCCGTTTTCATCAGTTTCAAATGATTTTATTCTGATTCTGTTCAATTCAATTAAATCAGATCAATTTTCAAACAACAACCTCTAATCTATTTGTAACTTTTGTGACTTCAAACGACCGATCAAATTCAAATTCGACAAGAAACTGCACTATTAACAAAGAACTTGAAAAACACTAGATGAGAATTTCGGTAAATTTAACATTTAACATTTCCAATAACATTACATTCGCACTGTTTGGAAAATTGTTTCCAATATTCTACATTTAAGGGGAAATATACCTTTGTAAAAAATTTTTTTTCAATTGTTTTTTTATTGGCTTAAATGGTCCCTTAACTATCCAAATATGATATCCAAAAGGTTTTATGAGGGAAAAATTTGTTTAAGTGATTCAAAAACTCAATTTGCCGAGGAAGGTTTTAGTGCTATTTTTCAGCATTTTAAGACAATTTTTGAAATACTTGTTTTTTCAAATTTGAAATAGTATGGCGCCAAATATTTATATTATCGACAGTAGTTGTTAATTATATCTACTAATTAGTCACTCAATGGTGCCAAAATAATAGAAAGAGAAAGCGATAGACGCCAGAGACAACGTAAATTCCGTTTGAAAGTGACGCCGCGTGCCTCGTGAATAACACGTGTTTCTTGTTGATGCAGTGATTTTCAAACGTTTGCATTAGTTTTCTATTATCAATATGAGTGGTACATCGTATCAATCTCGCAAAGGAATGTGAGGTGGACAGAGGAAAAACTCTAGACGTAATATACGTCATCGCACAGTGCCTAATCCTCGGCTTAATCCGCACGAGCAGGAAACAGAAGCTGAGAGTGTCGGTACGTCGGCGAAAAAAATGAAGCTGTCCGAAAATAATTATGAAATTGACTACGATTCTTCTTTTGGCTATCGTATTTTGTGTTTTTCCTTAGTTTTTTCTGCTCTGTCAGATATTTTAGTGTGTCAAAAGTGCCATAAAAAAGTAAAATTCACTGAGGCCGGCAAACAAGGCTTGGGTTTTAAGATCGTCGTTACGTGTGATGATTGTGCTCCTGTGTATATAAACAACTGTTCAAAAATAGCAAATAAAGCATATGACGTCTAATTTTAGTGATGAGATTGGTAGGCATCGGAATTAATGGAATTAAAAAATTCTGCTCTTTAATGGACTTACCGTCGCCAGTAGCACAAAAAAGTTATGATGTAATTGTCTCAACAATTCACAAAGCTTCCGAAACTATTTGTTCTTTCTCAATGAAAAATGCTGCTCAAGATGAAAAAAGGATGTCTGTTGAAAAAGGAATCGACAATAGAATAACAGTTTCAGGCGATGGAAGCTGGCGTAAAAGAGGTTTTTCGTCTTTATCGAAGCGTTGTTACACTAATCGGCTGGTGTACTGGAAAGGTTGTCGACGTCGTCGTGAAAAGTAAGATATGCAAAGCGTGTTCATTTTGGCATCAAAAAGAGGGCACGGCAGAGTTCGAGCAATGGCAAGAGGGACACAAAGACGCATGCCAAGCAAATCACGAGGGTTCAGCTGGAAAGATGGAGGTGGACGGAGCGACCGAGATGTTTGCACGATCGAACGAAAAGAATGGAGTTTCTTACATAAATTACATCGGATATGGCGATTGTAAGACTTTTAAAGCAATTCTTGAGGCAAAACCTACAGTTCATAAAAAAGAGTGTATCGATCACGAACAAAAACGTATGGGTACCCGACTCCGAAATCTCGCAATAAAAATAAATTGGGTGGTAGAGGCAAACTAACTGCTAAATTAATTGATAAACTCACGATATACTATGGACTGGGAATTCGTAGGAATTGCCATTCAATTGCAGAAATGAGAAAAGCCATATGGGCCACGCTATATCATAAGATTTCCACTGACGATAAACCTCAACATCACTATTGCCCAGTAGGTCCAAAATCATGGTGCGGTTGCCAACTTAGTAAGGCTATTGGAGGAGATGAAAGTCAGTATGAGCACGAGCCAGCGATGTCGGAAGAAGTATTTGAAGCCATCACAAAAACATACGAGGAATTGAGTACTGACGAATTGCTGTCTCGTTGTCTGGGTGGATATACACAGAACGCGAACGAAAGCTTTAATGCGATGGTATGGTCGATGGCTCCAAAAATTGTTTCTGGCGGTAAGGTAATGCTTGATATTGCAGTCAATCTAGCTGTAATTTACTTCAATGATGGCTATACAGGCATTATGCAAGTTATGAACATTCTGGGTTTGTCCATTGGCCTTCAATGCTATAATTTTTGTACCGAAGCTGACGAAAAACGAATCGAAAAATCGGAGCGCTCTCTCACAGAAGAGGCGAAAACAGCCCGTAAAGAAGCCACAGCTTCAAGAAAAGAAGAAGACCAGGAAAATCTAGAAGTTTAAGGTCAATTATATGGTCCAAGAATCGCAGATTGAAGGTAAACATTAAATTTTCACGATTTTATAGTACTTAAAACTTTAAACGCGTTTTCCTCGAAACTATGTTTTTTGACCCGGGCGTATTCATAGTGCCTTCAATTTTCAAGCGATCGACTTGAAATTTTACCTGCAGCTTTCTGAATATATTTTCTAGAAAAGTACGACAGATTTTTCCGATCGGTTGAAAATTAACGATTTTATATCGATCGATTTTTTTCGAAAAAACGTTGTTTTTTTCATATTGACGCCATTTTATTTTAAATCAATATTTTGGAAAAATCTCTCGTACTTTTCTAGTTTTTTATACATTCTTTCAAAATCTTTTTCGTTTTTTGTTCAAGATATTTAATTGCGACCTGTACGAATACGCCCGCGGAGGACTGTGAAAAAAACAAGTTTTCTGGCATCAGCTATTACGCCGCCATTTTGTGTTAAAATTACATTTAAATAATGTTTTCTTGTACCTTAAGAGCTGTACTAACATGTACAAAAACCCGAATTAACAAATTTTGCATTGTCTTCTTAAAATAAATTGTTGAATATGACCCTTGATTTCGACCTCACAAAGGTATATTCCCCCTTAAGATACATCATTAATATTCTAAATCAGCTGAGTACATTCCTTGTTGCGCGGTGTCACAACGACAATCGATGCGTCAGTTGACATCAAGGTAAGTGTGAGTAAACACATTAATTTGTAATGTTTCTAATATTTCTTCCATTTTCCATTATTGAATATATTTCTTCCAAGAAATTACAGCAAAAATTACAAGTATTAAGACTTTTGATTACATTTTATCAGCCTTAATTTTGCTTCATTCGCCTTTTTCTTATGACTTTTCTTCATTTCCACTGAACTCTGAGATACTGGTGTAAGAACCATTCATAAATTTTTTCAAAGATTGTTCATACAGATTGTAAATGGCATCCAGCAACACCCTCTCATTATTCGTTTTATTTCCCCTAACATTTTAATTAAAATTTAGCCTCGCTTAACATCAATCAGTTAAAAATTATCCACAGAAAAATGTTCGAGACTATTAAGCTTGATGCCTGACATATACTCGTACTTACCATGCTACTGAATTATAATGGGTAGCTTCAAGTACCGCGAAAAATGTTAATGAAAATTTAGTATTTTCCTACTTTGAGGAAAGTAAATTCTTTTAAGTGGCAAAAGGTAGCGGAAAAGTTTTTATCTGCTGCCCGCCAGCAAAAATAAAGGAAGAAGTCATTGTATTTCAAGTAAAAATAATTCATAAATGAATGATTTCAGAAAAGACCGTTAGAAATGAATGATGATGATGCCGGTACTTTTCAACTGTTTGAGCTCAAATTGTTTTGACCGTACTTGGTTAGTAATTTTGCTCCCTAGTAAAGATGTAATTACCGAGTTTCATTAGCTTATCGTGGGAAGAGATTGTTGAACGTACTGGGTTTCCAAACAGCTAATAGTTATTTAAATCAACTTTTAAACAAACAGAAACTGATTGAAATGATAAATTTCAAAAGAAAAGGCAGAACCATGAATTTAATAAGAGTATCTCCAAGATAGTAAAAAAGGCAAACAATTTTGTTTTGAGAGTATTTGAAACGGGAATGTGGATCATTTACGAAGTAAGTATCCAAGAGCAGAATCAAATGGAATTGTTTGTGTCGGATGACTAAAATTGAAAAATTATTTTAACTAAGTGGTTTCGAAAGTATGCCCTGTTTCTCATCAGGCATCAGCTCGTAGTACGTACCTGACTGATGTAACCACTTACAGTCGGATATCATTAATTTTTATTAAGGTTAGCTGTGACAAGTTTAAATAAATATAGAATGCTTATAGAACCAATATAGAACGCTTTTTCTCTACCTGCACACTTTAGTAGTTTTTCCCTCAAATCTAGACCATATTTTCATATAAATTTCTCCATAGAGGCTGCCAAGTAAGATGGCATTTTGCACATCTTGCTGTTTGGTAGCCTAATGAGCCTCCTTAGTTTCGTCGTGCTATGGCGTCGGCCTTGAAAGCTAAGGATGTCGCTCGAGCTATATTTGGACATACAGGCTCTCATGATGACTTCATAGAATTTTCGAGGCTACGATCTTCTGCCAAAACTGCCGTAAATCAAGCTATCCGAGATTCCTTTTCTAGGATTGAGTCCTCTATCTGCTCTTATTATCAAAAACCCTTTTGGTCTTATGTCCGTTCCTTCAAAAGCTCCCATCGTATCCCCGATTCTATCGTCCTCGATAATACTACTGCATCTAATCCACGTGAAATTTGCGACCTCTTCGCAAAATATTTTTCTTCCTTCTTTTCTCAGCATAATAATATCTTGCCTTGTGAAATTTCCCATGTTGATTCATCTTCCCTATCTTCTGAAATTGAGTCCTTATTCGAATGTCTTGATGTCAATGTCGGTTGTGGTTCTGATGGTATCCCTTACCTGTAGACCAAATCACTATAGTCGTCCTTATGTGTTCCTTTGTCTATTATATTTAATATCAGCCTCTCCTTCAGCTCCTTCCCCTCCAGATGGAAATCTGCTTATATTTCCCCCATCCAGAAGTCTGGAGACCTTAACTGTGTTTCCAACCACCGTTCAATTTCGCTCCTTCCTTGTTTTGGGAAAGTTCTTGAAAGAGTGGTTTCCAACAGGCTGCTTCCTCTCCTCCATCCTTTCCTTGTTCCGGAGCAGCATGGTTTTGTCAAACTCTGTTGCTTCTACCTTAGACCAACGGAAACAAGTGGAATTCTTGAATTCTTCTTGCAAAGCTTTGAAGCTATGGGGTGTCGGGTTCTGTTTTGTCTTGGTTTTCATCCTATGTTTCTCGTCATTCTTGGGCTGTATCTGTGCAATCGTCCACCTCTTCCCTTTTTTGTCCGCTTTTCGGTGTTCCTCAGGGCTCCATTCTCGGTCCATTATTATTCCTAGTATTTATAAATGATCATCCTTTCTTCATTCGTTCTCGCTGCCTCTTGTTTGCTGATGACTTCAAGATTTTCAAAGAAATTGCATCAACTCCAAAACGATCTTTGTACTCTGTGCGACTGGTGCTCTAAAAATTCGCTTACTTTGAACATATCGAAATGTCATCAGATGTCCTATACGTATAAAATGTCACGCTTAATATATTCCTATACTCTGTAACGCTCTTCGATTACGGCTGTTGATAATTTTAAGGATTTTGGTGTGTACTTTGATCCAGATCTCAAATTTGACCCGCACATTGTCTATATAACCGCCAAGACTCTCGTCTGTCCGGTTTCATTCTTAGATACTCTTCTTTGTTTACTAGTATCCTAGAGTATTGTTGTCAAGTGTAGTCTCCCCGTCATAAATATCTCAGTGAGGCAGTGGAATACATTCAGCGTAGGTTTACTCGCTCACTGTTATTTACATTCAACACCCCTTACTGTAGTTACAGTGATCGTCTTTCCTTATTCCAAATTCCTTCATTAGATTTCCGACGATTGTTCCTTGACGAGTGCTTACTTTTTAAGCTACTCCATTGCCCTATGCTCTTCGATCTTGGTTATATGCGGTGTCTACATAACGGCAATCGATCGTATAGATCTCAATTAATGTTCTCTCTTCCCTTCGCACGTTCTGACGTTTATTTTAGCTCACCGCTAGTGCGTATCCCCAGGAAGCACAACGATCTTCAGCTTGGTCCTTTTCAACCAACGTTCTCTCAATTTAAGTAGTAAATTAAAGATATAATTCTTAACACTTCTTATAATGTTTGACTTTCTTTTTAATTTTTTTTTACCATTTTTGCATTTTCTTCAATGTTAAATTGTATATTAGCTTTAATTTGTTGAAGTTTAAAATATGTATTTTTTTAATAATTTCATTATTTGTTATTTTTTTCTTTTTTCTTCTTTTGGCTTTATCTAATATTTTTATTTTTGTAACTGAGCAGAAGCCTGTTAAAATTGATTTAAATAAATAAAGAAATATACAGACACATCTTCCTATTTTACAATGAAAAAATTTAGCAACTGAAAAATAGATTTCCTTTCTTCGTAGTCGAATCTTCGCCTCTGGGCGACTTGACTATAAGTCTGGCTTTGCGGAGCTCGTTACTTCATTGATTCATTTCTTGAACTGGAAGACCTATTTCCAATTTATTGTTTATTTTTTCTCTTCAGGCAGTTCGACGAACTCCCAGGTGTCATTTCCATCTACTCTTTGACTACTAGTTTTCAGCCCTCCTTATGATTCCGCTTACGAATTTCCCGTAGCTTTCAAGGAAGCTGTCGACGAACGACTCTGTATTTAGGGTCATCAAAGAGTAGTCATCCTGGAATCAGGACTTTATTCAATGCCCCAAACCGCTGCGTGTTGTTTCCGATAACTCTGACTCAATTTCTTCAAACTTCCTTGTTAGTGCGTGTTGCTGTTTCAGATTTGAATTCCAAAGCATATGAAAGTAAGAAGTGGGTATTAAATAATTCGTACGTCACTTCATCAGTATAAATTTCAAGGTAATTGGCTTAACTGAAACCTGGCTGTGTGAAAACATCAATGGTGCAGAGCTTTTCAACAGCAAATTTGTTGTTTTTAGCCGTGACCGCCATCTTGGCTGTCTCGATACTCCTGTCGGGGGTACTGTTTTACTCAGAATACAAAAAAAAGAACTGCCAGTATCCCGACTTGAAAATTAGCAACCTTGAATAAGTCTGTATCACACTAAACATTGATCAGAGGCGTCCACGCCAAGCTCCACAAATGATTTGGCGTACAACCCGACCGATTATATCTGCCGTGTAATGGAACCCACCGACAATCTCATTCTTATGGGAGATTTCAGTCTACTTCATGTAGATTAGCGATTCTCTAAAGATAGTCAACATCACTTTCCGTCGTCTAACAACCGTTGTGATACTTATTTCAATGATTCCGTGCTTTCAACTGGACTAAAGCAGGTTAACTGTATTTACAACATAAACGGACGACTTTTTAACTTGACTTCTCCGATGATTTCTTCACCATCCAGCTCATCATATAACTTTTCAAATTGATGACGATATACTCACTAAGTCTAACTTCGTCAATCTTTACAATTTAAACTTCGAGAAAGTCGACTTTTTGGTATGCTGAGTGGAGTGATGACCGAATCCGACTGGTTTTCGGCTGTGAAGGAATCTGACATAAACGTTACTACCATAAACTTTCATTCTATGTTGTTCGATTGCTTTGCACGCGGTGTATCTTTGAGTAACTCTGTACCTTTGAAACATTTTCCATGGATCAAACCAGATTTAATCAATCTCAAAAATTTGGAAACTAAACCTTGGAGAGTGTACAATTCGTTGCGTTTAGAAAATGACTATGAAGTTTATGAGGAATTACAAAATAGATTCGTATCTGAAACCTCATCTGCCTACTCCAACTACATGACGGATACTCTTGCTCTTTTATCTCTGACGGCATGATCATTAATAACTCGCAAGCTAGCAGTAACTTGTTTGCAGATTACTTCCAACCTGCTTATGGAGAACCTCTCTGCGATTTCGACATAACTAATTTCAATTACTTAGTGAACTCCTCTAAAATGACGTCGGGAATGAAAGATTTATACATCAACACTGCCACCATCCCACAGCATATATCTTATCTTAAGAATAGTTTTCATCCTAGTCCTGATTGATTACCGACCATAGTCAATAAGCCTTGCGCCGATCCTTTCTAACCTCTGTTGGCTCTCAGGATTTCCATTTGGGATTTTCAATTACTGGAATCGCTATACTACCATAATTTAAATACTTCTGGCATCATACACATTGCTGATTGTGGGATTGTGATACATTATAATACCGAATAAAAAATTCTTAGGAGTAGGCGCTATGTATTATAGCTTGCCATGAATTATAGCCTTCAATGCCTATTTAAAGTTTTATACAATTTCGGTATTTTGAGAACTGCGCATGATGAAAATTTGTATTTCCACTGCTGAATTTTTATTTCTTACTTTAAAAATCGTGTCGAATAAATCCTGCTCGAATCCAGATTGAAACCCGTGACTCTATTATTACAGAGCTGATTTTCTGCCCACTATGCTTCACAAGCGTGTAAGATAACTAATATGATTTAGCCTAATTTAATTATATGAGTAGCGATTATGTTCATAGTAATTTGGGCTTTGTTATAAACGACTTGAGACTATGTGCATAGCAGAAAAACCCGTAATGCATAAGAATGAAACCTAATTACATAGCATATGGGGCTATAAATGTTGTGCTTTGTTGGATAAAAGAATGTGCGGTATCGATCGGAGCTATATTTTATGGCTTAAGGTATTAAGTTCTCGGCGTGTGCGAACATAAATACTGCGCTATGGCACATAGGACTACGCGCTATGTAGTATGCCGTCGTTCAGTATGCCGTCAAAAAGGCGAATCCCATAACTCGGTTTGAATTCTTCAGCTATTACAAGAGAATACGAGAGGAAAAAAAACAAATCACTAACAGTCGAATATTCTGGTTTAATAAATTTGCGCTCAAGTTATTCCGTGCGTCACTGCGTAGTTTTTTTAATAGTACGCGATGTCTGGGCTTATAGCCCATTAACGGTAGCGCAGGTTCGATAAATAATGAAACACCCGTGCACGATAAATCAAAGAAAAATTAGTTTTCTAATTCATTTATCCAAAAAAATATATTCTTGTTACAGTCAGTTGTACAAGTTTTCAAAAGGTAGGCAAATCCATTTATTGCTTTTGAATTGTTTATAGTCACATAGCCACAAAGCCATTTGTTACCTTTGAATTGTCAATATCAAATGACATTACACAGAAAAAATTTTTAGTATATTTTACACAATTTTATTTATCAATTTATCCTATAGTGTATAGGACAATATGGACACTGATCATTTATAGTATTTTTAGAAAAGTTGCATAGTAGAACGCTTTGAGATATTTTAATATAGTTTTATGGCTAAAGATTCCATAAGCTATAGGACTTTCGTCTGAAAATCTTGACGAACGTAGAGATGCACGATAGTATTTCTTACAATAACTTATTTAATAATATACAAAATTATTTAGATTCCTGTAACTAATACATGTTAAACTTTCCCATGTTTCCATGAATAAATTGCCAGTAAGCATAGCCTCAAGTGCCAGTAAACATAGCCACTGCACTGCATCCTTTAGGTTAATTTCTAAAAGCACGGCACACTGCATCAGTTGGCAATTTAAATTTTGGTGATAATTTGGTTCGAAGCATTAAAGTGAAAATGGACCAGAAATTAATTGAGCAAGCGCGAGAAAAATCATTTTTATATGATAAAAGAGAAAGAAAAGAGAAAAGAAAAAATATATGACTGCTTTCAATGTGGCTTATAATGCGATTACTGCTTCGGCTCTGCACTGCATCGCAATACGTTTCATTTACATACATACATTTATTTACATACAACGTACATACAGCGTCAAACAACGTAATATAGGGTCTTTACAGCATAACATGAATATGAATTATATCGAACAGCGAACCGAACACAATTTTGCTATGTGGCATATGAAACTTCTATGATAGAATAGTTGACAACACTTAGAACGTAGATACAACATTAGGTCAGAAGCGTTACGATATCTTTTGCAATGGATACCATATTGTATGGTTGAAATTATTTTAATAACATTAACAATGCATATAAAGAAAAGTAAAGTTTGTTGTTATTTATGAGGGAAGCGACCATACACGTTTCTGTAAACAGAACCTTTTAATATGTAGTTGGAAGCCATTACAGATAGTAAGATATTCTTAATGTTGCTTTTGCTATGTTGCTTTGATAAAATTTTTCTCAGTGTAGGATTTGAACCGGTTAAAAAGGTCAGATTGAAAATTTCCAATGTTTTATCATAATCATGTCTTCACTCTGTGTACTTGCTTCCTCAGAAACTCACTTCTGTACAAATATAGAGGCACCTGAAATTTCACTGAAATAACCACCGCCGCCGAAGGTTTAAAGGAATCTTAAGTTGAATATGTGTACTTCCCTGTATACATCCACTTCCTCCGGAAATTTCAGCTGGATTGTATAGCGCACTTCAGAGATAAGCTCAAGTAAAAATTAGTTGGAATCGAACTCTGTAAATGAACTCTTAGCACATCGCATTACTGCCAGTCTGTCTTACATGGGATACAAAAATGGCTTATACGAGAAATTAGAAACTTTTTCCTAGAAATAACTTTTCCAGAGTAACTTTTCTTAAGTAAAATGTCTTTATTACATTAATCTCGTAAGCAGATTGTATTACTTTCATTCATCAACCACATGAAAAGCTCATGCAAAACTCATCGATGTGGCGAGCGTAAAGAATATAAAGACAAGAAATCATAAGTTTGTGAATTAGAAAGGTCTCGAAAGCAGAGCTATAATAAGTGACACGCAAAAATATCATGAGCATATGTCTCATACATGGACGCAGGTACTGAATGAGCTGGAATGATTTATTCTACAAGAAGCACAATAGGCAAGAAAGAGAGCCGAAAAATTATTGAATATCTGATAATTTTACGTAAGAGTTATCAAACAAAAGATTTCTACAAAGTTAGCAGAATTTCATTATGGATTTGATGGAGGCATTCAATATTGCAACTAAAGTGCTAAGAGCTTTCATTAAGTGTTTAAATAGACAAACAAGTGTCATGAACTTTACCAATTACAGCCCACACTCACCTGTAGACAAATTAAAATGTCTTGGTTGAATTTTCATTAAATTTGATTTAGTAGACATGCATCACATAAAGTAAGCATACAGAATTATGAAGCATTTCTTTTTTTTATTAATTCATAAAGACACACATATGTAGCCTAAAAATATATAATTTATCTAAAATAATTATTTTTCCAAAACTTTACTTAAACTAATATGTAAAGAAAATTGAAAATTCGGTTGCAGTAATACAAAGCCAATTGCTATAAAATCTAGTACACATACATTCCGAAATCAGTTAACGCTTAGAGCTTTGTGCGAATCCAATTATATTAAAATATTCAAATTTGATTTGGACTATAATGAGCGATCGAAGGGATTTGCGGCATTGATTGTACAAGTCCTGTCATATGGATAGTTCGAGCAAATGTGAATGAATCCGCAACAGATACTCCACGGGATACCACAATCTATGGATTAATGAACTAAATGACATTGTTCTAATCACAACAAAATGAAGTGGATCTATAGAGCTTCTGATGAAACATACGCGAAATGAAGCTACAATAGAACGCTTGAGGCAAATTGTCTGTTTTGATATAATTGCAAAGTTTGCATATCATTTCGAACCACTACGTGGCTTTAATCAAATTCAGCTAATATTGTTTAAGACTTGAAATATAATATGCGAGCATGCATCAGGAATAGTAATGTGATCCAAAAGGGATACTAAGAAATATATTCATTACGTAATAATAAATCGTAAAGATATTGGGAAAATAGAATAATTCATGGAATATGACGAGAGTCAATGAGCTGAACGTGTAGACTACATATGTATGTTATTTATTACATGTCACATCACATGTAGGATATGCTATTTATCAGAAAAAAGTATTTTTTTTTTTACTCTTGATCGATAATATTGCTTTACCTTCCCAAACCATCAAGCTTTTATTATATTGCCTAGCTTATTTCTGGAGGTTTTCTTGGCTTTGTTTACTTAAAGACTTGTCAAACATAACTGATGCATTACTAAATATAGCTTTCCTTAACTAGATACAGTCTGTCAAGAATGAGTTTACACATAGGGAAAAAATTCAATTTTTCATCTTTCTAATTATAAAATACTACTTTTTGTTTATGTAAATAATTTTTTTTTTCTTAATTATCGTTATTTGCATTATTTCCAACCGATATATACAAAAAAGTACAACTTCAATGCGATAAAAAGAACGAAAAGAACAACGAAAACAATTATTACAATTCTTGAAGTGTCAAGAAACTCTTTACACAAAAGTTTATTTTTTGCATTACTGCAACGATACGGTAAATTTACCATAATTTTTGGTCTGTATTGTAAAGCTCTATAAATTTGATCATTAGTGTGTGATTAATTTTTGGCTAATACGCATAAATAAGTGAGATATTGTGTTTTAAAATGCCAGGCAAAAGATTATCCTTTGAGTTAGTTCAGATGATATACTATAATCACCAATTAGGTAAAAGTGCACAGGAACTGTCGGAAATGTTTTGTGTAGCACGAATGGCAGTCTATAACGTTATAAATCGTGCTGAAAATGAGAATAGATTGGAGCCAAAGTGTGGAGGTGGCTCAAAACCAAAAATATCTAAACGTATAGAGCGCCTTATGATAAGGAAGCTTGATAAAAACCCCTGGATTCCGACCAGAACACTTGCTAGGGAACTCAAGGAAGAGTGTGATGCTGCTGTTTCCCATGAAACAGTACGACAGGCCATCCTACGAAATAAGTTCTCATCAAGAGCTGCACGAAAGAAACCACTGTTTTCTGCACTAAACATCGAAAAGCGTTTTTCTTTCGCTATGATGCACCTTTTTCAACCCGTTGACTTCTGGGACGACGTCATATTCTGCGATGAGACGAAAATGATGTTGTACTATAATTATGGACCGGCTAGAGTGTGGCGCAAGCCTTTAACATCGTTGGAAAATCGAAATATCATTCCGGCTGTAAAATTTGGTAAGTTGTCCGTTATGATTTGGGGTGCTTCTCAAGCAGAGGAGTAGGAGACTTGGCATTCATCGAGTCAACCATGGACGCCCAACCATATTTGCATATCCTTAAAACATATTTGGCAAGCAGTGCGCAGAAATTCGGGTTTATGCATAGCAGCAAACCAAATTTTAAGCTTTACCAGGACAACGATCCCAAACATAAGGCGAACATGGTGCGAATGTGGCCCTTATACAACTGCGAAAAAGTGATGGATACGCCAGCCAAGAGTCCGGACTTAAATCCCATCGAGAATTTATGGGCTTACTTAAAACAACAAGTCGCTAAAAGGCAACCCAAAAACCGAACTGCCTTAAAAATTGCGATTCTCGAAGAATGGCAAAAAATACCAACCACGTATGACCTGCAAAAGTTGGTTCATTCAATGAAAAATCGGTTGCGATGTGTGGTGGATGCCAAAGGTGGCCATACCAAATGTTAAATATACCAAATAATATTAAATATCCTGTAAATATGTAAATATTAAATACAATAATAATTTGTGTAAAGAGTTTCTTGACACTTCAAGAATTGCAATAATTGTTTTCGTTGGTCTTTTCGTTCTTGTTTTGCATTAAAGTTGTACTTTTTTTTGTATATATCGGTTGGAAATAATGTAAATAACTATAATTAAGAAAAAAACATTCATTTACATAAATAAAAAGTAGTATTTTATAATTAGAAAGATGAAAAATTGAATTTTTTTCCTATGTGTAAACTCATTCTTGACAGACTGTATATTACTTAGTTTATGCCTTATATCTAAGGTGTTGACTTAAATCGCCAGAAAACAATACAACTCAATGGCACATCTGTGAAGGTCAGTGGACCTGCTTTTTTCTAGGCTGCGTAACTTGTTCATTATGGGCGACTTATTTATCATCAGTCCATTTTCGTGTGTGTCGACTTGTTTGTTCGTTAGTTTGAATCTTTTTTCGCAGCCTAAATATTTTATCTCTATTCGAATTGATCCAGGATTTAAGTACAAACATTAAGTTTAAAAGGATGAAAGTGTATGGTTAATGGGTTCAACATAAATGATTACCACCGAAAGCAGTTTCCGCAATTCTCTTTGGTGGAAAGGTAAAGTTAAACTTAGGTAGACATTTGGTAAACTTAACTTCACGCCAAATCAAACGAAGCAAATTTCAAGAATTCGTGGAAGCCAGCTACAATACATTTTATCGCACGTAGCTTTAAAACTATAAACACCGGCTGAGTTTTTGTCTTATCTAAAATATTTGAGTGCCCTCAATACATTCAATATTTCGCAAATCACTGAGTCTAAAGATGGAGTGCAAGTTTCATGGCTTGACGAGAAACAGGACGGCGTTTGTGTTGGCTCTCCCATTTGTTGGCTCTCCCAAACAAGTGGTTGAAGCTATTTTCAAAACGTCATAAGGAACAATTATCAGTGAGAAGACCCACTGGCACGTCGTTTGCAAGAGTATTTGGAGTTAAAAAAAAAAGTGGACGCCATTTTCGATCCCCTCGAAGATGTTTATAATAAAGAAAACTATCCTCCGAATCGCATATACAAGGTTTTGAAAGAACCCTCCTCCCGCTTTATGCGCAGCACTGTCTCAACATATGTTGAGACTGCGCACCAGTTCTCCTCGTTTCGCAGCATCACCAAGCCGATCGTGGATTCAATGGTGCGCCCATTGTGGCCAGATTGGGCTATTTCCCGCCAATTGGGCTATCTGAAATTTGAATTTGCGGGACGTTTTTTCATTTCGCGGGTTGGCGGTTTTTGGGCTATCTATTTTTATGAAAAACTATATTTGGGATATACAGTAAAACCTTCTAATCGGGACACTCTGTGATCAAACCACCTGAACAATTGAGCTATAACATTACCACAAATATTATTTCTTGACGATAATTCACTCTGTAATCGGGCAACCTCTAGAATTGGACCGTGATGACGACGGAAATTGAATAACTTTGGAAAATTTCGAAGACACTGGGAGAAAGCGGTTGAAATCAAATTTGCCATACTACCAAATAGATAAATTGTTGTATTCATGGTCTTCTAAGACAAGCTCCAAAAATTTGCCAATATCCGGCCAGATACTTCACAGTGAAGCCCGTCAAATCACTACAAAATTAAAACTTTTTGATTTCAAGGCATAAAATAGAAAGCTAAAGTCCGTTAAATAGGACTACAATATTCACTACGGCACGCTTTGTGGCGAAGAAGCTGATGTTGATTTAGACACAGTTCAGAAATTACAGTCACAGCTAAAAATGTTATGTGATGGCTATGATGCTTCAAATATCTATAATCTTGATGAGATAGTAGTATTTTTTAGAAGAACACCTCAAAAATCACTACGCCTTCTGTAAGACATCAAGCTACAATTTTTTAAACCTGTTCGCACTTCTTATTTACACCCCTTAGATTAGAGTTACACCAAACATACTGCACTTATATGATGGACCTCATATTATGAGCTCTGGAAAATACTGAGCGTTCTTCAGACCCAATAAAATTAGTTTCTATATTTGAAGCTCGCTGGTACCACTTACAATTACAAAAGTGTTTTTGGAAATGTGAGTTCCCTCGAAATCCGGGGGTCGAAAGTGTAATCGTGATGAGAGTTCAAATTCAAAGTCATTAGAATTCAAATATTCCAGCAGACATTCAAAATTTGGCAGGATACGATCAATTTACGACCACAAACGAATCCCTCTCGGAAGATTGAGTAGATATCTTTTTTAAAGGATGACGATGTCTTTTTTTAATTTTACACCGCAAAAGCCATAACAGTTTTTATTAATTCCGATACTGAATTCAAATTGTAGTCATTCAAAACTCAATGTTTAAAAATTATTCATTTTATTTCAAAGCACACTTCAATTTTTTTCGCGAAACGTCGCTTGGAGACCCACAAGTGAAATTTATTGACGTATATCTCCTTTTGAAAGTATTTAAACGTCTAATCATAATGTTAACAGCTGATCGTCGTTCATAATTTTGAATGTATGAAATCGGATGAAATATTTACATTTTAAATAAAATATTCAGCCTTTCTAGCCATTAATTTTTTAAAATATTCACACAGTTCCTGTAATTTATTCGCATTTTTCCTTTTTCAAATACGGTGTGAATAAAGTTTGATCTGTATGTGGTATGGAACATTTTTACTGTCTCAAACGACTTCTGTGCTCCAATTAGAGCATTTATGTTACTTCGTATGAGTGTTACGGATTTAAATATTATAGTTTAATCAGCTTAAATGAAATCTGGTGTGGCTTTTTTTGGGCTACAAATAAGAAATCTTGGCTATTTTGGGCTATAAAAGTTTGAAATTGGGCTACATTTTCTCGCAAATATCTGGCCACACTGGGTGCGCCTCAAACTTACGAAGCGACTGCACATAAAGAATGTGTGCTGCGCATCATCGAGCTCAGTCATACAGTACCAGCAGTACGATATGACCACCTTGCCCATTCTGTCCAGGTATTTCCTGAAGTAGAACAGGGTCCAGCGACGTTGGCCATTAGCCTATTCAACGAAGTGATAACTACCAGAGCTCTATCACATGCCCTGCGGATATGATCCCAATACATAAGCTTTGTGTCCAGGGTCACTCCCAGATACATGACCGACTTGCTGACGATGTTGAAGAATCAGAACTTACAGTTATACAAAGCAAGATATTCCGTTATCGGGCATAAAGAAAAATGGAAAATAGCCTAACTTATCTCAGCTCAAAGAAGCTCATTAATAACAATAGTTATTGCAACAAACGTCACTGGTCATTTCATGCCTATCTTCAGTATCTTTCCTAGGGCAAATATGACTGAACAGCTACGGAGAGGTTGTTTTTCAGGTGCTATTAGTACTCCACATCGATCAGGGTGGATGTAAATGAATATCTTCACTGATTGGTTCTAATATTTCATTAAACATACAAATCTAACCCCAGAATTGAGAAAGTTTTGTTGATTCTAGATGGTCGCTTTAGTTACACTGGTAACTTTGACTTGATAGACCTTGCTAGAGAAAACAATGTGGAAATTGTATCTATACTTCCACTTACAACCCGAAAACTCCAACCACAGGACAACACTTTTATGGGACCACTGAAAACTTATTACAGTTAAGAAATACGAATGTGGATTAGAAATAATAAAAGGCCAATAAGTGCTGATGACATCGTCAAGCTATTTGGCAGGGCTTATCTGAAAGCGCAAACAGGTGAATGCAGTTAAAGATGGAAGCACAATTAATGTTACTCCAAAGAAATCAAGCAAAAGAACAATCAATGGCAGTGTGACTTTAACTGAAGCGTCAGATTTTACACCCAGACAAAACATAGATATTGTACCGAAACTCGTATATTCCGGGCTTTCTCGCAGCAGTCTAAATCTGATGACTCCCTAGTGCCAGATAAAAGTAAAACATCTAATAGGGGTAGAAGAGCATCTATTGCGGCAATCATCACGTCTTCATAGAAAATAAAACAATAAAGTCCTCATAGAAAATAAAACAAGAAAGAAGAATCGATAAACCATAGAATAATAACAGAACGAACCGAAAACAAAAGGCAAAGAACCAAAAGAGAGAACCAAGATTAAGAATAGTCCAGCTGATTCAGAATAACAGGGGTAGACTTAGGGGTAGAAAAGACTAAGAATAATACAGCTGACTCATGCAATGGCGAGATGGTACTGTATGACACAGATAGTGAGGCCGATGACTTATTAAGCCATGAAACTCCTGACTCAGAAAATGCGGAGTGTATGTTTTATAATATGATGTTTTCTGAAAATACTCGAGGATATCAAATGCCTCATGTGCGGATTCTGGGCACATAATGATTGTGCTGGTGCAGAGTTCGACACCTGGACTTGTGACTTTTGCAAGCAGTTTAAGATATTTTTGATAAATGACCAAAATTCCTAAAGTACCCCGTATAAATTAAAGTGGACTTTTGATAGTTTTTGAAGTGTTCTGAATTTGGGGTACTTATTCCTTATTTGGATACCTTTATGTTGTTTTTGAGAAAATATTTTATACATATAACTAATAAATGCGATACAAGACTGTTACTATGTAAAGCGCAAATGTTTGACTCTTAGTAATTATAATTGCAAGTTTTTGATTTTTTATATTTGTTTTTTTTTTTACAAATAAAAAACAAAATGGTATTCCATATTTGATTACTTTCCTCTACTTTCAATCTACGCTTTTGTGCACTGTGCGCTTTCCGAAGCCATAAATAGGGCGATGTTAGTACTATGCTTCTATTTTTAGCAGTTATTAGAAAACTTAATTTTTATACCTGGATCTAATTAATATTATTTTTGTTTATTTAGCAAGGGAAAGGTATGCTGATTTTAACTTTTTCTGGCTTTGTGAAATTATTCAACTTGAATTCAGAGTCAATTTTATTGAAAACATTGAATTAGTTGCTTGGAATAGTTTGAGTGCATAAATAAATTGTAAATCAATGGATACTTGATAATGCGTACAATGAAAACAACTTAAATCATAACTTTTTGTTCGGTTTTTGAATATGTTTAGCAATCTGCATCCATCAGTAAATGCATATTGCACATTTTATAAGAAATTAATCCCACAGGCTGACAGACATATACATACATATGTGTGATCAATATATTGAGCTCGAAACAAGCGCTTCCACAGAAAAAAAAATCCCCTTGAAAAATCGGAGTTGACGATTTTTTTTGCATACTAAATACCTAAATAGTACATGAACCAATTAAAATGTAACGCGACACAATGCTTTTTTAGCTTTATTTGCATTTCGAATCAAACAAAAATATTACACTTTGTTTTATCGTTTTTCAAAAGCCTCGTCCATGCCATTTCCGCTACAAATTGCAGCGAAAACTGTTTGCTATTTGTGAGTGGCAAAATAAAAAACAAACACGAAAAAACAATTTAGTACAAATAATCTTCACTGACCCGGAAAATCATTTTACATATGATCTTTGACTGGACATTTTCCCAGAATTATGAAACTAGAGGCTTTTAGCTATATTTCCAATGATATTTTTCGATTACTCGTAAGGGTGCCAGAGGAAACTTGTGAACTGAAACTTTCCTTTATTTCCAGCAAACTGTTTGCGACCGTTCGAAAGCATTAAGCCGCAAGTTTGCGCGTCTATTGTGACCGAGTCTTTGTTATCCTGCTAACTTAAATCCATTATTCTTTCAGGTCCCTTACGACCGATAATTTATGGCATATATTTGGATAAACCCCTTGCTTTTCAAAAAGCAGATTAGCTTAAGGTTTAAGAAATTTATTGCAAATGTATGTGATTCTTGCTCTGTAGGTATATTTTAGGTCAAGAATATACAGACATAGTAGGCATACCAAAAAATTTGCGACCTTTGCGGAAATCTCTTAAATGTCCGAGACAAAATGGAAAATGTTCTCTGAGCAGTGAAATCGTTTCAAAACATGTTGGATGGAAGCAAACAATAAAGTTTTATTTCATGAATTTCCTCGAATCAGGAAAAAATGAGTATTTGGTAGGTGAAATTTTCCCAGGAAAACACTTTGCCGGAAAATTATTTTGTGTTTAAAGCTAATGGTTCGTGTTCGAATCATTTGCAGATACGATAGCCAATATTGATGGTAAAAGCGACTCAAGTGTGAAAATAGCTATAAAATTAACGGAGAAGAGAAAAAAAACACATTAAAGCCTTGATAAATTTAATAAAAGTTTGAAGAGTTTAAATTACGAACTTGATATAATATTCCAGATCATAAGCAGCTACGAAATTTCGTCGTGATTGCAGTTTACTGCTGATTTGAAATTCTCGAAACAAGTGCTCAAATCCAATCAAGAACAAACTTTGAACAAATCGACAAAATTTGATTATGTTTGAAAAGTGATAATCCTTGCCGGCTGAACTGGATTAATAAATTCCCCGGGCTCCGATTTCGTTCTAAGTCTACTTAACTTTGATCCAGCTCATTTATAGCGTAGGCCGTTCTAGACGCAAATATTGGAAGGCAAAGTGAAAATAAAGCAATCAATGAACACGGCTTCCGTTGGATATTCACTCCTATTGCGTAGATTCTTTCATGCAATGTGATTTATTGAGTCCTATACATAACACGAACTAAGCTCACGGCGAGCTCCATAAGGACTCGGAATTGTAATACCGAATCGTCTTGAAAAACGCGTTAAACTTCTTAAAGCATTTTCAGAACAGAGCTCGTAATCCTAAATAATGGGATCGGAAGAGACGGCTAGTGCACAGCCAATTTACAGGGAAAAGGTTTTATATTCGGCAAGGATTCGAAGAGCTTTTCTGAAAATTGTCGGTGATGCTTGAAATATGATTTGAATAGTAAGTGTCAGGTAATGGAAAATCACTGTGAGTTCGGTATGAATGTACTTAACTAAAGCTATAACGATTCGAGTCCGCATGCAAGACTGAATATAATCTCTCGATAGTAACAACTCTACATTGAAGCTATGCGACAAGTTCTCTTGCTGAGACAAAAAATTAGGACTAATATGATGATTGATGATGATGTTTTCAGAAAATATCAGGGCAAGCTCTTGGAAGATTTAATTTCCTTATTATGGTAATCATAAGGGCATTGGCATGATTGACTGTGCTAACAATTCTTTTTTTTTTGGCTAAACATTTCGAAGCAGAGCATGAAGAAATGGAATAAATTTTATCTTCTCTGTGGGATATAACTTTTTTTTGCGCTAGTTAGAAAGATCCATATGACGGTATCGAAGATGATGTGACTGGAATAGTCAGAAATCGTCTTTTCTACTTGAGTAATATTTGGTAAGAAAATATGTAAATGGTGTTAGAATTATCAATGGAAATGACAGCCAGCAATAGTGGACCACAGTCACAGATAATACTATATAAGTATGCTATGCATATATTATATCTAAGATGCTTCGAAAAAATCGAAATGTCCAAACTGATCATATAATAGAGTGTAAAAAAATCAATTTTAAAAAGGTCAACGCGCAAACCTAGTTTTTCACTTGAACAAAGAAATAAATTTCATTTGTTTGAGTTATTTTTATGTTACTTTTATGAAATCTAAATTTTTATTTGATTTTTCCCAAAAGTTTCCGGTTACTTCTTCTTAGTATTTATTATGTCCCCGAATAGTGTTCCAAACAATTCATTTCCCTTTTAGAGCAATTTAGCTATCGCTCATTGGGATCCCTTCAAACCGTTATGTTTATGCCATAGCGAAATGAGATTCCAGTAAAAATGTCGATGAAAACGAGTGAAATGGGTCCGCCATCCTTGCGTCTAGTAAAATAGTCGCGATTCGACAAGCATAGCATCCAACGAAAGTGATGATGATGACGATGTTGATGAGGGCAAGCAGCCTGGCACCATAACAATGAGTTTTTGAATTGGTGTTTATGATGGCAATTCAAATAAGCTTTGTCCACGCTGGGCTATTGATATTGTACTTCTTACTGAACTCTTACATAAAAAGTACACGAAATGCACAAACATTTCCTTAATAGTTTTCATTATGCTCATTTTTATTTTTATTTATCCCATAAATTAATAAAACCAATAGGAATAGTAAATTTATAGCAAAATTTTACTGTGAATTACGAATTTTCGGTTTAAACTCCAAATTAAGGTGTTAACTTGGAAATAAAAAGACAATTTTTATTGTATTTCATTTTCATTCTGACGGTGAATGGCAGTTTGAAGATTATAATATATTGACCTTGTTTACACCGAGCTGGCTAAAACTGACCTTAACCTACAGCGCGGACTAAAAGAGTTTAAGAAAAAAAGATGAAGAATATACATATATTATGATAAGAATATACATATATGTATGTATTCTGATTCTTCGCGTATACATCAATTCTTTGGAAGGGTATACCTAACGCGTCCTAATGAAACGTACCAAAGTCTTCGACGGTAACGGTATAGTGCGGAATATCTGCATACTGTGGTAAGGCAGGGGAAAAGCGAGGGTTGAGTAGGGCGGAAGACATCGCCCACCCAGAGGAGTGGAATCAAAGTGCCACAAGCACTAGCTCCAGGAATAAAACAATTCCACGAGCGTATTTACATCTCAGAAGAGAGAGATATAAGGAAATGAAAATGGCAATGCGAAGTGAAGCATTTTGCCTGAGGCTGCCGGGAACGGAAAGATAGAGTGAGATAGAGAAAGAGATGGATAGAGAAAAATAGTAGGACATGTGTACGCGAATTTGACAGTTAGTAACTCAGTAACAACAAAAGCTCGTAGAACTAAGATATCGAAGAAACCAAGGGGAATATCTGAGGTAGCAATTCTCTCGATTTGTTCTATTTATAGATTTTACCTTTGTAGTAAAATTGCTTCACTAAATTCCGTATATGTATACGCTTGTTTCATTTCCTTAGATCTCTATGTTCTGAGATTTACATCCATTTAGTTCACGGCCTGATTTACGAGAGGTCGCTTGAAAACGTGGACTGACTTTGCGGCTAGTCTAGCCATATATTGAGTGTTCACACCAGCTGGACGGATAAAATTAGGTTAAATTTGGTGTTTAGTCCGCAGACTAGACATTCGGTGTTAACTAGATCACTGTTAGCCTGTAAGTTAAAATATTACAAATGAAAACCACGCAGCTATTTGATCAAACATTTCAAAAAATCTCCTCTTTGGAAACTTCGCATTCACGCAATTGTTGTGCAGCATGGCTTAAAAACTGGTTAAGGCTGTAAAGGAAACGTCAAAATAGAATAATATACCAAAAATCTCAAGCACAATAACTGACTTAAGTACGAAAGGAGTGACTCACCAAATAAATTATTTGTCAACTAGTGCGCAATGTCAGATAACAGAGAATGATAATCCCACAAGTGAACCACAAAAAAAGTGAAATTTGGCAAGCTTTTTGCATTAGCGTTTAACAAAAAAAGTCTGAATCTAGGTCTGGAAAGCCAGGACGTAGCACAGAGGTAATTACCAACGATTCATATAGCACGATTCATATACGAGCTATCGAAGTACAAATGCATCAGGACACCAAAAAAACTCGAAGAGAATTGACCAGAAAAACAGTTCAGGACCAGTATTTAACCAGAATGGTTAAGTGCTCAGCTTATGTGCTATTTACTGTATTATTTTTTCTTGCTTATTTGCCCCGGATTAGTCCTTTATTATACCTTAAATATTTTGATATATGAAAGTAACATATATAATTGACGATATAATTCTCAACTCCTCTCCTCAAAAACTCCTCTGATATGCCAGTAATTTGGGAGAGCCAAGAACTGTATACAGATGTCCTCACAGTTAGCCGTAAGCTGACAGTATCCCGAAGTAATAAAAAAAGTGGCGCTCTACGCTAAAGTAGCAGGTCAATTGGCAGACGAGGAACTTCCTTTACAAAATTCTGGTTAACAGTCCAAGAAAAACACTCCCCAAGACTTTGATTTTGTCAAAATGCTAATTATCACAGCTAAACCCCTGTCTTCCGCTCAGAGAAAAGAAGACACAACAGCCCCAGAAAGCAGTCCCAAACATTCTTTGCCAACCTGGCACGAAGGCTAGCACGAGTACTAAAGCAACGCAATATCAAGTTTGTATCGGCAAAAAGGGTATATTTAGGCATTCAAAATACTAAACGGACCACTTTCCAGAAGGGAAACAACTACATGCTATTATACGGAGCCTATACGAGCTTACTGCAAAAAACTTCAAACTAGACATACAAAAGTCAGGGTTTTAACTCGATTTAGGCTTTTCACCTAAAAATTAAAATTGATCCCTCTAAATTTATTAAGGGTCTCAAATATCTCTGCAATATTCATGCCAAATGCCATGAAATTTGATCGAGCCAAGACCAATACCAGGAATACTAACAGCTGGGTCAATTTTCTAATAGCTGCCACGCATAATTCCCCCCCGTGAGGTATGGTGGTCATCGCCCCCACAAGTTTTGCAATAAAAACTCAGAACAGAAATTTAAATGATTCAACAGTGGTGGTGAACATCCAGCAAGTTAGTTGTCTTTAAAGCACCTTAAACCTCAAGCATGTCTTCTTTCAAAGAGTCCAACATAACTCTACCAGTCCTCAAACGTCGAGCACTTCTAAAACAAATATCTCAATCTACAAACAATTTTTAGTCCTCAATTCTCGAGAATAAATGGAACAGTACGCAACACCAATAAACGTAAATCTGCAAGCCTTTATAGGGTCAATAAATTCTGATTTATTCACTTATCAAATTATATTCCCCAGAACATCGCGGATAGTATAAGTAATATCTTCTTTCTAAAGATATACCCAAATATCCAGAAACTAAACTGCCAAAGTCCTATCCTGCCCTTAACCCTGGAGGCCTATTTACCTTCTTTCATCGATCACAAAACTCTTGTATCAAGTAGATAGTCTTCTTCAAGAACGTCCTGCCAGAACAGAACAACAATTTGACCTCAAGCCGCAACATTCTACCAAGCTACAACTATCTAAAGAAGTCAAATATATAAGAACAGGGCTTATTAGAAGACAATCTACAGGACTGGTCATGTTCGATGTAACTAAAGCCTTCGATAAAGCATGACACGCAGGGCTAATTGTCCAGCACCCCATTTAAGTTGATGTACGTACAATTTGTACACCGCAGAAAGCAATTAATCCAATAGAGTGAACATGTCCTTGTTGTTTTCAGTCAAGCAACTGAAATCTACACAAAATAGCTCCGAGCGTGTTACAATATCGCCAAACGAATGAACTTGAAAATTTTGAAATATGTTAGGAAAATATGTTAGGAAAAACTTAGAAAAAAATACTTTAACTTTTCGACACAATCGATATAAACCCAAGCAATTCAATGATGGTCATTCTATAATATGGATTAAGAGATCAAAATGATCACATTTGGTTTATCTACCCCACCCTAAGGCAACTCATAGAGTAAAATACAAAAACGGCACCAGCTCCAAGTAGATCGCAAAATCCGATCAAACTTTAATTTTCAGAATATATTGATGTATATAAGTTGTAGGCTTTTTTTTACGAACCAAAAATATCTTGTATTTTCTGGCGAAAGAGAGTAAGGGTGAGTAAATGAAAGGAAACAATATAATCGCATGTATGTGAAAATCAACATATGTCTGCAATATTTAACCTTTTTTTTTGCTACATCGTTAACAAAATTTGCATATTTTACTGACATTGGCATAGTTTATCAAGAAAGTGACTGAAAAAAACCCGGAACAAAGGAAGGCTGCAGTAATAGTTGCCAGAATTTCAAACATGTTGCAGCCAACTGCACAATTTTCGACCACTACGTGATGTGCCTAGAGAGGTACCAACGTGGCAACTGTTGAAAAAAAATGGTAGACACATAGCCTGAAGGCATCAAATGTGGTTTACTGGGTCACCCAGTCAATTAACGTGAACGGCTTTCATATAAAGAAACGACAACCAGGATTGAAGCAAAGAGTATTCGCCAAGACCAGACCTAGAAGGAAAGTCAGAATGTCTCGATTTACAGGCAAGGAGGTAAATACTGCTTTCTCTGATTCTGGAGCTAAAGGAGCTCTGACTTCCACAGAGTCATCTCCAGCTAATGTCAACCTAAGACTGATAAATGACTTTTTCAGCTAAGTATTGACAGTGGCAACTGATGCTGAAAAGCTGGGTGCCATTTTTATGTAAGCTGTTGAAGTGACTATTTTCAATAGAACTTTGCTTATCTCGATGGCGTAAAGAGTAATTACTCAACATCTCCTAGATTAGAAGAAATCGGATGTTTTAATGATAGCAGAGACCAGACTCCCAGAATTTCACAAAGCCAGCTTCAGACCGTCCTCCTCTGTCTTTCAAAACCGACCACAAGCGAGTCCTGTTTATATCTTTGCTAGTCCGATGTTAAATCTCATTTACTGAAGCACATCTCAATACAAATATTTGCTTATCGCTGGCAATCTAAGCTCAAAACACCCAAAGTTGGAATATTCCGTAATTAATGGAAACTGAAGGATTTTGCTGCCGTAGGAAATTGCTAATTACATGAAAGTTAGCGAAGTTTGGCGCTGCAAGTTAAAGCGGATTTTCCACAGAATGGGGATTTATCATCCGTTGTACAAGTCGCCACTCTTAAATATCAGCTATCTCAGCAAACTCATTGCTAAAATTGTTGGGAAATTTTGCAGTGAGCTTCTTTTACAGCGGCTGGGCGAATACCGACCAGGTCTTGACATGTTTAAGGTAATCAGTCTGTTTTCTGGCAACTACAAAAACCAGAATTGGCGATACCGATTGATCTCTGACAGCCAGCCAAAGTTGTTTGCATTGATATTCCATTCCCAGGTGAATGTTGTTCCGCCTGACTGTACTGCTTCGAACAGATAAATCGTAAAAAAGGAAGTGAATAGCTTCCTCAATAGACACCACGAGATATTTACCACATTTATAACTAAAAATTCTTCAAATGACGTGGAAAACGCAGATGAACAGTTTAATTTAGTTGATGCAATCACTACGTGGTATAAGAAACAACAAGCTTTCTGGACGTGATGGAATGTCTAATTTCATTAGTAAATATCTATCACTCTCTTTGCTTACAATTCTTTCTTCATCATCATCATCGGTGCTACAACCGGGGTAGAGTCCTGGCCTCCGTCAGCAATTTTTCGCGAGCCAATTTAATCCAATTGGGCACCCCCAAAACTCCGGTCGTCCTGGTCCTTGAGCTTGCCTCCACCGGAGGAACGGTCTCCCATGCTGTCTTCTGTCGTAAAATCTGCCACAAAGGGTTTTCCGAGCAAGATTCTTTTCGTTCCTTCGAGCTATGTGTCCTACACACCAAAGTATACTGAGCTTGAACTTCGTAATTATACCTGCTTCTAGATGGATAGCGTACAAATCATGGTTGTAGCGTCTCCAGAATCGCCCTTCTTCACATATGGGGCAAACGATTCTCCGCAAAACTTTCTTCTCGAACGTGGCTAAGAGGTCAGAGTGCCTTTTGCTGAGCATTCAAGTCTCAGTTCTGTACATGAGTACTGGGAGCACCATGATCTTGTACAGCAGGAGTTTTGATGTGCGGGTGAGATTTCGAGATTTGAAGAGCCTTGACAGACTGCAGTAGGCTTTGTTGGGTTTGAGCAGCCGCCCGTGTATTTTTTCCTCCATGTTGTTATCGATTGACCCAATATGGTTGAAAGATGGCACTACTTCCAATTCATACTCAACTACTCCTAAGGTTTGACCAACTCTAGGTGTTCTTCCTGCAGATGCTGCCTCCCCGTACTTAGTCTTTCCTTCATTTATATGAATGCAACCTCAGTTTTTGTGCCGCTCATTTGATCTGGATGAAGGATTCTCGCATAGTTGGTTCCGATCCTCTAATTATGTCTATATCATCTGCATATGCTAATATCTGGCAGGACTTGGTGACGATAGTCCTTCTCGTTGACGTACCAGAGTCTCGGATTGCTTTCTCCAAGGCCAGGTTGAAGAGGAGGCAGGCCAGACCATCCCCTTGTCGGAGCCCATTGAAGATGTTGAACGGTTTGGATAGCAGTCCGCCTATTTTAACTTGGCTTGTTACATAGGTCATGGTCAACCTTCACAATCTTGACAGTTTGTTTGGGATGCCGAATTCTCTCGGGATGACTTTATACAGTTCTATTCTGGCACAATTCTTTGCATTGCATTAAACAATACCCTGACTAATGGTAATTTGGGAAAAGTTTTTGAAAGAATCTGAATGGAAATGAGAAATAAAAAACAATTGTGAGCATACGCAGGTAATTCGTATATACCAATTTGGCTTTAGGAAAAAGCGCAAGACACAGCATGCTATCTCGAACTTAAGTTGATCAAGTTTCAATTCCCGGAAGAGGTGATGACAATAACAGCAATCTTTATTGCTAACATGCAGTACTATGTCAGCGTTACTGAAAATTAAAGGCAGAGTTCTATGATATATTTACTGGGGTCCATTGAGCTAGCCTGATGCTCAATATTCCACTTTCTCGTTAGGAACTTCTAAGATTATTCCAAACTTATTGCCTAAAGTACCTCGGAATCGATTTCCACAAATTTTGAAAGCTTCATTCTTATGTGAGGTTTAAATCGAAAGCTGGCAAGTCCATATTTTAACGGATCAGACATGTTTTAGCCAAAAAGATGGTTATGACCAGCAAAATTATATTTATTTGCTATCAGACTCTCATCTGGCGTATCTTGACTTATTAATCCGTAGCGTAAATTACCTATTCCAAAAAAACTATAGCAGAATCGGAAGTATTTTAAACAAGAATCACGCCCATCTACACTGGCAGGCTCTACAACCCGATAGCTAAGACATGTCCCAAAAACCTCACCTGTATCAGGAGTTGAACTGAAACCATTTAGGACCCGGTTTGCGAATTTAGTGATAAAAAAAAATTCTATGGACAGAGAGACGGATATGAGAAGGACCAAATGCGATCACTTGGCAGTGCAGGTAGTTTTGCTCACCTGCTGTGTAATATGCGAAGGTTTTCAGCGTAGCTCATTCTTATAAAAGATATAAATATATTTCAAATCTTGTCATTTTCTTATGCCCATGTAAATAAATTGAATGGGTAAGAAATATATGGAAAAAAATATAAATATTTTTACGCAAGTTTAAGATAGGAAACGGCATAAAAGAGATAATTTACTGTTTAATTTTATTTTCCAAACAATGTATGTTTACATGTGAACGCGTAGGATCGTGCACGAAATTATTATACATTTTAAACTTGCATAAAAAGCTTGTTATTTAATATTTGGCGAAGTTTATTAGGACATTATGGTATGTATCGCTGTTTATCTTGGCGATCCATAAAATATACATGAACTATCTGCAAATATCAGAAATAAAAATTAGAGACTCAGATTTTGTTTATTCATAATAATATCTCGAGCATTTGAAATATATTGAAATCCCAACCACAATGACGTACTCATTATGAGCAATTGTACTTCGATTTTATAAAGGGTTCCATGTTTTTTTTTCTGGTTCATCACTTACTTATGCAAGTAAGATTCAAGCCAATTATAACAACGCAATGCTACTTAGTATTGGAATCCAAACAATTCACTGCACATGCAGTTCAAAAATGTTCGCATCAATTTTCGTTTCAGCTCACAGCCATAAATAATTTCGATGGAAAAGTTGTACCGTCTAACATACTATCATTCTATTCGAAACGGAGCTCGATTTATGAGCATGAGTTCAATGGACCAATTCAAAATGTAAAAAGTTTCAAAAAGGAAGTACTTACTTGTTTAGCTTGGATGACTATCAAGTAATATAATTTGAATTTTATGGAGATATGGCAATGTCTTGTTCGAAATGGAGTTGGGAAGGTTTTTTTTAAAAAAAAAAAGTACTGTAGTCCTTATCATACAAATTCAGAAAGGCAAATACAGTTAGAGAAAGGTCACTACTGGCTTCCCAACAAATACATTCAACTGACCCATAATTTAGTTATTAACGTCAGATCAAACATTAGAAGAAAATCGTTTCGTTTGCCGAAAAAGAAGTACAATTGGTAAAAGAGGTAAAAAATTAATCGCAAGATATTTCACTCAGAAAACACTTATCCAGAAATATTCCCTTGACCACTGCAGGCATATAATTCTTCACCAATGTAGGCCAAACCATATTTAACAGCTCTTCATCTAGGAATAGTCCTACTTGAGATAGTGTTGATCAATATTTCTAGCACAACGAAATTTTTACAACTCTTTGCTTTAAATATAATTGTTTTCTTTTGAGCACTAGTTATGTATTATATTGCTCATTAACCTAAAATCATATTTGATGCTTGTGGTCAAACGAAAAATCTTCGTGGAAGCTGCTTTGCGCCACTTTTTATGTATTATCAAACAGACACATTTTCGTGCTCGAGAGAATACAAAAACAAAATAATTCAAATAACTATGCTTGAAATGTGTATTTCCTAAACATACATATAAGAAACATCTGAGACATCTCGGAAATATACATACATTCATGCTTTATTTATATCTATGGTGCGAACGGTTTTCCTCTGACGAGTTCGCTGGGTCCAAATCTCCACATGGACGCAGTGAATCAATCAGCGCCTGTCCCTCTCTCTACATAATCCACTTAAACACAATCCGGATTCTTCGCTAGTATTATACTCCCACGTCCCGGGCGCCTTATGCCTCACACACGCAATGCACGCTGCCGTTGACCACCGGCCAATTCACTTGCAAATCACTTTTTCGGCTACAAGAGCCTATTTTTAGACGCATCACATAAGACACACGTTTTATGCAGGATACGGTAATGTGATTTTCTCATTTCCACTCATAATAGCGTTCATGATACACTTTCACTATATCCATACACCGTACGAAACGAACGTCCCAGATGGCAGGTCCAAGACACGACCGACGAGCACTGGCAGCCCTTGCGATGGACTTCGCACACGGATTAGCGAATTGCAACTCGGATTCGGATTCCGCGGTCTAACAATGGGTCTACACAACGGACGTCTCCGCAAAAAACATCGACTTGTGGCTAGAGCGCGATCCGTCATCGAACTGGGTGCTCGACGCCAGCAGGCAGCTTATGGCCGAGGAGGGTGAATCCATCCAAGACATCTTGCAGCCCAAACATGCGCAGTCCCGGCCATCAAGCGGAGACACATTGGATATGACACCCAAGATTCCAGGATGGAGACGCTGGAATTATCCCAGTACTTGATCCGAGTTGTTATTGAAAGTGTGGAGCTGTTTGAGCCGCCAAGAAATGTGTTCGTACATAAACGAATCCGTTTGAATGAAATAACAATTTGATACAGTTTTTACCGAAAATGAGTCCTACTCGTCCTTGCAGTAAAATATTAAACATATTTCGCATACATAATTGTGAAAATGGGTCCATAACAGTCAATCCAGATTTCAGTCAACTACCAAAGATTTACTCTATTGCGATAACATTGCAGATGCAACGGCCGGCTTTGCACGACCCTTCGATCCTTTGATCTCAGCATCCTCTGGTATAAATCGATCGCGAATCTCATAAAGACGGCAGTGTTAAACGTTCAGCGAGATGAAATATCACGGCAGATGAGCTTCGGACGGAAACATCTCTGTGTGTATGTACAATACTTTTCTTTGTTGAATATTTCAACATAAGAATGCTGGTGCGCATCTTGAGCATACATAAGTTCATACGCGCATGCATTTACAGATGATGTTGCTGCTCAGCAATTAATTTCAGAAGATTCAAGATCATGGCCGTTCGAAACGCGGGAGGAGGCACGAGGACGGTGTATTGGAGCTGAGTAAGCCAAAGAGCAAGAAGAGCAGTTGGCAAGAAATGTCACTATCTTAATGTCGCCAAGATGTGTAGATTGAATGTTTTTCGAACGCGAATACTTAAGAAACATATTGATAAAATACTGTTTGACAAAATGTGGCTTTGAAGGCCAGAATTTGCGTTTGGTATCGTAGGGTTTGTTCTCGTCACGCTTGCCGCCTCAATCATGATCTGGGATGGAAAACAACACACATGACGGTTGAATGACGTCCAAAAGTTTCGTTGCGCTCCATTCTAAATTTGTGTCAGTAATGTGTCAAATATTATAGATTGGTATTTGGTGCCCTCAATATCTGTAAACATTCAGAAACTATAAAGAACAGGAAAAAACCCGAGTACCCGTATTATTGAACTAATGAAACGTTATTGAAATATCATTGGATAAATAGGTTTTTCAATTTTTCCTTAATGAGTTTGTTAAAGATCCCTAGTAATTAGTTGCTACAAAAAGAAAAGACAGATTATAAAATCTCGCACATTTTGAAATTTTCTTGGTGAGTTTGTAACGTGAAATATAGCAAATCGCGTGAATTTTTCAGACAAAACGTGTGAAGACAGTTTTAATACGTTATTGTGGAACTTGGGCCGAGGAAAAAAATTTACTGAAAAAGAAGTGAAAAAAATGTTAAATTTGTAGCAAAAATCGCTTAAGTTATGAAAATATCCTGAAAATCATGTGAAAAGGAAGAGCGCAGGCCGACCGAAGTCAACGGGAAGAATGTAAAATTTCAATTGTGGCATCCAATTCCATTCAACGGACACTGCAAGTCAAATCGCTGCGGTATCTGGAGTTCATTTAAAAATTTGGAGCGTATTGATGACCACTATGATATGTTCTGTGATATGTTCGATGATACCGAGGGAAAATGTCTGGACAAACATATTTTGGGCTTGACTGAAAGTAAGAATTTTTAATGTTTCTCTATCATTGAATAGATTGAAATTCAAAATTTACACTACAAAGGTACACTACTGAAGAATGATTCATAGTATCCGGATTTACTCTGTCAAAATTTCTATCAGTCAAGGCAAAATTCTCAAAAATTGTTGGCTAGCGCATTTTTCTTGAACGTGATGCCGTGGCGTTTTTTAAAATTGTCCAGCCAACAATCGCTCGCCATGAATTTTCGGAGGTGCATAAGCTCGGCTAGTTTAATTGCCTTCTCCTTCATTATATCGCCGCTGACATGCAGATTTTTCTTTCTTGCTTGTTTCAGCAATATTACCATGCCCTCCTCGACCTTCGGACTGTGAACTTGCTTTAGCTTCATGCACTTAGATGGAACTCCAACTTTGATGGCCACCTCGATTGCATCCTTCTTGCTGAGACTGCCCTTCAAGATAGTTCTATTGACTTCGATGCCGCATTTCTTGCTTAATTCTCTGGCCAGCTTAGACTGATTTCGCTCGTTCTTCGTGTGTCTGTAAGAGAGCTATCAAAAAAATGAATTTGACTGCCCTCTTGAGTTTGCGAGTGGCATAGTAGCGAGATTAGAGGGTGACATAGTTAATTGATTTTGTATGTATTTTTGCCGGGACCGTGCGCAACTGGCATAATAGCAAGAGTGGCATAGTAGCGACGTGGCATAGTAGCGAGATTTGACTGTATCGCTTTAAAGGCTTCATACATCATCAAAATCAATGAACAAAATGTAACCGTGCAACCATCCATCCAAATGTATTAAGTGGCAAACTTGGGTGTTAAGTTGATACCTAGTTAAAACTCATTATTCAAAGAATATTACATTCTTTCCCAAATTTGATAACGAAACGGCATCGACTTAGTCTATGTCCACTTTACTGTTCGACAAATATATTCCTGCAAAAATGTGCAGTAGAGTTCGCGTCTACTTGGCGATTAATAATAATATTTGCGAATAAGGCATGCTATTTTGATCTTTAGATGTTTATCTACTAAGCTTAGATCAGATGTAGTACAGGATAGAGTAGTTAATGGTGAAGTGAAGTGCCAAGGCTAGAACTGCGAGAATGTTACTAAATTCAACTTCAACAACTTCATTTCTCAAACAACAGTATTAAGAGTTGCCACCAGAAAACGTTTTAAAATGTTGGAAAAGTGAGTATTTTTTGCTCATATGGTGCTTATCATAAGAGAATTTGAAACATTGCTAAAATCACCAAAACCATTGGAGCTGGCGGTTCTTATCTCATTATACAGCCAAAAATATGTCATATTTAGTTAACATCACGGCTGTACCGATAGTGTGAATTTTCTTGTAATCTGATAGTAGACCCGCCACATTTTCAAATAACTTCTATCAGACCTGTTTCTACTCAAAACAAATACATCCTGTAAGCTTCATATTTATTTCATAATCCAGTCACGAATTCTTGTGAACAGGAATTTCGATTATTCCAAAAATAAGTAATTTGGTAAAATGGTGCCAATTGCGTCGCCAATTTTTGAAAAGCTCAATCTGACAGAGTAAACAAATAATTAAATTTATACATCGTTTACCTTTTTTTTAAGCTGAAATTTTTCAGGAGATTCGTTGATATAAGGGATTTTTTTCACGTGCTTACTGAAGTTACTGGACCATCTGCATATTCGTCAACAAATAACTAAAATAATGGCTAGACAAAAACAGAAACAAATGAATAAATCTAATGAATAATACCATATCCGGGTTCCCTAATGATCTGATATTTTTGTCAGAAGTTATAACAAATAAAAATTTGAAAGAAATTCTTTGTTTAGTTTTTGGTACTCTGCGCCCATAAAGAATTAAAAAAGTTTAAAGTGCTATCATAACAAAGCATCAAGTATTATCAGTTTTCATTTTGCTTATTTGTTTTTATTCTCTTTTCTTTGAAATATAATAAAGTGAAGTGAAGTAATCCCACGACAAATTTTGTTAGGTCTAGGGGCTGAAGCTGGAAGAGAGCTTCATTCATAAAAAAAAATACAATAGATGCATACGAGTGTAGAGTGATTAGTTTCACGACTCCTTTTACGCCTGAGCTAGTTTAAGTACTTATTCAGATTTCGAAGCTGTCAAAGCTTCGCACCAAACCTGAACTGAAACAAGGGACCTTAAAGCCAAGTACGCAGTTTGGGTAATATGTCAAATTTCATACAAATACAAATAAAAGTAAAATCAAAAGCAAACATTTTTCTAATGATTTTACCACATCCATACGGAGTTTCGAAGTAAACCTTCCTGCTAACACCAGAATGTAATTGATCGCTGTGTATAAACTCTCCATTGTTATACCAGGTTTTTTTTCATGTCCGATGTAGTAAAATGTAAGTAAAATTTGAAATTTACCTAGAACGAAGCAGTCATCATCAGTTTTTGCATAAACTTCATAGTTTTAAGCACTATCTTTTCATGTATCGTGAAAATATTGGACATATTTTACTTTAAAAAAAAACACATTTGACAAGATATTTATTGATTTATTGACACATTAATTCTAGCATATAAATTCAGGTATGTGGAGAATTCTACTCGATTTATCTGTACCTATTATTTTATTGCTAGCATTGGGAGAGTTCGATTCAATTTTTTTTTCATGAATCTCCGTACTTTGCTTTAGAAACAAATTCTTTGTCTTTACTCTTCCAAAACGCCACAAAAGCGGCCATCACTTCGCTATCACCGTCAAATTCCTTGGCCCAAAGATGGTCCTGGAGCCGAATAAAGTGGTAGAAGACACTGGAAGCTAGATCTGGCAAATAGGGCGGATGTTCAAGCAGTTCGAATCCGGTTTCTTGAATTGCAGCCATCGCAACTGCAGCCTTGTGAACCGGTGCATTGTCTTGATGAAACAGTACTCCGGTTCGCAGTTTGCCACGTCTGTTTTTCACAATAACCTCGTGGAATCTTCTTATTTGTTCTGCGTATTAAGAGCCTGATATAATTGCTCCCTTTTGCAAATATTCGACCATAATAATTCCTTCAGCGTCCCAAAAAACTGATACCATGATCTTCTCTTCTCCGGCGTCGGTGAAAAAAGTCGCTTCCTAGTTTCTAGATCAAAATGGTGGATCCAGGTCTCATCTATGGTTCCGAAACGTGAAAAATAATTCTCCTGATCTACCAGGAAATTTTCAAAATTCAATGTCGACTGTTTTTTTTTTTTGCTCGTCGGTTAACATTCTCGGCACCAAACTCACAGAGACCTTCTTCTTATATAATTCATCCGCAACGATGCTTTGAATACTGCTGGATGAGATTTCTGTGACCTGACACTATTTCAGTTTCCTGTGACCTCAACTACATGCCTAATGGTCACTTCTCAATCTGCCAACATGACATATTCGACTTTTTTCACGTTGTATTCAACGAAAGACGTGGATGGACGTCTTTCGCGGTGTTCATCTTCAGTAGATGTTTTTATCAGCTTAAATTCGTTGGCCTAGCGTGCAACGGTGGAATATGAAGGAGCAGAGTCCTCTAATGTTTCCACCAAGTCGCTGTCTATGGAAGACATTTTTTTCAAACACAGGTACTAAATGATCGCTCTAATTTCGTTTTTATACATTTTGATGCACTCAAAAAATGAAAATGTACACTCATTCATTATACATACCTTCTAAACAATATTCCACTTGGTAAGGTTGAAAATATATTAGAAGTAGGTGCCATGCTGGATGAAAAACTCTGCTTTAATTTTTATTATGACAAAATGGTTTCTAAATTTAGTAACTGACTTGGTTTCATTAAGCGACGAACCAGGGTCTTTCAGAACCTTTGGGCTACAAAATCACTAAACACCGCGCTCGTTCGCCTGTTTTTTGAGTGCCTTGTTCTTCTTGTATTATCTGTAGCCGATTTTGAAATTCACAGCCAGAGATTTGAATCTGTTCAAAAACAATACTTACTATTCGCTCTTAGATATCTTTACCATCCTTGTGATGTCAGCAATTTACCCCCATATAAATCTAGCCTTAACTTCTAAACTAGCCTTAACTTCTAATCTGCCTGTTTCCGTTTTCGATGCCTTCACATACACTGTTAATGTCGACTAAATAAATGATAGGTTTTTACTTAATCAACCCGTAAGCATTACGAGACATAGACGATTGCTAATTGAAATCAAACATGGCACAGCATACGCTGCTAATGAGCCAATAAATAGGTGCTGCAAGATATTTAACAGCAAGAGCCAATGCTTCTCCCCCACAATATCTAAAGCTTCTTTTAAAACTAGACTTACCAAGGCTCGCTTTTCCTGTCATTCCTAGTCTACCGACCTAGTATACTTTTTATATACTTGTATTTTATACTAATTTTATTTTTAATTTTAAACAAACGGGTGATTTTATACTAAATAACATTATTTTATAATAAATAACTTATATTTATAACACAATTGTGTTTTTTTTATTATTTTATTTATTTAACTTTGCATTTACTGTTTCATTATTTTGATTGTTCAACTTTGTGACTCATATGTTTATTTTAGCTATTTATTTTGAACTTATTTATTTATATACATTGTATTGTTTTGCATTTTCACGTCTTATTTTGATTTGTTTAGTATCTATTTATATGTATTTTCTTATACTTTGATTGGTAAGAAAATAAATAAATAAATATTTAGCAACATTATCTGGTGGTAGGGTTTTTCTATATGTATTTTTGCAGCCGGTTTCACATATTTTTCAGACTTGCTTCTTGCATATACGGAATGTTTATGTGAATATTTACAACTATTTGCATAGCGTATGAACTTGAGTAAGCTTGAGCTAAGTTATCGAAACGACTGGATTAAATGATATTAAATGGTACTTCTCTTATATTAAAGAAGTAATAGCCTCACCATCATCATTCATCATCGCTAACGATAACATACTTTGAGTAACACAATATGGCAGCACTTATCAGCTGAAATCAGGATCCCAATAAACAGGATGTTTGCAGACTTCCAATCTGCTCAACTCATATGGGAATTGGGGTAAAAGTCGCACATGCTTCCAGAGACTTCCTCATTTTTATTTTGCGTGAGACAGTATAGGATGACTGAAGCGTAGAAGTTGGCCAGTAGGTTAGGTTTCAGCCACAAACGCGTAAACCGATATCCTTGTAGCTTGGCTCTCACTTGTGATACTGGAATCATCAAGGCATGGTCCACTGGGTGTTTTTTCTGGCACGTAAGCTTAGTGGTGACATCGTAAAGTCACCCCTTCGAGTCGTTCGAATCTCCGTAGCTAAATGAGCATTTAATTATTTCAAACTGTGAAACGGAGCAGAGTAGCCAGGACGTTCTGAGCACCGAGTTATTTATGTGTGGGTTATGTAATTTTCAGAGCTGGCATAGTGCTACAATTTTCGAAATAAATGCGAATCGCTCTCCATCACTGACTAAAAAAAACTAAAGGTTCATCCGTAGATTCTGTTGTGCAGGAAAGCGTCAATGGCAAAAGCTATACTTTACTTGGAGTGTTCTGTCCTTGTCTTGGCCTATGAAAGAAGGAATATGAAAAGGATATTTATCTACTCGCTCATAAGCATGAGTAGGTGTCAAGCAATCTGAAGCCAAGAGAGCAGAACACCCACATTTCACAGTGAAATAATTAATTGGCTTCTTTGCTGTAACCGCTGGAAGTCAGCTTAGATTAAATGAGCAATAATTGTCCTCAAAAGTATTTTATCTAGCTGTTCGAAAAATTACTCAAATTTCATTCTGCTTCTGTATCATTTAAGATTACGTTCTGTGTTGCACTTTAAATAGGCATTATTGCGTTGCGGTTGGTTCATATGAACCTATAAGAGGGATTGGCGGCATAATTTTTGAATGTTGACTTCATCCTAGAAAAATTTCTATTTTGGGTTTAAGGACTCAAAAAAGGCAAGCTGATGTGACATACAAAAGATAATATTACATAAAGCTTATTACTTAAATGAGTTTGATTATGTGATGAATGGGATTCGAAAACTAAAAGCTTTTGCATTATGCCACATATTGAATTCCAAGTGAGTTGATTGTGTATGTAAATGTAATTTTGATGGAAATCCTTTGACAAAGGCGCTAATGCCATAGATGTAAAATAGGCATTTCATAATACTATGCGGGCAAAATTTAATTGATTCAGTTCGTTGGTAACAGAATGGATATCAACATCTAATAAACACTCAAAGATATATTTGCATTCGCGCACATGCTTTGACTTCTTTGGAAATGCCCGCTAATGTAATAAACTCGAAAAACACGTCCTTCCTATAATCTATCCCCCAGAGTGTCATATCAAATACATGCCTAAAATGCGATTTGAGTTTCATACAACCTGACCATGTGATTTGCGGTGTAATATAATTTTAATTTCCGTAAAGTGGGAGCTTATATCCGCTTTGATATATTTATTATTAGTTTCTGTTTGAGCAAACCATTCAGATTTACAGCACTCTTCACCCTACAGCAATTTTCAGCAGCAGATGTTGGGGGGACCTGCTCAGGTACCTCGAATTGGGCATAGCGTACTTTTTGGACAGTCGCGATGATATGCGTTCGTCACGCAACCGTACAAAACACTCAGCCATTAATTATCCTGTAGACAATGCACCGTGCAATAGGTCAGCCCGTCCTGACGAACATAATAAATCAAATGATGGTTGGAGTGTAATTGACACAGTGCATTCGAGCGGGCCTTGATGCAGGCTCTACTTCATCCCTGAGGCTTATCTTGACTCACTCCTGACACGCAGTGAATTTTTTCTTTTAACATCTGACTCACCTGGCCAACGATAAATTCCAAGCCGACACAAACCCCAGCGATTATTCATTCATAACAGTGTTAACAATGTGCCATTCAGAATGCGGGTCTCGTTTCATAGTAGGGACAACAAACCGGCGGTTTCATGTTGAATGAGGAAATATGACTAATGCTAGGATACAGAAAGGCGATGCGCTTTCCAACAGGAAATTGCTACGTTGTACTATGAAAGTGTGCTTGTTGAAAGGTTTTAACGTTTTGTTGGCTTTCAATTATTCTAGTTCATGACTAGTCTTCCTGGCTTTTGAATCTTTCATTTAATTCGGAGTAGTTTTTATCGAGCCATCTGGAAGCGCTTCAAAGGAAAAGCTTATGATAATGTTTAACTATGACTATTGGTCATGACTTTTAACGAAGGGGTCACGGTTTTTGGTTTTCTGAAGGAATGATTAATGCTCTTGAAAATTTTGTACGGAACTAGTAGAAATGAATCATGAAAGTTTATTAATTAACATGAGGGTTGAAAATTGGAAAAAAAATAACGAAAGAATTTTCGATTTTCAGAACATTGAAACGCGAAAAGTTTTCAAAATCTAAGGTAATAGTTTGTATAATAGGAATAAACATTTAGCAAATAGAGTTTGTTCGTATTCATCTTTTTGAGCGAAATTCAGGATAAAACGAAGAAATAAACAAAAATCCCCGGAATTCAAAATCTTAAAAAGGTGTTCCTTGCGCATAGGTGTGCGACAAGGACTTCCTTTTTGATTTTAACAGAAGTACAAAAAATTGATGTAGCATGATTGCATATTCAGCTACAATAACCACTATGGAATTCCAAAGATTGCGCAATTTTTCTCGCAAAATCCTAACCGAGCTAATTATGGGGAAAAAACTGTACAAAATTTTGCAACAGTAGGGCAGACCGGGGTTAGTAGACTCATTTTTCATAATTAATTTTATGCAAATGTTACTGTTAAGTTTTTAGCCATAACAAATACGTTTTCGTTTTGATTACTTCAATGGGTTTTTGAATAGTTCCTTTCATTTTATTCACAATAAGCTTTTCAAGTTGTATTTGCTATTTTAAAAAAAGCTTCCCCGTGAGTCCACTTACCCCATGCCTGGGGTTGATTGACTCAGTGGACGGGGTTATTTGACCATATCAATTAAATTATGTATTGACCATGACAAAAACACAAAATTGAAAAAAAAAACACGACATATCTCTGTAAAGTTTTATATGGTATTCCGTACTTAACCGCCGTACTCCGAATACTTCTATCGTCATAAATAACCTCTTTACAAGCAGTTTCCATGACATCTTTAGATGTATTCGATCTTTCCGTTTTTCGTTTGTAGGTCCTCATCGTTCTGGATGTAAGAAAAGCATGTGATTAGTAGTAACTTAAAAGATAAGCAAAATAAAAACCAAACATGGAGTTAGTTGACTCAGAGTCGTCTAACCCCGCTGCGCTGTGAGTCAATAAGCCCCAACCCGCCATTTTCTTTTTAAAACACTCATGACAAAAGGTAATTCCAATCACAGGCAAAACAAGTTAAGGACACTATTAACCAATGCATACACTTTCAATTGAAACCATTAGACAAGCAAATATCATGAGCGTGTACACTATAAGACAATTTAAATTTGAAACAAAATTTTCACTCTCGTGCTTGTAATTTCGTTTTTTTCTATTATTCCGCGAACGACAAGCGCTGGCTTCGACGACTATTGCTGCACTGAGGAAGGTACTTAAATTGAATACACAGTCAAATTTATACAGCTTAGTTCTCGATTTTTACTTAGTTAATCGCAATGAGTCTACATACCCCTATAGTCAACTAACCCCGGTCTGCCCTACTTTCTTTTAAATTTTTTAAAATTATTATTTATATCATGATACTGATTTATTAAATTAATTCATACTATAAAGATTCAGGTCAAGCATTTTTTTCAATTACGCGTGCCTATCGACTGCACCTTCATCCCCCTACGCATGAAAATCTACTTTTTAATTCCCCTGAGGGCTTGAGAAATATCTGGTCGTTGACATGGTTTTCAACTTTTTAGCCACAAAGACTGAAAGTAATTGCAATCTCATTGGATTCTTTTCTCTTCAAATTTTGGAATAAATTTTCAGGGATCATTTTAATTGAAGCCAAATTCACGGCGCTGCATTTTTAAAGGCATATATGATCAGTAGTTTTCAACGATCCAACATGTGTTTCTGTTTCACGTAAAGCACCTTTGAACTTGAATATATGTATGTTACTGCTATGAAATCAACACTTACACTTTTTTATACAAGATGCATGTAACATATTACAAGGACTTTGTATCACATAACAGGGATGATTTCAAATATATATGAAAAGAACTTTGCCTTAAAGTCAAACATTTGCACAGTCAATTATCTTTTTTTAGATAATTTTCAATTAGCATTCCTCATAGCCAAAGAGAAGGTGTATATTAAATTGATATTAAGATTTTTTAATTCCCTGGTGGTGACTGACAATTTGGTCAATTACGAAGTGCCCCTATATTTATATGGATAGTTTGCAAAGTATGCAAAGGGAAAGTTGATAATATTTTTAACTTTAGTTTTTTAGCTTAAGCCGAAAAGCTACCAAAACCCATTGATGTCTATCCTCAGCCACATGTCCATTCTCCTTTGGAATACATCTTCCATCATCAACAATACCAGAGAAATTCTTCTGATTTGTAAAAACTCTAGAAAAAAAACTTAAAGAAACTCTATAAACTGCCAGCTACGTAAACAGAGCAATATAAACTCTGGCAGCCCAAATCAAGCAGACAGAAGAGGACGACACGATTCAACCACTGACAAACGCACATAATCCTAATGAACTCCCGAGAGGTGTAATACATATCCTTAGAGCAGTAAATCTCAGCACGAGCACAGAAGCAGACCATCTTATAAAGGTCATCGACGAGAATTGGATAGTGGAAGCTGGTGGAAAATAAAATTGTTGCGCCACTAAAACACGAACCAAATAGGTTGACGTTTGCCAACCCAGGCAAAATCGAAACATTCACAAAAGTGCTGGAGCTACAATATCGGGAAAACTGCTCTGGAGAGGACAGCAATAGCGAAGAAAAGGACATTTCTGAGATTGATGGTCATATTCTTAACTTCGCACAAGCTAGAGGCTTTTGAATGGAAAAAAAAACTCTAGCGCACCTGAACCGCTAGAAACACTGATGTTCGAAGAACAGTAGAAGAGTCGTGCAGATTTGGAGTGCACGAGCTGCTTATTACAGCCAAATTATTTCAAACGCCACGTTTTACTTTAGTCTCAAGAATGCATCATAACTCATGTGGTGGAAAGGTTTCAGATATTACCACTGGCATGAATTTCAAAGCTTATGAGAGCAAAACACTTGTTAACTATATTCGTTATTAGTTGCTTATTTCACAAAACTTTGAAAGCAGCATCTCATATAACATCAATGAAGAAAATGCTCAGTGACTGCCGCACTGTAACTGAAGTTGGTGTTTGGGGCTGCGATCAGAAAAATTTGCAGAACTTTGGGAATTGAAATATTGGTTATTTATTTTCATTACAAATGTTTCCGGTATGAATACTAACTGTAAGCATTTATTGATACAAAAATAGCACTACCGAGTTGTGCTGGCAACCTTTTGCCAGTATCAAAGCCAAAAAATATATCACTTCTGCTTCACGTTGAAATACCCTGCTACCCTGCAAATTTCGTCTCGATCCGATGACTGCATTCAAAATTATAGGAGTATAAAGAAATTTAAGGTTACCAGCTGCGAAAATTTTCAAATAATCGACAACTTAATATTTGCTGTTTATTGTCACTACAATATCATTACCATTTGAAAATTTTACGATAAAATCGCTGAATGAAGATATTGCAAATAAACACAAAATCAACAATAGCTGGCAGCCCTATCGTGTCTTTTCAACCAGATTCGGCCTGAATTATGCCTTTAATAGGTTTCATTAATTGTATGATTGATTTTATGACTGCACTGGAAGTTATAGGGCAAAAAGCTTTATTTTCCTGAGCGAATTTTCAAAACCAAAGACACAAAAATTACCAAAGCTGGCAGCACTAACTGAATTTCTCAACCAAATTTATACTAAACGCGGCTTAGAGTAAGGTTCAGCTACTGTGTCAATTTCATGAAAATCTGGTAACTGAATCAGAATTCATAGGGCAAAAAGCAATTTATTTTTCTTTGTAAATTTTCAAGATGGCACCACTGGCACAGAGTTGCCTATGTTTCAAAATGGCTTCTATCAGACCTGGTCCTTTTTAAGGGGGGAAATACATGTAAAATGGAAAAGAAATTGCTAATTTCAGATTGACTTAAAATATTTATATTGTTTATTCAGAAAATTTTTAATAGTAAATCCTCAAAGTACATATCTTATAGTAAATGAAAATATTTTTTTAATAACTTTTTAACACAAAATGGAGGCGATACGAGCAAATGAAAAAACCACATCAAAAACAGCCTCGTACAACTTAACGCCTTTTCCGAGAAACTTGCAACGTTCAGAGAAAAAAAATATGTCAATGAGATCTATAATTCATAGTTGAACCAATAAAATTTAGAAAAAAAAATCAAATTTTTACATTAATATTAGATTAAAAAAAAATATCGATTTTTTTTCAAAAAAATCACGTTTTAAACATTGGTAAACTAATTATTTTTCCGAAATTACAAGAAATTGTAGGTTAAACGATGAGATAATACTCTTTTGTACATGTGATATAAATTTGAGCCGAATAGGTTCAATATTTTTTGAGATATCTTGTACGGAAATTGAAAAAGTACTACTTTGAGAAAAACGCGTTTAAAGTTCTAAAGCTCCACCGACCTGGGGAACGCCGCGCTGTCTATAACTGGCTATAACTCGAGAACTAATACGAATATCGCTTCAAAACTTTGTTTGGTATATTTTAAGAGTATTTCGAACACTTTGATGCAATAAAAAAAAATCGTTTTTGTTTTAGCAGTTACATGTATCTCCCCCCTTAAGTCCAATGTATTCTGGAAATTTCAACAGCATCTGATTATTGGTTCGAGAGTTCCCGTGAACAGAAATGTTTGATGCTAAAAATATAGGTAAATTGGGAAAGGGTTACCGTTCTTCTCCGACATGAAATTTCCAAAGTTTTATTTTGGTTATGTTGATAAAGCATAAGGTTTGTATACAAGTTTGTTTTCATTGTAAGAAGTGCACATTTTTTAGGAGATTCGATGGTTTGAATGTTTTCAGTTTCAGTACCTGTCGTAGCTACAGGGTCGCTAGTACGCTAATCAAAAATTATGCAAGTGTGCAACTTAACAACATTAGTATGTTTTTTCAGTTTCATAATGATTTGATAATCTAGTGAAAAGTTATCGCAATTGAAAAATTTTCAAATTTTCCCAATCTTATTTTAGGCGCCTAGTGCACACATAGGGTTAAAAATTTCAAAAACAATATCATATAGACATTTAAAACACGTTCAGAATTCATATCATAAACTTAATTTTTGCAAAAGTTATTTTTTGACAGAATAATAGGTATATTAAAATATAACTAAAATTGCCGCCGACGCCAAAGGGTTAAAGATTATAACACTATTCTGCATATACACCAATGCATCCTGAAAATTTCAAATCAATCGGATGGCACGTTCCTGAGATTAGCACCAGAGCAACATACTTTTAGTAGTAGTTATTGTCCTACTAATAGTCAGATGATAAACGACCAAGGATCAAATCCACTCAAATCTAGTAGAAAATGATTTTGTATAGTAACAAATTCATTATAGTAAGACTAAACTTAAGTTGAGTGAATATAGATTAATTATAAAGTGTATTCAGTCGTAGAGCACAAATAGCATTTCTCAGTAAACTATTGGCCAATTTTTTGGTGGTGAGGACTGCATTGGAAAACCTTCGAAACTACCACCCCCAAAAATGTAAATTCTTTATAAATAAACATAGTTGCTGCTTCTTTACAATGCAAGATGATTATCATGATTAATTGGTTACATCACATGGTTCAAAAATGCTGAAAATGCCTTATGCTGCCAACTCTTTAAGAGCACCGCAACCAAAACTTCACCAAAATTGTGTTGTGTTTAGATCAACCGGTTTTGTGAATTTCGTTTCAATCCGATGACTGCGTTGAACACTTTTTCACAGCGTCTTTTAACATGAAAATCATTGAAGCTGGTTTATTCTATCCTCATTTTGCAATGAAAAATCCGTCAAACTCAACCTACATTTAGATCAATATTCTATACGAATTTCAATTTAATCTACAGGCTGTATCGGAAGAAATATGGGAAGAAAGTGTTTTTTTTTCGATTGTGGATATTTTAATATGGAGCGTCAGTCACAGGGTTGCCCACATTTTCAAATAAGTTTAAGCACCCCTACTTCTACTTAAAACCAATGCACACTGTGAATTTCACTTTGAGATGATGATCCAGTCGTCAGTGAACAAAAATGTCGAGTGCTCAAAAAATAGGTGATTCACTCACGGGCTACCGTTTTTGTGGGTCGGAGGTTTTTGAAAATGTTAATTTGACAGAATACACACAAAATGGAATTTATCAGTCCTTCATATTTTATCTGAAAAAACAAACATTTTTCTAAAGACTCCATGATTTAACAGATTTTTTTCACATGCCTGTTGTAGCAACAAAATTTCCCGCACAATCAACCAAAATCACTTGACTATTTGTGGTAAAGATGATTACGTCCGTAAATTTCGTGATGACTTGATGTTTCTATCAGAAGTTACTACGCATAGAAATTTGAAAATGCCACTTTAAGGCAGTCAGCGCCCCGATAGAGTTTAAAAATTTCAAAGCATTGTCATAACCATGCATGGAGCATTATTAATTTTCACTTCGGGTAATTTTTTCTTCGAAAATCAATACAAAACCAATTTAACCACTTCGTATCTAGTATCTTTGGTAATTTTAAAACACCTGAGCAATATTATGTTCACATTAAAGTAATCACTTGTTCCCTGTCAATAGATCTTAAACGAGAAATGATGAACACATTTCAAAGCTACTCGTAAATAATTTTCAAGAGTCATACCTTTGCAATGATGGCTTTTCCGCATATCATTCTATGAAGAGAGGATGGATCGTCGTTTTTCCATACTTTGTTTTTCGCTCCATTTGAAAGCATTTTTTTCATGATGCATGGTAACTATGTGGTAGGATAGCAGTTTATTCATCGGATTTCAAAGATTAATCATGGATTTTTCCAAGGACGCAGCGACTGACATACTTTGAGGTAAATATGAATCAACTTACATATATTCAAACATAGGTCTGCATCTAGCCCGGTTGCATACATTGCCTTTATAGTCTTCTACTATCATATAACTTTGACAAGGAAATCATCGCCAGATCCACCATAACATCCTGCTACAATAGCAATTATACTGCCACCAAGTACAGGGTGATGTGATTTTTTATCATTTGGCGTTGATTGATGGACGCTAATAGGATTCTGTTTTCAAGCTAACATCAATAGACCGAGTTAATGGAAAAATAAAAACTTGCCACCGACTTCTCGGTCATTGCATGTGATGAGGATCGGGGATGTGTTCGAGTCAGCTATCTGCTCGAGGGAGAAAGTTGCCAAAGTTTGTCACACGACGTTGCAATCGATCATTTGCCATTAGAAAACTTTTACTGTCATTAATCATCAAAACTACTTCCATGCAATGATGAATGTCTGCGTTGGAGCGAAAAACATTGGCATTCTTAATATGTGACAGAAATTTTACACATGCTTGTACTCGTGACCGACAGTCACTTAACAAGGCCAGAACTTTCACGGTGAACTAGGCGGTGTAAGTTGACGCCATAAAAACCTATCCAGCCGTCAGCTTTGTGATATACATGCACTCGTTCGTCGCCTGTTTCACACATATAGTAGCCAAGGAAGTACGAGAAGGAAAACTCGCATTAATTCCGCTGTACTGTCTCGGCTAATCCTTCTTCTGGGGACAATAAAGCGAACTATCCTGACAAATCATTTGAGTGGAACTGAAACTAGAATTTCATGTTAATTATTCTTCTAATTAATGCTTTGGACCCAGCCAACCCAGCACTCAAGCGATCTCATAAGCTTTGTAAAGGAATCACATGGAAACTAGGCCATCGACTTTAGTAAAGGGGCCTATCTGGTTATTGTAAATTATGAGTGTATAATAAGACTCAAACAAGTCGTGTATAATATTCACATTTGTTGGCATTTCAAGGCGTAGATGTGTGAAATTAAGATATTCCTGATATGTACAGTCATTAACTTTAAACTGATCTGAAAGTTTTTATAGTCTGCGTCAAGTTTAAATTAAGATAGCTTTAACCCTTTGACAGCATTGAGCATTTTAGTGAATTTTCAGACACGCCCGTATATTTCGAAGTATGCGAAATGAAAACTGATAATATTTTAAGCCCTGCAATGATAGCGCTTCGAAATTTTTAACCATACATGGCCGTTAAGTGCCTAAAAGTAAGCAAAGACAATTTTGCAAAATTTCAAGTTGTGATTACTTCTGATAGAAACATGAGATATTACACAATTCACCGTTCATATCAATGTTTGTGCGGGAAGCTCTGTGGTTTTCGAAATTCCGCGTTCTACAAAAATGATAGCTCACCATCAAATTAGCACTCGCAACTTCTATTCACAGGCCAATTTGATTTAAAGTAGAAGCAGATATGTTGGAAATTATTTGAAACTCTTAGGTGCTGGTGCCATCTTGAAATACTAACAATCAAAAAACTTTTTATTGCCCTATAAATTTCAATGCAGTTATCAGATTAAAACAAAATTCACACAGTAGGTTGAACTTAAAGTAAGCCAAGTTTCGCAGAATTTTTGGCTGTGAAACTAGGGCAGATTTGGCAGCTACGCTATTTAGAATATTTTCAAATGGTTACCACACGACAATAAAGATAAGTAAGATTATATTAAAAATTGACACACTTTGAGTGTTTTAAATGTGTACCAATTTTTTCCTAGCTTGTAAAAAAATATTTTAATAGAATAACCGATTTTTCCTTTCGAAGCTAGATATATTTATTTTTGTGAAAAAATATCGATATTTTGAGGGTAATCTGCCCTCTTCTTCAGACACTGAAGAAGAAGGCAGATTACCCTCAAAATATCGATATTTGTCACAAAAATTAGCTTCGAAACGAAAAATCGGTTTTTCTAGTAAAATATACTTTGAGTGTTTGAGAGCGCAACAACAAAATTTTTCCTTCCCTCGCTTTCAAAGCAGGTATCGGATATGGAAACGATATTCGCAAGGTGAATTGATCTGAAAATGAAGCAAGTTGCGATACTGGCTAAAGGCTTTAAACTCATATTGTTTTATTATTATTTTTTTGCGCCAATAGATACTAGCAAAAAATCTTCATATGATAGACGCTTTACAACAAGGACCGATACATTCTCCCTTGACTTAGGATTAAACGAGAAGCAGAGGTGTGAAAATTGACAGTTACAACACAACTACGATCAAAAATATAGGAAGTGAACCAGGAGGGCAAATGATGAAAAATTCCATGACTTTCTAGTTTTTTTTCCCCCTCCTTCCTTCCACTCTCTCCATCACTCAATCAGTATGCACGGTCCGTGTGCATCAAAATATTATCAAACATATCGTCTAAGTACTTCCCACACAATTGAAAATTGGTATAAGGGAAGATACAATTGTTATTAATTTTAATTATACTTCATACTTTAAGTTATATGTTTGTTCTCATTGACATGTGCCCAGAGAAAAGTCTACAAAAAACTCTGGTATCTTTTTCATTAAGGATTTGTATTTTTGATGTGAGTTTTCAAGTATGTCTTGAACTCTATTATATTTTTTGTTAACTTGACCGAGTTCGGTAATAAATTGTAGTATGCGATAGCCTGTTGTACTGGATCCATCCTTAATCTTTCCGTTCTTGGAATTGCAAGAGATAGATTTCTAGCAGTTCTGGTTTCTCGGTTAGTTATTTCTAACACAGTGCGGGGGGTGTTAAACCACTTGAGATTGTTGTTCAGGATGTTAAAAATTAATTTTCCCCTTTCAAAATTAATTAGTTGTTGTATATTTAGTAATCCTGTTCGAGTGTACACAGTAACTGTTTGTGTTAGAGTCGGCATTCTAAATATAATTTTAATTGCTTTCGAAATAAGTCTTCCAATTAACTCGATGTTTTGCTTTGATGTCTGAGTCCATAAAATAGTTCCGTATGTGACAGTTGAAAGCATATAAGCATTAAATATTATTAATTTTGTTCTAGTTTCCAAGAACTTAAATTTTCTTAAGACTGCAATCATTGGTCCTACTTTATGCCTGATGTGGTTAATGTGTTGTAACCATGACATTTTCTCATCTAGGATTAAGCCAAGATATTTGATTTACTCAGCTTTTTCTAGACGAATTCCGTTTATTTGAATAAATGGGTTTATAGGATATTTATTGTTTTGTTTGAAAATGATATACTTGGTTTTGTTAACGTTTATAAGCAGTTTGCTTTGCCTAAGCCACATTTGATATGTTTCTAAATCTCTGTTAATTTTATGCTCAAGAGATGGTTCATCTTTTTCAGAATATAAAAGAAGTGTGTCATCAGCAAAAAGGACTAATTTGCCAGACAGCTGTAGATGTTGAATGCAATTCACATATGGAATGAATAATACTGGTCCAAGAATTTATCCCTGCGGTATGCCTATATTGATGAAACTTTCTTGACTGATGCATTGTATTTGTTTTGTCACAATCCGCCTATCTAATAAATAATCTTTTATTATCGAGCTAAACTTCTTACTAATGCCATATTTTTCGAGACGTTGTAGTAAAATTTTGTGGTCAATAGTGTCAAAGGCCTTCTTGAGATCGACAAAAATGGCTATTACATAGTTAGCTTTATCTAATGAACTGCTAATGAATTGGACCGCGTCTAATGTATTTTTTTAATGTATTTCAGAAGAGAGAGATCATGATTGACAGAGTTAAAAGCCTTAGAAAAATCTGAATATGCCTATTTGTTTTTGATCAACAGTACAGCGGAGTGCCACAATATTAGGTACAATGCTTTTATTTTTGGAGTGATTAATTAGATTTGAGGTTTTGTAGATATTTTAACTTACGAATATCAGATTATTTTATTAAGGCTATAAAAAACGCGATTTTTCCCTTTTAATGGGAATTTTCGCCCTCTAAAACTTAAAAAAGGGAAAAGGGAAAAAATGCTGCTCGTAGAACAAAATCGTAGGAGAAATGGTTCAAATGAAATTAAACACTTTCGTAAATTTTCCACCAAATATATTTGAGAAAGAATTTAAACAAACCTGGGATGAAATAAACAAAAATCGCTCCTCAAGACATCCGGTTAGCGATTTTCAACAAAACGTTTAAGTCAAAACGGCCAAAAGCAAAATATTGTTACGAAATAATGCAAAATAATCGTGTGAAGGTATTTTTCAGCTTTGTAGAACATAGGTTAACCTATTTCAATACAATTAATGCACCGTTTCAGTCAAAGCAACTACTGATTTGCAAATCGTATGCTGTGTGCAGTAGAATTTTAAGAAGATTTTGCTTAAATTTTGTGAAACCTGGTTTCATTGACTTACTGGAAAATATCGAATTGAATGAAGAGCATTTAGTCCCAAATATGGATCCTTATTTGAGATCAAAATGTGAAGAATACATAGCGTCTTTTGAAGAACCTGTAAAATTAGACAACAAAAAAATAGGAAAAGAGTTTTACGTTACGACATGTAAAGAACTTAAAGAGAAATTACCATTTAATGATGTTATCTTTAAAGAAATAGAGCTCCAAATAGCTCTTGATAGTTCAAACATAACAGAACAATGCAGACGCATTGGAAACAACGACAAATCCCCCTTTCCATAACAGGAGTTGTTGTTGGTTCCAATGCGTCTGCATTATTCTGTTATTGATAAGGGGGGCAAAAAACGCGCCTATTGTTGCTGAAAAAGAAGCTAGAAATTTGAGGAAATCTGCTCGGCAAGTTAAAAAAGAGCTGTATTGTCAGATTTTTGTAACGATGAAGAACAGAATGCTTCGGAAGATGAAGATCGATGTTGTATTTACTGCACGGATCTTTGTAGTCATTTCTATTCCAAGCAGTGCTGGCTGCAATGGCAAGGTTGCCGTCAATGGTTCCACGATGAATGCATAGGACTACCGAAAACGGCTAAACCGCGTTATTTTTTTATGTTTGCAAGTAAACCCACTTACTAACATCGTAAATAATACGTTCTGCTTACTCTGCTATCTATCTGAGCGCTTCAATTAGCTGTATGCCATCTTAGACATAGGGGCTGATTGAGATGGATTTTTGATTCAGCTTTATTTTTGATTATTTTTCGAAGAAATCATAGTTTATGTTGAACTTTTTGATCTTTTGTTTGTTAATAATAAACTATTATTTGATATAGAATTATTTCAAAACAATGACCTGTTTCCTAATAATGAGTCTTTTCAAAATCTATGCCATCTCAGACCACATTCGCCTATGTGACTACTAAATGAGAAGTATACTCATTTTTTGATAGATTGCGAACAGTGATTACGTTGGCGCTTTTCAAAAAAAAATAAAAAAGATGATAGGAACAAAACCTTAGAAAAACCTGAATTGGAAAATACACTTTATTTCTTTCACATCACTTTATTTCTTTAAAAAACTCATCTGAATTGGAAAATACACAAATATGAGCACGAACCTCAATAATTTGGCAGTCTAGTGTAGATGTAACAGCGTTAGGAAAAGAAAGCATTCTAGCAATGCAGATTTGCCTTTTATAAAAAAATTGGGCAGATGAACAAACTCAATTTCAAACCACTCTTTTAAGCAATTTACTGATATAAGAAAAGAACGAAATAGGGCAATAATTTCAAATATAAACAGCATCAGCAACTTTATGTACTAAAAAGCGTTTGTAGTTTTTCATCGGGAAGTTCACTCCAATTTTTCGGTTAGAGAGCTCTTAGGTCAAGTTGTGAGCAGATGTCCCCGTGAATTTCTTAAACGGGACAGCAATTACCGTTATTTTGAACGATGCGATATCTTGATTATGCCGACTATCACGTGTAAGCTGTGTGCCAACAAGTAGAGGCGGAGAGTAGCCAATTATGGCTGCAGTGTATTCCTTTATTGTTTCCGCTGATGCATTGACTGCGAATTGCGTGTCAAACACCTGCAATGATGAAGATGCGGTAACTACTGTTGGAAGAACATCATGAGGCCGATGCGGTTGAAGAAGTCTTAACGAAGATTCAGGTTAAGCTACTGCTAGACGATAATTTGGTCTTCAGCTATGATAATTTTTGTCCTTATTTTGTTAGGAGATACTACCATTAAATTTTCAAATATTAATGATGTTGTTTCACTACAAGAGATATGTAAGAAAATTTTGAATTTGAACAAATTTTCGGGCCAGTGATCGGATTGTAACGAAATTTACACTGTGGCTTGTCTTCGACGTGGAAAAGTGGTGAACAATTTTTAGCTCCAGAGCCAGATCTGAATGCTTTCATTACTTCTGCGCTAGAAGATGCTGCAAATAAATTTTGATATCGTAAGCATCTTCCAATGAAAATATTTAAGACGTGTTTGTTTGCCTTCCTAAATTTAGAAAGTCTTCCGAATCGTTACCCCTAAAAAATTTTTCTACCCAATGGCTTCCAATACAATCATGGTATGAAAGTTGTACATGACCGTTGGGTTGGACGAAATAAAGAACATTTTTGGTAGAGCATATATTATAAATCTGCGAAATTCCTCAACTTTTCTTCGAGAACCATTCTTTCAAGCGGTTCCGATCATAAAAGTTTTGTTTCTATTTATTTTATTTTTATCCCTATTTGCGTTGCAAATTTGATTGCGCCAGGACGAATAGTTGGTGTTCAAAATCTGGAAAGTCAATAATGCTCAATTTTCTCACACAAGCACAAGGTAGATTCAAACGGATCTTAGCTGCATCTGAAAGGTAGCTTGTTAATGTTTACCTCGTTGAGGTAAGATTTGGAAATAACGAAAATGTTAGCACGGATGAAAAATCAAATAGTTTAGCATTGCGCTTAATTATTTCCTTTCAAATCAATACTATGGAGACAAATTTGAAAAAAGCTATACTGCTTTGAATTATTGGAGCGTAAATGCTAGTTTGTAGCAATAAAATAATAATTAATGCAACGACTGCTTATAAAAACTGAAATTTTCTAAAAAAAAAAAAAAACAATTGCAACCGAAAGCTCTTATGATACTATAAAATGTTATTTGGAAAGCAGCTTTCTATACCAGTTGATGAATGTTCTTATGTAAACAGTACAAGCTGCGTCCAGATGATAGTGTTTGAGCATTTAAAGTCATATTCATGAGGACACGTTTAGCAATTGTGAACATTCACCAAACTAAACGTATCTTAGCCGAGCTTTCCGAAAACCGGAAAGGGATATTGCCTGCAGTAACAACATTTCATTTAATTTCTGTCAATAAACACAATGGCCATACATTAAATTGAAGAACAAAGGCTCATCTGTCTTTCATCTCGAACATTGTTATGCATGCACACCAGACGCTATATATTGTCGGTTCCGAATACGAGTGTGCTCAAACACTTTCAAATGTGTCCTTTCGAGTCCCTTCGGTTTTTCATTACACGTCGTAGGTCGTAGGCCATACGAACCTATTTATTACCTTGACGTGGGTCTGACAACTATATCCAAACCTTTTTCAGATTTAATCAACAGGCGCTCTATAGCCTCTCGAGTCTCTGGTGAGTGCCTTGTAGTTTCAGCAGATTCTGCAATTTACAATGTAGATTTCCAACAAATATACAACGCTTGATTTTAATGCGGACACTTGTCAAGTACTATTAACTGGATAATGAATTAGGCTCGTATTTAATATTCTGTTCTAAGCCCAGAAGACGGCTAGTCCAAAAACTTTTTCTCCGAAAATTAGTACGATTTCCTTTGATTTGGTTTTCAGTGGTTGGGAAACAGAGTATAGGAAAAAGTCGTCAAGGACGTTAATGCCTGACTTTGAAATAAAATTCAAACAATGCGTGAAATTACTATGGACATAGTTTAGTTTTGGTTCCTTGATTTATGATCTGTTTTTACTCTTCACATCACATGTTTATTTCGACAATAATTGAAACGCATCATCTTGTTGATGAATTATCTTTCTTGACGCGTTCAGTGCCTGCAAGACGCTAAAAGACTTCCGTCACTCGTACTTAATGTTTATGGAATGCATGTATACATATCTCATGCTTCATTTTCAGTCAATTCGACCCATCGACCTCATTTCGTATTCGGAGGTAGTCAGTATTCGGGGAGCATTTACTATATTCTCAACGGACATATTTTGAAATCCGTTCGAGCTGAAAACAAACAATGAGAAAACAAGTTAGGATTTTTCGGTTGTTACAAAATTTGGATGGCTTGTGGATGTTATATAAAAAAGATATTATTTTCTACAGTAAAAAGTTTATGGAATAGGATGAAGAACATGTGATACATTGAAATTCTTCGATTGTAAAGCTTCTTTTGGATATGAAGTAAGAAAAGTAAGCAATTGAATGATCGACAAATGAATAATATTACAAAGAAATATTGATTACATCGATCAATAACCAAAGAATTATGAAAATAGTTCAAAAAATGAAAGTATGGGTACCGATACAGAAACGCTAATGAGAGTGCACTGCTGCACTGTCAAAATATGCTGTATACTGCTTTGCCCGACGGAAGCTAATGACGTGGTGGTCTTTTACATGAGATGCTCTTTTCTTATTCGACCCTGAAAAGGAAGCAGAAGGTAACTAGGTGGATTTGTTTTGCTCATGGTGACGAGCTTTCAAAATTTAAACCAAAGGCGTCACCAAGACAATTTTTCACTCGGGCGAAGAGGACACGGCTAATATTCTTCGGTATTCAACTACTGAGTGTGGGCTATGTATTAGACGGGGTTCAGGTCAATTTAAAATAAATGTTCCTCTATATTAAGCTCTGTGCTTATTTATAAATTTGATTTAGATGCAGTATGGATGTAAGAGTATGAATATACCAATTCGCACGCGTGAATTTGTGCTAGTTTCTTTAAAAAATTGGTTTCTGCTAAAATATATTCAAAATCATGCCGAAATACACTATTTTATTTTAGATTGAGCATTTTTTTTATACTATTTAATCTATTCATTGAATTTATTTGTTCTTGAATTAACTAGTGAGCAAAGCGGGCTGCCGGCAGTTATTTATTTATTTATTTCACCAAACAAGGTATACAATTACTTATAAAATAAGATAAAAATAAAAATATAAATTGACATTACAATTCAAAATAACAAAACAGATTAATAACAGGTAAAAATACATTTAAAGCAATGCAAATAAATAAATTAACATTCTATTAAAAATATGACAGCAATATTACATGTGGAGCGCAAAATTATTAAATACAAAAAGGAAATTAAATAAAATATTTTGTTAGTCATGAAAAGGGTACTAGGCCGGTAGACTAGAGAGGATAGGATAAGAGAGCCTTGGTCACTCTATTTTTAAAGGATGCTTTCGAAATTGTGAGGGAATAGTGTTGGCTCATGCTGTTGAATATCTTGCAGCATCTATTTATTGGCTCATTATCAGAATATGCGGTGCTATGCCTATATTCAACTAGTATTTGTCGGGATCTAGTGACTCTAACGGGCTGGTTAAGCACAAATCTTTCCTGAATGAAGTTGACATTAACAGCGTCTCTAACGACATCAAAACTGAAGCAGGCAGATAACATTAATCTTCCGGATGATAAGTGGTGACAAATTTAGAAGTCTAAGGCGAGATTCATATGGCGGTAAATTGCTAAAATCACAGGGATGGTAAAGACCTCTAAGAGCGAATAGCAAGAATTGCTTTTGACCAGATTCGAATCTGTGGCTGTGAATTTCGAAAACCGGGCTCCAGATAATGCAAGCATACTCAAGAAGAGGGCGAACGAGCGCGGTGTATAGCGATTTAGTAACCCAAAGGTTCTGAAACTCCCTGGCTCGCCTCTTAATGAAGCCTAGTCGTTTAGTTGCTTGAGAGATTAGCGTTAAAGAATGCGTAAATGGAATGAAACTCCGAATTGTGGCTAATGACTAAGATAGGACCCAAAGAGACCTATGCCAGGATTCAACTTCCTTAGCAAGAGAGTGTTATGGTATGCTTACCTCAATCACGCTGGCATAAATGTTATGGTAAACATATTCTCAATAATATTGTGATGCCATTAAATCTAGCGAATATGAACTGCCAAAAAGACTGACTTTAAAAAAACGCAGCAAAAATGTGTAAACGACGTTTCAAATTTTATGTGCTTCAAAAGTTACTTAAATTACTTTTTCATACTTATGACCAGAACATCAGGTCAGCTATTAAGAATATAAAAATTCAATGCAAGCGTTTTTCGGAACAAAATTGACCAGATTGCTAAGTTACGGCTACCAAAAGTATCTTAGATCTGCTCTTTTTCGAAACTTATCTGCACAGTGCATTTTATTTGAATCTGATGATTGCATCGGAAGCTAAAAGGGGCATATATTTTTTGGTTGCTCCGTCAGCAGAGATCTCGATATTTTGAAATTATAAACATTTGTTACTTATTTCCATTAAAAGATGTGAATATGTATTGTGAAATTATGAGGCCAGCATGGCGTAATACCAAAATGACAAAAACTTTTGTTCCAGCCCCGCAACCAAAAGACTATCAGACTTGCTTTGTATTGTGACTTACTTACTCTGTGAATTAGTCCTGCGTTACCTCATGTAACTAATTTTGGAACTACATATTTCTTCAATGAAAATTTAAAAGTGCTGCACTTCTGCAAATTATGCTGAAATGAGATGTATCCTTTATTGTAATAAATATTTTTTTTTTCTGAATCATGGCCTGGCACTGTCATGAGGATGCCGAAGTGTTGCTATAGGTCTTCAGCTTTGCTGGATTCTGAGGCACTCAGCACTAAATACGGAGAAACAGTTTATACCGCAATATCCCCAGCATTACACAACATCAGCGTCACCGGAAAGTATCGATTGCAGAACGTCCTCATCGTGGCCACCAGGTGTAAAACAAAAATATCCACAAGGACATGCGCCAGTACCTGGTGCCTTAGAAACAGACCAAAGAGGTTGAAAATGGCTTGAATCTTCCTTCACTTCGTACAATTTTCTGATATCCGCTATAGAGGAACATGAAAAAATACCATGAAAGAATACCAATGGCAACGAGAACAGATTTGCGAGTTACCGATTCTGTCCCGGAACTTGCATTCCCTGTAGAGATTGAATACTACAACCCAAATAGCGGATGCTCTTTTCAAATTTATCTTTTACCAAATACGGGGGAAAGCAACTGAAATTTTGGAGAAAAGTAGTATCTGCAACAGCTGGCATTCAAAACACCACGTGATTGGAACTGGTTTTCCGGCTTTAAAGCGATAACTGACAGGCTATATTTGCTGCATGTTCGAAACAATTTTATAATATCAGCAGCATTACCGTTCGTGTCCCTGCTGAGGGGACTATCGCTGAAAAAAATCACGTCTATTTTGAAGAGGTGGAACGACCACTTGATATTTAACCCAGAATTATGTCAAAATTATACTGGATGATTTAAACTGCGAAGTGGGAAAGGATCCCATATAAAGACAACAGTCTGTCTCTAATCTCTATCCAGTGACTACCTGTAGAGAGCAGCTCAGTATTATGTGGTGAAATGTGTACGAAAGGTTGGAACCTCAGAACAAAAAATTTAAGGAAGTGAAAAAAGCGAATACATTTACGAAAATTAGTGAAGCGATTTCACTACAAAGAAAAAATCTATAAATAGAACAAATCGAGCGAATTACTACCTCAGATATTCCGTTTGGTTTCTCCGCTACCTAAGCTCTACGAGTTTTTGGTTGTTGCTTGTCAAAATTAGCTTACCATCTCATTGCATATGGCGGTTATTTTCTGTTCGCGGAAGAGAAGACTGTCAAATTTGTCCATAGTCCCATAGTTTTCCTTCTCTACTGCTAAAACTCAGATTCAGGCAAACTGCATCAATTTTCACAGCTGTTTTCATTTCCTTGGAACGTTAAAGAAATGGAGAAGTGGAAATGCGAGAGCCAGCTACTTTTATGCGCTTTTATGACGTCTAAATGTTTATGTTACTTATAAATAGATAATAAGTTGGTAGCAGTAAAAACGAAAACTGCTGACCCTGTAGTTTGACTGGGTTGACTAATCTATTCAGTATATATGTATGGTTGCTCTATTAATCCTCCTACTTCTAGTGTTTATAAACAAATGTGTTCCTATTGGTTGGTGCAAATGCTCTTCATAGTTTTAAGCACAATGATTTGAAATCATTTACATCAGTAAGTTGCTGCTGACTGAGCCAATGTTACGTCATTGTCGTTATTGGATAAAGTAAACTTGTAAACACATGATTTTGAAGACTTTCATTGGCGGTTAAAATTGTTTTGGTCAGAAAAATCTAAGCAGCTGCAATGATAGTACTGTAGATCATTTTTTGGCGAACTACTTTATCGCTGGATGTGCAAAAAACGTGGCTTTTCGTTCGGCATCGTCGTTAATATAGGCTCCTTCAGGTCTTGGCTTCTAAAACATTACGCCTTCGATTGTCTATGTTCTACGACTGCATCTTCCAATAACGAGATCAAAACAGTGATGCGCAATCTTTGCCAACAGGACTAGCTTTTCCTGGGTTTTCTCGTTGACCTTTGACTCTTAAATTTTCCTGCAAATACCATTTTTGATATTCAATGCTCGTCCATTTGCTTCACACGACCATTCCATTGCAGTTTCCGCAATTTGATGGCTGTGGCAAACTCTGTATCGCGAAATATTTCGTAGAGTTTGTAGTTGTACTTTCTTATTTGGCATTGACCGCTCTCCTGTTTTGTTCCAAATATTTGCTTCAAGACCCATCTTTCAAAAACATTCAACATATTTGCAGATGTTTGCTTGAGGAGATGATTGAATGAGCTATATTTTCCTGTATATGCAGCTGGCCATTAGTATAGTCAGAACTTTACTAGCGATCTATATTCGTCAGATTTTTCAACAGTTTGCTGTCAATTTTACGCCTAAATATATAAATTGTTCCACATTTTCTGAAATACAATTGTCAAGAGCTATATTGTGCCTACCGGGAGATCCTCTTTCCTGTTTGAGTCATTATTTTCGTTTTTGTCAGGCTGAATTTCTTACTTTTTTACTTTTCCTTCCTGTTCAAATTTCAGCACGAGTTCTTTGGTGAATTTAGAGGAACGTGACAAGATGTTAGTCAAGCCAAGTCCTTACTTGGCTGAATTTATGTAAAAATGTACCTCTTGTAAGCTTTCTTATCAATGCTTAAGACTTAAATTGAGCAGCAGGGGACCCAGTCTATTGTCTTCTTTGATCCGACATTTGTATCAAGAGCGTATGTGAAATAGTTGTTGATTCTGACTTGTTATTTTGTTGATGTCAACGCCATTTTGATCAGTCGGACTAGTTTTTCTAGAATGCTGAACTGCTGCATTATTTTATATAGTTCTTTTTGGCGATATGCTTCGTCATGGTCTACAAAAATTTTATCGACGTCGATATCAAACTCCCAGCACTTGTTTGACTGTGAAAAGCTGATCAGCCATCAATCCTCCAGACCTAACGCCTGTTAAATGCCGTTGTCAGCGTGGACTTTAAATTCATTTTTCCAATATTTTAGTTAAAATGGTCTAGTACATACAAAGTAGCGATATGCTTCTATAATTTTCTCAACGTAATTTGTCTCCTTTTTGGTAGATAGGGTACTCTACACTCCTGCAGTATTCGTTCTTAATCCAAGATGTGCTGGCTAACTTGCGGATGACTTTCGTGGTGCTGCTTGCACTGCATATGATTCATTTAACTGGAATTTAGTCAACGTCTCGCACGCTATGATTTTTCTGTCTTTTTATGACAGACTCGAATTCTTTGAGCAATGTTGGTGCCAGGAGAACTTCATCAGAGATATCTATCAGCTTGATGTTATTGGGTCATGTGTAGAATTCCGGAGTTTTTTGAAATAGTGAGTACATCTTTCCTTAATCTGGCTATCTTTGGGGAATACGTTTTGGGCTTATATCTGCTTCGCAAACTTTCCACTTCTTTATAAGTTTGTATAATTAGGTCGAATGCTAAGTTTTTGTCAATGTTTTGCAATTGCTTATACATTTATTAAATGTAAGAAACGAAAATGCTACTATATTCGTTGTAAACTTATTCGCTACTCGTTGGTGGTTTTCATCTTGTTGTCTTTTTGTACTGGTTTTCTTTTTGACGAACTGTTTGAAAACCACTTTTTTCTTTTGCGCTGGGTTTCAAACCTACCCACTTGTTCTACAACGCTTTTGATTGTTGTCCCCTTTTCCATATAGACCTCGTCAACCGATCTTACTGCAATATTTTGTAGGATGGAAGTGAATTTCATCTCAAAAGGTGTTGTGAAATTCTCTGCTATTGACACAGTTTGGTGTTTTCCGTTGTCGATTTTCCGAAGAGGACAGGTCTTTGTCTCATACTACACCGAAATTTGGATTTTAGTAAGTGATAGTCCGAGTCACAATTGCCTGCTTGAAATATACTGACGTCCAGATGCTAGAAGCTCATCTTTGCTGAATAAGGAGATGGTCAAATTGGTTGAAAGTATTATCATCCGGTGATACTCGTGTTTTTTTTTTTGTGAACGCGTCGATGTGGGAAGCATGTCGACTTTATGATTATACCTCTACTACAATAGCAGTCTAGCAGACATTGACCGTTGTGATTAGTTTCATCGTGTAAACCATGCCCTCTAGCTGTTCCCTGAGGTATTTTCTCATTCACAACTTTACCATTGAAAACTCTGAGTATTATTTTAACGTCAGTTGAGAGTATTGAGTCAAATAATCATTAAAGGTGGTTATAGAATGCGTCTTCCGTTTCATCGTCTTCCGTTTCCAGAATGAATGCCACTTCAAAAATTATCGCTTCGTACTGGCTTCCCACTTTTGAATATTGTGTACACTCTCATGTCTTGTACTTGGCTGCCAATCCATTTCACTTCTTGGATTGCTAAAGACGAATAGAGAGGATGAAACAGAGAGTTAAAAGGAGTCATTTCAAAAGAACAGATCTACTATTTACTTCCATGACACTCTTCACACGCTCAGACGCCTGACAATTAGTTGTGTGACCAAAAGCTTAAAGTAAAAGATTTCCGTGGTAGCGCTGAGTCTCTAATTAGTGAGTTATAGAAAAACGAACAAGGAAAATAATCCAGTTATGTGTTCTTAGAAAAGCGATTTCCCACAGGGCAAAATAATCCAATTCAAAGTGTTTTAGACGAAGATATAAATGAAAATTTACAACGGCAATGCAGCTAGTGGTTTTATGTTTCTCTCGAGAAGCTGAAAGTGACTAGACGTTTATTCTGTTATGCTTCTATTAACATAAAGAGCTTTTCTCTCAGTAGTTTTCCTATGGGGCTTAGTGATTTTTCCATTATAAGATGATTGTAAATTAATTTTAAATCTTCACCACGGCAGTCTGATATGTTTCCCTATGTTTGATAAACCCAGGTGAACGGCCACTCACATTGCATAACCTGCTACATGAACACGTAGAGCAGCCACGCATGACACTGTATGTCATAATATTATACTTCGCCGATAAGTCAGTAAGTAAATTTCACGCTTCACTACATTTCTCCACGGCATCCGATGTTTCCCGTTCATAGACGTAACTCACTTATCAGAACGATGAAAAGGAAACGATGGCGACCGCATAAAAGGTAGGAAAAGGCTCCAACAGCACGTCATGACTTCCATTTCACATCAACAGCGTAGAAAAGTGGGAAAACGAGTGCCCACTGAAGCCGTCTTTAGCTTGCTTGGGACCGAAGCAGATCAAGCAAATTACGATAAATTTCCAAACGGTTTTTATCACTTCTATAAAAAAATTCTTTTGCTGCGGCCTAAACAGAAAACATAAGAATCAATAAAGTGAAAAACATATTGAATAGACGTCGGCTTCGTTTCGAGTACGACCGCTTTCGACTAACTTCGTAGGCTTTATGTGTTATAGGAAAAGTATATCAATTTTATGGGTTCACTTCCAGCATCTGATGTCCTTTTGTTCGAGTGATTCATTTTCCTTGAGAAATAGTTTTTCCTATGCCATTTCAGCCCTATTTCCACTATGAAAGTTAATTTGCTCTCGATAGGTATTACTTTCAGATATTTGGCTACGCAAACAAATAAATGCGAGCTTATCTTGAGAGTAAGAACTTTATCTTTCTTGAGCTTATGCTGCGAATGATAATATTTATAAGAAGTTCGTATTTGGAATAACATGAACCGTTCATCATGTAAAAAACTGACTGGAATTCAATTCCAAAAAATAAGGAATTTGCAAATAGTGGATGTGTTTTGTTGATGGAAACAGGTGCGTATAAAATTATTTGTTTAGATCAAATTGGAAATTGTGTTGCTTTTTCCCGAAAGATATTATTGGAATGTAGATTATAACAGCTGATAGAAAACCGTGAACGAATAGCTTACATGAGATGAGTGGAATGTGGTAATTTAATGATATTCCGCTACGTGGCAAGACGCTGACGTTTAAAGGTCAGCTGTTGGAATATTTGTGATTTTGTTTTTAGCTATTAACATAGTTTTTAGCTACTAACATTCAAAACAAAAAATCGCTTTTAAATTTTGTCCTGCTTTTGTTAATTGGAATTTGTTCGATCACAAATTACCTAGGAAAAATGAGGTTCTACTGTGTATTCTTTTTTTTTAACTATAAATCTGAGAGCCCTATCTTCCAAAATCGACCAGCCAAAGCGGATATAAGTTTCCTTAAATTTCTCCTCTTCCTTGCATATTTTCATAACGATATCTGTAAGTGATACTGAAATGTTGGAATCAGATCCTCAAGTTGATTGATATCTTAGGCTCCTTGCCCTTAACAATAATATAAAACTCAATTTGGGAATAGCATTTTCATAGGAGTCGAAGGTGACTTTTGCCACAACCAATCTAGCAAAGTTAGTGTCTATTTTTAAAAAGTGGGATGCTCATTAAAAACCAACAGAATATAGGTCCAAAGGCAATATACAAGAGCAAATCGATGTATTTCCAGGCAGGTTCATTGATGTATTTTACAGGGAGGCATCTGTACAAGAAATACGCTGAAAAGACAGTCGTATTTTGAGAGAGGAAAACTTGTAAAATCTACTGCAGGTGATTAATTATAAACCATTAGTCCCCTAGCCAACAAGAAATTGAAAGCTAAGATCATCAACTTCAGAAGCATGATGAAAAACTGTACAAAATTACCCTCAACGGTGTTTATCTGTTAGTTGAATCTTGCACTTTTTTGGATTTTTGGATATAAAGTGGAAATATTCCAGGGGTTATATTCCAGGGGTAAACTGCGCTAAATAGCTATTACAGCAAAATACAGGAGGAGTTAAAAGCTTATGCGAGTTTAAGAAAGGGTCATTCGAAGTAAGTGAAACGGCGAAAAATATATGTAAAATTACTTGAGATTCTTCAGACATTATTATTATCAATCAAGTTCATTAAGGGGTAACACCTATGTGGAACGCTGTTTTCGAGGGTGATTTTTTGCATTTTTTTCCAAGGAAACTTTATATTTGATTGAAAAAATAATTACATGGCTTTATTATACATGTTTTGAAGTATACAAATTAATTTTTACAACGTCCTAAAATACAAAATGGTGGCTGTACCAGGCTAGGAGCATCAGACGATTTTTCAAAGATGCCTCAACGGCCCGCAACTTTTCGTCGTCGCAAATGGTCTGAAACACAAAAATCAAAATTTTTCTTAAAGTTTGAACTAAAAGCAAGGGAAGTGGGGGTTTTCAAAAATATTGAATTTTGAAAGATTGGCGTACGGTTTTCCAAAAAAAAAATTTTTTGGTAAAAAAAAATCGTACAAAATCAGCCGTAAAAATGAAAATTTTCAATTTATCAACAAAATCGTACGTACTTCCCTAGAAAATGTGTTTGTGAAGCTTGCACCAAAATTTCAAATTGATCGGATACAAATTGGCTGAATAATCGTGCGGGCCGTATCAAAAAATATGATTTCGAGAAAAACGCATTTAAAGTTTGAAAACGAAGGGTGGCTCTTTCACGTTTCTCGTTTTCGCTTTGTGGATTTATTGCCTTTTTTGTGGCAAATGTTGGTCTACTACCTGTCATACTGAATGGTAATTTACTAATGAGAAAAGTCGCTAACGGATACCTGTGGTAGGTATAAGAACTTTGGAGCAGAGCGTGCCGTACGCGCGCCGCATAGGCCCCGACCGCACGTTGGGGCGTCCAACGTTTATGCTCATAACGCGGAAAAAAAATTTTATTTTTGAAAATAACTTAAGACGTTATTCTAGACATGTTTCCCTGCCATTTTAGCAAAACCAAACAAATAGATTTTTTTGAAATTTCTACATAGGTGTTACCCCGTAAGCCATTACCCTCCTGGTCCTTGGGTCTAGACTGGCTCGTCAGGGACGGGTTGTGTTGTGTGGTCATTTGCACGTCGTTGAGGTTCGACTTCTACCTTCAAATGAGATCGAAAAACGAATGCCAACTTTTTGGAAAATCCCGTTTAAAGCCGATTGAAAATTAATATCATCTATAAAGAAAAGTTGAATTAACTTCTACCCCTAAATAGTGATGGGCGTTTCTGTTGTTTTCAAAAAACGAAAACGAACTGTTTTTTTTCAAAAACAACTGTTTTTTAAAACTGTTTGAAAAAAACAGTTTGAATTAATGAGAGAAACAAATTTTATGCTGTACGACAATTAGAGTTGAGTCGGACTAGGATTTTCACGTACTAGGTATAACTAGTACGAGTACGAAAAAATACCTGTTCCAAATACCTATTTGAAGTATGTACATGTTTACATACAATGCATACGATTTGCAGTAAAGTAATGAAATTGACTAATATGCCCTCCTCCACCCTCCAGACACAACGTTCCCAAGCTAGAATGGTGATGTGCAGCTTGTCCGTAACTTTCCAATGGTCGGTCATTTATTTGGCAAGTCTTTCTCCAATCTAGGGACCATCTAAAGAAAAACGATCAAATTCAATCCATTTAATTTGTTTTTCATTTTATTATATGCAAAAAAACACCTATTGCCGTTCAAATGACAAAAGTAAAAAAATTACTGAGGAAGGACCAACAATCCTCTTGTCATCTAATCTATATGACTTTTCATCGAGCGATCTCTGATACCAAACTTTTCCTGGCTAATCTAAAACAGTCGGATTTCCACTCTGCCTCACTGAAGCATGAAATTTTTATTAAGCAATAAAAAAAAATGTTTCGTTTATTAAACATGCACCCACTAGGGGGCCAACCTCTTCCGTAAGGCTGGGAATGAGTCCTGGGGCATCTTACCTCCCATGGTCTCGTAAATTTTACAACCCCGTTAGGTATGGAGACACCCTGGTGGCGACCTGCAGTCACGAGGAGGGCCTTAGCACACCTGGAGACGCCAACTGGTGAACCAAAAAGGATCTCAACCTTTTCCTCCTTGGCACTTTTAGTGCTACTTTTAGTTTTTCCACCGGATTTCATTTTGCCGTATCTTCGAAACTATGCCACTTTTTCCCAGACTTGTATGGAAATTTCGCCCGAAACAACTCAGAAAGGTGCCCGAATTCATGCTAGATAAAAAAAAAATTTTTGCTAAAAATGGACGTTTTTGCCCAATTTTCCCTATCAAAAATTGTTTGCCCTTAAAATATCACTAATTTACTCCCCGACCATTTTCAATCATCGAAAGCGCGGTAAAAGCAGTTTTTGCCAAACTATGGCCAAAAAACCCCTTACTCCCCTACAAAACCGAAATTTTTATATCACAGTAATAGGTCTTGGCCCGTTATGTCCCAAACCACTCTAACCCAAAATTGGCCGATTTTGTCCGATTTCAGCTCCCTTTGCCCTAAACACTTTTTGAATATTTGAATAAAATACTTGCAAGTACGAAAATATTGTTTTCCGCAGCTAAACAGTTTTCCACTGCCAAACAGTTCGTTTTAACAAACGAAAAACGGTTCAGTTTAAAAAAACGAAAAACGATGAAAAACGATTCGTTTAAAAAAAAACGGTTCGTTTTCAAAAAACGAAAAACGAATCGTTTTGAAAAAACAGTTCGTTTTTAAAAAACGAGAAACGACTCGTTTGAAAAAAACGAAAAACGATTCGTTTGAAAAAAACAGTTCGTTTTTAAAAAACGAAAAACGATTCGTTTGAAAAAAACAGTTCGTTTTTAAAAAACGATTCGTTTGAGAAAAACGAAAAACGATTAGTTTTAGAAAAACGATTGGTTTTATGAAAAAACTGTTGGTTTGAGAAGAATGGTCCGTTTTAGAAAAACGATTGGCTTGAGAAGAGCTATTCGTTGTAGAATAGTTAGAATAATTGGTTTTCGAAAAACTATTCGTTGTAGAAATACGGTTGGTTTTAGAAATGCTGTTCGTTCTAGAAAAAAAAGTTCGTTTTAGAAAAACTGTTTGTTGCTATTTGGAAAAACTGTTCGTTCGTTTTTTGTAGCCAAACGTTTTTTTCAAACTGTTTGGCGTTTTTGAGCCCATCACTACCCCTAAATATGGCTGAAAACGAGTCGAAATTTCTCGTATATGGCTACCATTTGTTTTTTCGCCAACTGTTGAGTGAATGGCTTCTGTAGGCGATTGCAGCACATGTGTATGTTAAGTTCGGTCACTATATTCCTATCACCAGCTCATGATTTGTTTTTTTTTCGTACGTTTTTACATAAAATGTATCTGATTTCATTACAATTTATTAGATGAGTTCAATAAGTTTTGTTAGAGTTGATGAATGTTTTTTTATTTATTTATTTAAATGAAATTCAACAGGTATAGTATAATCAAAGGCATTAAAAAGTAAAATAAAGGTAAAATAAAAGTAAATAAGGGTGTAATGTTGGGCCTCCTCCTCACGGTGTACCCCGGGTAATGCCAAATGGCTCAACCACTAGTACGACTCGGCTTCTTTAATGGGATTTATTGCGATCTGATTGACGATTGGAATTTGTGACGATGGCAGTAGCGACTCTTATGGCATGACCTGGCTTAGATCAATGGTTCGAGGCATGATTGACGATTAGGAAATACGCATCCAGGCTGGCGGTTATGGTATTCTGGACCTAGTCTCTTTATGTGCGGTACCACCGGAGTGGAATCCGAGCGCGAACGGCTCCAGGCTAATGTCATGCCATCTCCGTCCCGTTGAAACCTGTCAAGTCTCAGAGTACGTTCAAAGCCCGCATCGTTGAGTTGGTGGTGCAGGTTCAGCTGACACTGCTCCCGATTAGCGTTGACCTGGCTCTGAGATCCAGCCCCATGAAGGCTGGTGGTTAACCCTTGCGTCAGGAAAGCATAAACAAAGAAATAAAGCCCGAAGAGGAATAATTATTGAAATTAATAAATCCTGTTTACATTAAACCAAATAGAAAAAAAATTAACACATTCATAATAATTTATTAAAAAATAAGCATTTTGCCAACAAAAACAAATGTGAATTAGACCTACTGATGATATCACATGAAATAAAACGCACTTTGTACTCTACCTAGAAGGTGGTGCGGAATGGAGTGCACGTTTCATGAGAAATATGAATCAAAATATTTCAAAAACTGTTATCGTTACAAGAAAAAGCTATAAAATCTTTTTTATAGGACATTTTTTTAACTACATATTTGTCACACAATGTTTTTCTGTGGAGGTGCAAAAGGTCACTTTTTGTGACCTTTCACCGGGTATCAAATGCAATGCAGCTTTCTGATCGATGGGGACTTTTGACATTTTGTTCAGCACGCCAGTATCAAGGTTCACACCAAAATCCAACTTTCCCTTGACTGTTCCAAAGTTTCGCCTTTTTCATGTCGAATTTCACTGGACTATTAAGGGAGCAGGTACACTTAGAATTTTGAGGGAATCGATTTTATTTTCATTGCATTTTCTAAAAGCAGCATATTTCGAAAGCATTCTCTGCAAATTTCAGACGAATCGGACGATTCTTTATGGAGATAAATAACTTTGAATGAAGTTGTCTCTATGCATGAAGCGTTTTTTTTGCATGCTTTAAATGGAAACTCGAAACTATGCTTTGGAAGTCGGTGATCACTGTAACTTGAAAACGGCTATATCGATCAACATGAAATTTTCCTCACTTATTTTGTATGTAATTATCCTCCGGATGAACGAAGGATTTTTGGATTGGACGATATTTTTTTTTCAATACCCGAAAATGTGAGTGAAATTTTGGTCGAAAATACAATTTTGAATTTCAACAACCTCCATTTTTCGAAAAATCAAAATTTTCCTAAGTCCTTTGTTTATCCAGAGCTCTATATCATTAGCTAATAATCCCCGATTTTTTTTTTATTTCGGATGATGCAGTGACAAGCTACAGTGATAACGGCAAAACAATTTTTTTTAGACCCCTCGAAAATTTACTTTATTTCGACTAATTTTCAACATTTTGCCTCAAAAAACTTACAATAGCTTCTTCACACATATATTTCTTTCAAGCATAAAAGCATTTGCTATTAATTATTTTAATGTGTGTCTAAAAAAAATCCTAAAAAAGAGTTTTTTTTTTTTTGACGTCCCAAGTTTGCCTAACCCCTTAACCTAAAATCAGCTTTCATTGTTTATGAATTTACGTCGAATTTAGTATGATACGGTCCGGGGACCGCTATCTGTTGAATTGATTGTTGCCATTGTAATTTACAAACTGGATACTTTTGTATAATACAGAGTTGGAGCGAATCGATTTGAAGTGCACAAGTATACCTTCAAAGTATTTCTAAAGTAAGAATAAAAATACCCCCTGAAATAGAAGCAAAAAATATAATACATGGTTTCGAAAAGAAAAAGTGGTATTGGAGAAGCTATTGATGGGTTGCAGCAGCTATTGATGTTGTAAGAGCTATTGATGGTTGTAGGAGCTATTGATGGGACGTGCCCCCAACAGGAACTTCCAACTATATTAATAGAAGGGGACGGTTTACCTTCAAACAATTAAAATGAATATTGCTCTTCCATTTTTTGAAATGGGAAAATAAATAAACCGTCAAAACAGTTATGCACACATTTTCAAATAGTTAGAACGCTTTTCAAGAAAAGAAAGATTTTCTTCGAAGTTAATAATGATTTAAGGATTCACCGCAACACAATCTTCCAAGAGACAAAGCACCATCTAACCTAAAACTGTACTTCTATTATCTTCGATTTTTCGATTATTCGATCGGCATTTATAATACAAATTTCGATTCGATCTGGACTAATTAGCTGGATCAGATCAAATCGATCTCATTTCAATCCATCGGAATCGATATATATATTCTTTTTGAATTGAATCCAGTCTCAATCTGGCATGTATACATACTAATAGTTTTACTTAAGCACCGACATAGTTAGTGCACACGCATTATTGAGTGCTGAGCCACCCTAAGTTTTTGATAGATTGGATTATCCTCTTCAAGTCTGCTGAAGCGATTTTGGTTAGGCTTACGAAGAAGTATGAACCAAAAAGCTGCATCCTTATTCGAACAAGGGTCGAGCGTTTGAATAAGACGTGAAAAACTATTTTCGTTTCGCATCAATAGTTTCATCAGAAGTCGTTGGAAAGGGCATCCCATTCACATCACATACTTGATTACAACCACCCAAACAGCCACCGCTACGCGGAAGAACTCCTTTTCGAATTTGAGTAGTTCCTCGATGCGACGACCGATACCAGACGTTTTCCATTTTATCTTGCAATTGCAGAGGAATTTGACTCATGCAACCGGAGCACCAATCAGGAAACTGCAAAATGCTTTCGGCAAAAGTATGCCTGCGTTTTTAACAAGTTTGTTCGTCTCGCAGTTTTTGTTAATGTTAATATCTGTTGAATTGATTGATCTATGTCTTGGCACCCAAATTTGCTCCACCTTCAAATGCCACGACATCTTGTCAGGAGATGTCCGATATTTGAGGAATAACTCTATCAAGGACTCTGTAGCCGCTCAAATGCAAATATTCGAGCAGAAGCAGAAAGAAAGCTTGAATTTCGGAGAAATTGAAAATATCCCACAAAAAAAAAACTCCATTGTTCTGCTTAGACTTATCGGTATATATATTTCCTTTATCTGTTATTTAAGCAAAATCTGAATTCACTGCATTGGAATCTATGCGAACTCAATTATTTAAGTCAGAGCAATTCGTTTTATTGAAATCATCTCTGTTTGCTGCATTTCGTTCGTATAAAATAGTCAATATTTATTCCACGATAAGCGCTCTGCATATCAAATAGTAAAACACAATATAGTAGTAATGTACTATATAACAGTAATTTTGTGGTTGATAAAAACACCATCATTGAAAATATTGCTTTTGAAAACGTGTAAGAAATTTTCGCAAACATAATTCTGTGATTCACATTTCAACACTCTTTTTTTATTGTCCTTTTATATGAATAACTAATGAGCTAACAAGCAATCCATACACAATGCTAGTGCCATTCAAAGAACTATCACAGCTTCCGGCAATTACGTACACGTACACACTTAGATACAGTCCATGTGGCAGAGTGCAATGCAATTTTTTTATTGCAAAGAGAAATTCATGAAAATTCGCGAGAGAGCATCATAAAAATTTATCTGAATGCAGTTAGGCATCCCTATCTGACAATAACAGTGCCTGCCCCATAACTCAATGTTAACAGATAAAATATGCAAACGTTCGAATGGTGTGCACTTGTCACCATGAATAGATTGTGAAAATGGCAATTTATTTTCAGGTTTGCTTTGTCGCGATCTACTCACTGCTTTTCAGTGTGACATTGAAGTGTGAGCCAGAGCAATTTTATTGAAAAACGCGTATACACCTTGAATTTAAAGATTGTTTTTGTAGTAAACATGTAAGGAAAATAATGCCCAAGTCTGTAGATCGCAATTGATTTGGTTATGAGAGTTTGTTCACTTTAAGAATTACTTCCATGTATAGAATCTGGTAATCTGTTGAATTGAGAGCTTTCTTCGGTTCAGCTATTTTCGTCATTTGCATCTTTACAATGCAATGGAACTGACGCAAATTATGATGAAAAAAAAATCTTTCACTATCTTCAAAACAGACACTGGCGGAACCATCAACAAATTGCATCAAAGTCAATTGTCAGTTAATCCAAATAAATGTTTAAAGCACTTCCAGTTAACAATATATTGTTTTACAAAGAGTCCGGTCTAAAATTTTCAATTTTTTTTCGTAAGGGTTACGATCGTAAACCAAATTTTGCATAGTTTTTTTTTCGTTGTTAGTAGATCATAAATAAAAATGTTTCGGAAAATTAATTGAGTCAAGCAAACCAATCATTGCTGCCACCTCGACTATTCATTAACATCCATCTCGGTACCTTGCTAATGAGCTGTTTGTTGTAAGTTCAATTAGCTAAATTTTTATATTTATTATCTGTGAGCATAAGCAACATAACGTGTGGCTATATTAGTTCCAAGAGTTCGATCGTTCACTCTCAAAAATTTACTAGTTTTGAATAAAGCTTTGTGCTCATTATAGCTTTAGAATTTTCCAAAGTGGCTTTACGAATCAAATTCAAACATTTATGCAACATTAATACTCTCATATTCGACCCCACAAAATATTTTTGCACCCTGGAACTCACGAATTGCTTCGATTGGACAACGCAGATTGATTTCTACAGGCTAATGATTCAGCTCAGATTTATTCAATTCATCAAATTTCAATCAAATCGAAACGAAGTAAACAACATCGAAAATTCTATGTTATCCAACATGGTCTCATACAAATCTTTCCCACGTCATGTGTGCTTGTACAGTTACCAGATGTGCATAAATTAATAAATTTCACATTCACCGTAAATGTCGAAATACCACAATTTGGAGCACAGTGCAATAAATCACTCCAGTTCACGAATGTTCCGATTTCATCCAGTCCTTGATTGTATTCAGTCGAATACGTAATTTGGTTAAACGGATTTTCAGCAAGGTTTTCGACACGTCCTACTACTCCATCGAAATGAATCAGCAATATTTCCATATTAAAATTTCACGACTTTGTTATGAGTGGATTAGAATTCTTATGTGTGTTGATGGATCTTTCAGGTCCTCTGCTGCATGCAGTTGAGCGAATGTCAAAGCCAAGCTTACAAAAATGCGGTTGACAATATGCATGTATTCAAACGTTGGCGTAATTTAAAGAAAACATTGCTGCAATTGCTTGTCAAACAGCAGTAATTATGTTTTTTGAGCATTTGCTTTAAATGGATTTCATTAAAATCTATTGAATTTTGGATTGATTTTTGCCGAACTTTAGTATTTACAATTTCTCTAGAAATATAAGTAAGTGCAAAGGTATAACAATGCTTCAGCAGCCGAAGTCGGTTTTGTTTAGTTTGTGATCGTTCTTACTTTCACGTACATTGGATTTTTTGCCGTTTTCATCGTAAGTAATATTTTTTCCTTTATAATTGTTTAATCTGAAAAACCACTGCTTTTTAAAACCAATTTGGTGTTTTTTTTTTGTTACTTCTCTTTGGCTTCGAAGTCGATGATAACGAAATTAAAAATTCAAACTATTGAAAAAATGGGGAAATGTTCTTGTGATAAGACACTCGGGGTGGAACGATTATGGCGATGTTTGGGACAAAAGGCACTCCGGCAGACCAAAAATTCTTTCACCTACAATATAAATGGATATAAAGAAATTGATGAAGAGCAAGCTTGTCATTGGAACAAGGATAACAACTTAAAAGATAAATTGAGACTTAAATTATGAAGAGTTCAAAGATACGTTAAATCCACAAATTGGGATAAATACTTTTGAGCCAGCGCAAAGGCCAGAATTTGACATCAAGGTAACTCAGTATGTCTAGATGACAAACGACAGTTTGCAAAGAAAAAAATTGATCATTTAAGTTTACTAGCTTGTAGCAAAGGCAACAATGGGATTGGGAAAATCGGGGTTTTCAACTTTTTTACTACGCTAAAAGTTTCTGAAAATTTCCAGGAAAAAAATTTGGCTTTCTCACTAATAGGCATCAGCCAAAATTTTCTCAATTTGTGGTTTTTCAACTGTTGTAAATTTATTTTTACAGTAGTTTGTTAATAAATTTGATGTGAATATAAAAATTAATGTTTGTTTGTACGTATTTTAATAAAAAAAAGTCAAAAGCATCAGAACCGCTAGAAAACCAATTCCCGAAGAAGTTATCTCTGAGGGACTTAAACATGTGTGAAGATGTTATACACTTCTTTGTAGTATCATATCAAACATTTCTTACTCAAAGAAACAAATATAATTTTCTGGCAGCATTTCCTGTAACACAAATGATATAAATGTTCAGTGCTGGCAACATTTGTCCAATACAGCAGCAATAAATCTACCATATAATGCTCGTGCTTACTTATACTTTGAATTTCGTTTTCATCCAAGGATCTCATCGAAAGTTTCAGCGATTAAACTATGTCTGGGGCTGCCATCCGAGAAATATCCAAAATTCGGAAAATTTAAATAACGGTTGTTTATTTTGCTGTAAATGCTTTGCTTGTGAATCCAAAATGGAAGCATCTGTTGGTGCAATATTTACGAAATTGCCTGGTGCTGGCAATCATGTGCTAGTTCATAGGTGGATGTGATCAGGTGTTAGAAATGGAAAATTTGAAAGTGCATTTTAGGCATATTATGTTGTGGGAGTTTAAACTAGGAAACAACGCTAGGGCAACAGCTGAAAAAATATGCAGTGTTTATGGTAATGTAGTAAATAGTGAAAGAATAGTGCGGAATTGTTTCACTAAATTCCGTTCCGGAGATATGACGCTTCAGGACGATCCAAGGCCGGGTCGGTCTTCTGATTTTGACGATAACCAATTGAAAATTTTGGTAGAACAAAACCCTTGCCAAAGAACGCGAGAATAAACAGAGAAGCTGGATACATCTCAATCAACTGTGCGCCTGCACCTTGAAAAACTAGGGAAAGTTTGTAAACTTGGAGTATGGGTTCCACACAATCTCACTGAAAACAACAAAGCGAACAGAATGTCGATTGCCTCAAGTCTCCTCTTACGCCAAAAAAATGAACCTTTCTTGGCCAATATTGTTACAGGGGATGAAAAGTGGATAACCAATGAAATGTCGTCAGGAAAAGGCAGTGGCTGGATAAAGACATGGCACTGGAACCTGATCCTAAAGTTAGTATTCACGGCAAAGAAATTTTATTGTGTGTATGGTGCGATCGCCACGGTATCATTCACTATGAGCTGATGAATCGCAATGAAACAGTTACAGCAAACGTGTATGTTCAACAGCTGCAACATGTGCAACAAAAACTTATTAACAAGCGTCCAGCGTTACTTAATCGACGGCAAGCAGCGTTACTCTATGACAATGGCAGGCCCCACACCGCTAGGATCACCCAGGACAAAATATTGCAGCTAGGCTGGTTCGTTTTACCTCACCCGCCATTCTCACCCGACTTTGCTCCGACCGATTTTCATCTTTTCCGGTCGCTTCAGAATTCCCTTTACGGAAAAACTTTTACCAACGATGACCAGGTACTTCAGCACGTCGACTCCTTTTTAGCAATGAAGCCAAAAACATTCTACGAGGAAGGGATTGACAGATTGCCTGATAGATGGCAACAAGTAATAAATAATAATGGCGAATATATTAAAGATTCCGGATCATTTGCTGTCGGTAGAAGGCTTTGAAGAAGGCTTTCCCTGATCCAATGGTTGAATAAGTGCTGTCGTATTGGCTAGTTAAAAAAAAACAATTTTTATACTATTGCATTTTGAGCCATTTTGACCATAATTAGGATATGAAAGCCTCTGATCCTGGCAGAATTGTTTTTTTTTATTGATTACTATCTGTATTAAGGAACCTGTAATAGATGCGGGTAAGCCTTTGTTTTAAGGATTTCTAGTTATTTTCGTGCGGTGATCCGCAGAAGGCAAAGTTTGTTGATTTTTTGGGGAAAACTAAACTATCAATGACCGAGGACATGATATGACTGAGCGTATCAAGAGCCTCGTCGATTTTCCGCGAGCGAAGTTTTCATGAGGATATATTTCCACGCTCTCGTTGAATACATTACATATTTGAATCAGCTGATGATCAGCTTCAGCTTCGTGGACATCGCATTCGTATGTAACGAATCGTAGATGTGATATCAGCCTCGATGATGACCAGCCTAAGTGATGATGCTGTCAACAGTATACAACTGACATCCTGAGCTAGGATAAAACCACTGAAATAGTGATGGACTTAAATTCCATCCAATTCAATATGATCGTTTCCTAATTGAAAACTGGTGCAGATCACTTTCATAGCTTTTAGTCATCTCTATGTACAAATATCGTTTGGTTTTGAACCGCTTTTTGACTAGCAGTGCTGGAAACCGCAGAATTTTATTGCCTACTAATTCCTCCAGTAGTTGTATTTTTATTCCGTCGGGAATTTCCAAATAGGTGGATTGCATACTTCTAGGCTATTCAAGACTTTTCTCGTCCAGTGGGAATTTGTCGATCCTAGGATCCTACTTACTAGGAATTTCTTATCGGCGTTTTTACATGGAATATTCTATATGATTTTTTGTTCTATGGGATTTTCTGTTTTATGAGATACATGAGATCAAAACGAAGACTCTCGATATTTCTCTGTATTTCTGGCACTGCTAGGATAACACAAAATTTATGTTGGTGTACATGTAACAATAAGCTCCTTAAGTAGTTAATAATAATCATCGATAAAAATTCTTAGAGTATTCCTATCAGATGCGTTTGCAATCATGCAAACTAAAGTTATGTCAGCGTGAGCCATGGATGTGCCTGTGGCTGTAATACATGAAGTAGTATCTCATCTGCACAATCAACAAGTAAAGAAGTAAAGCTTGCAGTAAATCTTCTGATGTCTTTTGTACTATGTGCACGATTTTCTGGGTGAGTACTTTTCGGTATTTATTATACACTGACGGGATAGCCGAGAAAAAATTTCAGCAAAAACCATTCTTTATTGAAAAGCAGAATCTCTTTCAATTTTTGCGTTGAAATCTATATCTTCTCTATCGCAAAGTTCCGAAATGTTCCTAATAAGCCGTTGCTCTTATGAGAATCCTACAGTACTTTACCAACTTTTTCAGCCGAATTAGATAGAAATCTCGAAGAACTTTTTGTCATTTCAGAATAAGGCAGCATTTGGCCCAAGTGCGAATAAAGAGCGAAACTATTTGGTTTTTCTTGGACGAGTGAGATATGACGTTCAGAAGAACTTCCCTGAAGCCAATTTCATGCCTACTTGTCGCAAAACCACTTTCCAAGCCTGAATGACATTCTTCTGCCGGCCAATGGACACTTTGTTGAGCGTCGATCGTTAAAGCTTCATGAGCTGGAATAATAATTTTTTCCGGATTACAGAAACGAAAAATAGAATGGATACGTGGATATGGCCCGTGCCATATTTACTTTCTAGATTCCAAAGAAACTCTACGTAAAATCACTTTTCATTCTTTTTAATCCCGAAAGAATCGGTCGCCGTAATGGGTCTGGTCTAATGGAGGGAAACCTGAATGCCCAGCATTCTTCATACATCTTCTGACTCCCGTTTCGCTCCAATGACTTTTACGAGAGCAATGCTTTAGGATGCTGGCTAGGCCGAGTGAGAGTCGGAAAGGAAAAGAGCATCGAAATCGTATCTTGCCTGAAGTGATGGAGCACTTTGTCATCAGTTGACATCGTTTTCATGCAAATCAGAGCCCCGGCGGAATACGAATTGTGATTTTTTTTAGATAAGTAGTATATATTTCAGTTTAGGGTTTGTCGGGTAATTTTACCGACGTATTGAATTGGCTAGTTGAATGAAGCCTTTTACATTCATTTGAAAAAATCGCTTTAGGTAGAATAATTGTTTGTTATCGTGAGCTTAGGAATTATTTAAGGGGGGGGATATGGTTAATTATTGTTTTTTGAAGCATAATTTGAAGAATTTTTTTAGCAATATGGTAAAGGTTAGTTTATTTATATCATACAGTATCTAGTAATTTTTTTATTGAAAAATATTGAAAAATGAGCCAGTGACTCTACATCCAAATAGACGTCCCAAAAAAAGGTAAATTCGCGTGAAAAACATATCTAATAGCTGGATCATCTAAAACCAAAAAACCACGAAGATTCTGTTAGTTAATGAGCTTCTTGGGGAAATGCTGTCGAGTTTTTTCATTTGTTTTGTTTAATTCATTTTCGGTGTAATTTTGAAGTAAAAAAAACGAGTGGTTTTTAATCGGAACAGCTCCTATTTTAAAAAATTAGTGTCTAAAAATTAAATAACTCGACAGCGTTACCTTGTAAAATGTTTACGCAACAAGTGCCAAAATTTTTAAAAGGATCTGCCCCTTTGTTTTTTGAGTAACGTGTATCACCGTCTTTAAATTACAAATCAAGAGCTTATCCCTAAACCCATGCCCATAACTTCGTCAATTTTACTCGGATCAAATTCAAATTTTGATGGAGAACTCTTAAAGGATCATACAATAGAATGAAACAATAAAAAAATAGAAAATTTGACCAGAATAAAAAAATTGATGAGAATTTTGTTTTGCTGGTTCTATTTAAATTTCAGTAGCAATGTAATATAAGTCTACCTCTTTCCCGGCTTTGCATGATGATTGCTGGCAGAAACCTGTCTGAGAGCGGGGGCACCTCATTCTGGTATCTAGCAGATCATCCAGTCATCTGTCTCCAAACTGAAAGCTTGGGCATCACCTGCCTACCTTTCGCTGGCTGCTCTATATTGACTTCCAAGTTCCAATGCCTGACATCCAGTTTTTTTATCCAATCCAATGTCAGGCGATTATATGACCCGGTGTCGTCAGAGGTATTCAGTTCATTTCCAAAAAAAAATCTATCAAGTCCGTATTGTTTGGAGCTAGTTTCCCATATCCTTACCACCTATCTAAATTCTGGCACCGTTCTGGCACGAGCTGCGTACTACTTTTTTCAAATGACCGGAAAAAATACTATGCCTAAGTTTCCCCACTCTTTTTTCCCAGCGATTTCACATGAATGCCAAAATTACGGCGCAGCAGCGTTCTTGGGTTTAAACAACAAAATGCAAATGTCAGAGTAAAGTACCTCAAAATATCGAAAATAACTGCGTATTAAAATAAATATCTTGATTTGTTTGGATTGAATTTGCTGTTCTGTGAATTTTCACTGCTAATTATTTTCTTAAAGTTTTCCTACAAACAACTCGTCTTATAATAGCTAATAATTATCAAACACAGTGAACTGTATCTAACTAAATTGCACTATATCATAATTCACATAAATTCATTTAAGGTAACTAGAAACTGCATTTCAAAACGAAACCCGTCATGCTAAATAACACTCTATGTACTCCATAGAGCTTATTTTACATACTTGATATAACTTTTTATAGGGAATAGCTCACCCAAATCAACTAAAAACTTATTTCCCACCCGTTTCTTTTCTGCATATTACACGTAGAAGCCTCATACCATCAAGTCATCCTCAGGAAGTTTATTTGCTTGCTTTTGCATTTGAAATTGCCTCTTGTTACTTCAGTGTACTTTTTGCGGGAACCATCTGTGTATTAGTTATGCGATAATATCTGACAAAAGCCATGATTGTTTTCTCGTTCGCATGTAATTTACAAGTCTGCGTCCCTAAAAAGGTGAAGTGAAAACTCAAACAGACGAAGCAAGAAAAATACGATATCTACGAAGTGTTTAGGTCAATGGCGCTCAAAGTCCTGAATCGTGATAGGAAAAGGTCCGGGACGGATCAGAGCCATCTGGTGCCGCTTCAGAATTGTAATGGCTGCGGGTTTGTCTGATGCCACTCCTTCCGTTTCTCGCCAAACGTCATGAATGATTTACACGACGATACGTGCCTATATACTCCGTCGTATATCCTCGGTTCCATCATCCGATGTTGTCCAAGCTACCCGCTTTAACTGCATTGAAAATTCCGTCCTTGGCATCACACTAAAATGAGGTTTATATTCAAATGCCATTCGGACGAGATGGGGTGCAAATGGCCCCAGATAGAAAATAATTTGTCATAGAAGTGTCCGGAAAGAGACTTTTCAGAGTAAAGAATGCTGTAAACGGTCCCCGAGGAGTCGTGATAAGAAATAATTGGAAGTGGAATACGTGTTTGAATCAATTCGTTTGTGATATTTTATTTACTGTTAGATAGGTACTATCCAATTGCACGAGTAGACGTAGCGTCCAAATTGTTCGGTGAAAAAAAAAACTCAAATGTGAGGATAGTCGGCTTCATTGTGAAATGGGGCAGAAGGAGTTCTTTTTGAATTCTAATTTTTGAAGTAGTATAATGCAATAATTGATATTATTTTCATATTAAAGTCATTTAAAATCTGCAAACATTTTACTACCAAGAAAAAAATCAATATGTTTAGAGCTGTAAGAATAATCTTTCAATCCAATTTTCGGTTTCTGTATTTTCAACTTTTCCTGCAACCTATTGTGCTTAAGTATTCATAAAATCTGTCAGGTTAGTTTTTAAATAAGTATTTTATTTTAGTAAAAATGCATGAAAGTTAATGGTTATTTAATTTATATATATATCAGATTGAGATACTCAGTTATCTGAACAAATCAGTCTTTCATATCACTGAACACGATAAAAGAATATGGTGACAAAGCCTAGTTTTTGGTGGCTTTGTCAGACTTTGGTTAATATTTTTGAGCATGTTCATCTTCTTGGTTCTAAAAATGAAAATCAAAAGGGAAACAATCCCAAAGTTTTATACAAGCAGGAGTGAAGAAGACTGCTATTTGCGTCCGATCCCCTTGGTTCATAATCTTTGGAAGCTTTTTGAAAGAATTCAGATGGAGATTATTTTCACTTACTGTAGGCTTGCTAATTTCAGAACAGAGAGATTTAAGAAAATTTAATTAGCGTGTATATATACGAAATTTATTGAAGTATTTTTACTACAAAAGTAAAATCTATAATTAGAACAAATCGAGAGAATTACTACCTCAAATATTCCCGTTGGTGTCTTCGATACCTAAGATCTACGAGCTTTCGGTCATAACGTCTCAAATGGGCTACTACCTCTATTTCTATCGTCCTGTTCGCAGAATAAAATTCTGTCAAATTTGCCCATAGTGCCCTTAGTTTTCCTTCACTACTACAATATGAGTAGTCAGTGTTTTTGCTAGATGACAAAGTATTTTATTTTGCTGATGATTTCTCGCTCAGATTCAGACAAATTGCTTCACTTCTCACTGCTGTTTTCATTTCCTATATATGTCTCTCTTCTGAGCTGCTAATATTATACCAGCATGTCCATTTAGCCTTAGGCGTAGGCACGAGAAGTAGGCACGAGGTATAACATACCATCTCATACCTGCACGATCAGATTGCTTTCCATTTTATTTGAATGCATGTGACACTCCTACACTTGTGTGTGCTTTAGATATCGCGAAAGCTCTTAAATTAGTGTTTCCTTGCCAACATACAGTTCTATGGCGACGTTAAAAAAGCCAATTCGGCTATAGGGTCTGTCAAATCATGGGTGCTCCAAAGATCCATCACTATACCTGTTTTTTATACATTCTTCGCCGTCGATCTCCTTATTTCATTGGACCAGCTTCAAGCAAAAATCCTAAATTATACAGATGCCTTGCTTTTTCGCTGCGAACTACAGCAGGCTCAAAGCAGTGAAGAGCCAAAAGTGCTATTTGGTCGAGTTGAAACTTTATTTTGAAAAATGAGGCGTCAAACCTAACAGCAGCAAGACACAACAATTTCTTTATTTAGCAATTTAAGCATCGGGAATGCCAATATATTCGCAACAAGACCAAAAAGATCGCAGTCTCGTTCAAAAACTCTACGATAACTGCTGAAACTACATTAAAGTAACTTGGTTCGGACTTTCAAAAATTCTTCAAGTTTGATAACTATTTTCAAGAGAAAATCATAGTTTCCATGTTCTCATTTTAGTGTATAAGATATCTTTTCGCCAAGAAGACGTACCTAGCCACCATAGTATTCGGGCTTGTTCGGGCAGATTCTACATCCCGATAGTTTAAAAGTGGCCCAGGAACTCTCGCCTTTATCCGGAAAATGGTATGAAGCCACTTGATAATCGGGTTGTAAATTGACTACGAAATTCTACGGACAGACAACCGGTCATGAGAACAGACTAATCAGACCCTTGGGCCACTCAACAGGTACAAGTGCGCCCGGCCACAATAGAAGGTAGAAGGGAAGATAATAGAAAACCGTCAATTTTTATTCAACATGGCAATACAATTTTAAGTTCAGTTTGAACCGAGATATGTATACCCTAGATTTGATTGATCCCCTAACCAATTCGGGCATTCAATACAGGAAACACAAAGAAGGCGGTATCGATTCGTCGAGAGCATGGCCGAATTCAATTTAGTCTTACAGCAGCAAAATTAGCTTGTTGTAAGATAAGTAGATTGTTTGGCAGCCAATGAGGTAACACAAAGATTGCCTTAGTAGGGGTGGAGTGGAGCGTGCCAATTACAAGTAGTGCAGCCATTCTCCGCACTTTTGCAAACTGCCGGTTGCTGGTAGCCTTAAGAGCACCCTGCCACCAGAACGCTACCTTAAACAATAGAATTGGATCAATCACAGCATTGTAAAGCCAAACAACAGTACGATGTTGTAGTGCCCAATTCGCTCCTATGGCTCTTTTACAGCAGTAAAGTGCGTTGAAAGCCTTCCTAGCTCGTTCTGCTACATTGTAGGTCCATAGTAACTTCGAGTCAAGGATCAGTCTTAAGTACTTGACCCTCTGGCTCAAGTTAATGGAGACCCCATTCAATTTGGGTAACTCAAGAAAAGGAACTTTGCACTTCCTTGTAAACAGCATTAGTTCCGTTTTATTAGAATTCACTTTCAAGCTGCACTCACGACTTCAACGTGAATGCATGTCAAGAGAGTGATTTAGGCTCTCTAATAGCGTAGATAAATACTTTCCCGGTACTGCTACAGCTGTCGATCACTTTGCAGCCGGCACAGTCCAGCCTCATTAGAAGAGTATTCACCGTGATGTTCCAAAACAGGGGAGAGAGGACTCCACCCTGAGGTGCGCCTGTACTGACTCCTCGTTTTACGCTGGCATTCCGCAGGGAAGAGATAACCACTCTACTTTTGAGAAGCTGCACAATAAAAGCAATCAGCCGCTCGTCCACATGCAGCACCGAGAGAGCCTCAACAATTGCGTTAGATTTTACGTTGTTGAAGGCCCCCACGATGTCCAAGAAAGCGGCAAGCGTATATTCCTTAAGCACAAGAGATCTCTCAACTTGCTCAATAAGGACGTGAAGAGCAGTCTCAACAGATTTACCTTTGCTACAAGCATGTTGTGACTGCGTCATCAGCATAGGATCGATTGATCTTCTAATATGGTGATCAATGATCCTTTCCAAAATCTTAAGCAGGACTGAGTTAAGATTGGACAGTAGTCCTTTTCCTGCTTTAGGAATAAACACAACTCTAGTTTCCTGCCATATGGTGGAAACATAAGAGAAGCGTAAGCAAGCGTTATAAAAATCTCTCAACCATGGTAGCGATAATTCCAGGGACTGCTGAATGTCCGCCGCAAGTACGCCATCAGTGCCCGAGGATTTAAACGACTCAAAGGAGCTAATAGCCCACCTCAGTTGAGAGTTTGATATTCTGAACGGCGGCGTTATACCGTAAGCTAGTTCCGTTTGGTGCACTGTCCCTATAGGGTAATAATTGCATGAAAGAGGTGACAGTTCAAAACTTTTTGGATTGAAAGCTGAATATTCTGTTATTCATTTATTTTCTGAACAATTCAACTTTGTTTTATTTAAATTATAATATTTTCCTACGATTTTCGAATTAGAGTTTTTACGTTTCTGATTTGCCAATGCTACAATATAATTATTATTCGAAGCGATTTTGTTCTATTTTACTTATGAATTAAATCATGACTTAAAATAAGGGAATCCCAGTCCCGACCAACTGTTATGAGATGTTGCTCTGATTCAAGAAAAATGCCGTTCAAATTGCTTTAGTCCTCATTTACCATCAAAGTTTAACTAAAATCAACTCAACACCAGACTAAACAATTACAGTCTAGAGTGCCCAAATAAAACAGTTTGCCAACTTACGCTGCATTTACCTAATGAGATCAAACACATTATCCATCGCCAACTATTCAAATAGAAAGTACAGCACGGGTATCTGCAAATTAAATCGTAACTTCTCGAACACAACAGAAATGTGCTAAAAAACTCACGATTTTCCGTTAATTGCATTATACCTCGAGCTGTACTCGATTTAATTAGTTAGCAACACTTAGCACAGTATGCAAATCTTCGGGTAAAGATTTCGTTAAACTTTTCTGTCTTTCCGTCGAGGTCGCATCCCAGAGCTCTCATTTTACCGCCACCTTCCCAATAGCCAGTCTAACGGCTCGAGTTCAACTTTTTACTAGGACTGGAAGCAAAAGTTTATCATTATACAAAGAACTAAATCTTTCTTCATGCCCGTGGAGATGCAGCGGATGCACTGATTAGAGAAAGTTTTCTGCTATTAAACAGAGAAAATGACGTGGAATGCTGCAACGAAGAAAACACAATATGAAAGCTCCGCATAGTGCATCGTCTGTGTATACTTGCGTATGTATTTGCCGTGGAGCTTTAAATTGCAATTAACATGTTGGTCAAAAGCCTTTATAATCCCAGCTTCTCATGGGAAATTAATTAATGTGTGCAGGCGATATCTTACAGTTTTCTTTGCACTTTCATGAAAATGATGCTGGAGCCGTTCTTAAATGGAAAACGACTGCATTTGGCGCACTTGCACTTGTTTGATAGTTGAGAAGACCTACATATTTAACTGTTTACTTAAATTAGAAAACTGCAGAAGCAGGAGATGAACTAAAGCTGCGGAGGGTGACGAGTGATAATTAATGAGGTGCAGTTTGGGAACGTTTATAATTTTTGAAAATTAGATAGGACTTTTCAAAGGATTTCGCAGAGACTTTAAGTCTCTCTGAAATTGAAATGTTCGTCGCATGAACGAGCTTGGTGTTGAGAGTATATTGTTTATTTAAGAAGGGTAATTTCGAAATCACCTGTAATAATTTCCACTTCTAAATTCGCTTGAACGTGACTGTTTATTTTTTTTTAATTTGATCTATTTCATCCTATTAATTTGTTCGACGAGCAACAAACTTGATGTGATTTTTAGCCAAAGAGAAAAACAAAGAGAAAAACTTGATACAAATTCCAATTTCAGTAACTTATCAAGCGATGGCAAAGAAAAATTTAACCAGAACAGCTGGTTCGTGTTATTATATTGACTGGAAAATTTGGTACTTTTAATAACATTTAATAACATTTCCTTAACAACATTACATTTCAGAGACTAGTACAAATATTTTTGCAATATCAAAAATCTGCTTTAAGGTGCAACATTAACATTCTATTTATAGCTGACTAGAATATTCTTTAAATTTGCGACAGCTGGTGGACGATGACATTGTGTCACAACATCACAACAGTGACAAGTTCAGGTAAGTAACAACGAAAACAATAAAAATTCGAATAAAATTGTATTTTTTATTGTTTCGAAACACTAGTCATGTTCCTTTACTTTTCGAAACTTACTTCTGTGTTAGGAGAAAATTTAATGAAAGCCAGAAAAGTAAGGGAACGGACTTTGGGTAAAAATTTACAAAACAATAAGAAAAGCCAAAAGTGACATGTTTTTTCATATTTCCGTATATTTGTCACACAAATAACATCAAATTAATCAGCTGATGGACTGTTTGACAGCCAAGACCACATATCAAGTAATCGCCAGTAGAAAAAGTTTGGATAAAATTTTAACTTTTTCCTAACCGAAAAATGACATCGTTTTTCGTTTAGGGGTAAGGTAAGGAACACATTTTCCCCAAAATAAAGTTAGGGAATAGACCTTATATCAACATTCTCTCAGTGACGCTTTTATCTCTTTAATCCGTCCAAATAGTCTTGTTGCCGTCTTTTTCGCTTACGAAGGTGATGGCCTGCTCATTCGACGAAAATGTCTGCCCTGCGAACGCAATTTTTAGATTAGAGACCAAAAAGAAGTCGTTTTGTTCTATATCTGATGAGTATTGATGCGTATTATGCTCCTGTAATAGTTTTTCCTGTTTGAAGATAACTAATAAAAATAATATCATGAATATCCGAAAAAACAATAGCCATCACTTTCTCAGCCGAAAAAACAGGTTTTGCTTATTTTGGTGCCAAATTCCTCTCTTCTCAGTCTACTGTTTTATACCATGTAATTACGTATCCATGTTTTATCTACAGTTATTAATTAGTGCCAAAACTCTGATTTTTGTTTTTATTGGCAAATACTGCCATCTTTACGTTAAGGTCGGAAACTTTCCAGAACATCTTTAACTAGTATTAAGGAGCAAAGAAACTGTGATATTTTCTGACTGTCAAAAAGTGACATTTGAAATCAGCTAGTGCTTAAATGTTCACAAAACTTTATAAAATCTTTATCACATGTAATAAAGATAGGAACATATTGTCAAATATAATGAAAAAATGTATTACATTTAACATGGGAGTTTGCTGGTAGTGCGCATTTCATTAGGCCTTTTAGACATTGCTTAAGGAATCCATACCACTCTTCTATTGATGCATCCAATGAAAGAGTGAGATAGATTCCTTACATTAGCTGATAATCAGATTCAGCGTCGTGAGATAGGTATTTAAACACGCTGAACTGTGAGAGGAAACTTAACATTCTTGGGGATACGAGAAAAATTCAATAACTGAAGAAAAATGATATCATAAAAAATATGAAAAATTAGTTTAACTAAACTTCTAGTATTCACCAGCCATTGCTTTATGGGCAGTCTATTAACGGTGTTGATTCAGTCAACCAGTGAATATTAAAATTGCACCCAGGATGATTTTATCTAGTGAAGATGCTGCCGCCAAGGCTCTGCAGTGGTGATCGGCATACATGCCTACAAACACAATTTGTTAAACTAATACTCGGCTATCAGTACTGTCCTCGCGCAAGATTTAGGAACTTGTGTTTAGCCTCAAACAGGAAAGAAATCATGAAAATCACGAACCAAGTTTTCCCAACTCATTTAGGCCATGAATCTTAATTTGATCAGCTTTTAGTATAGACGAATCTACTCAATAAGTTTTCGATACCAGCTTTATTTTGTATTAGTTGCAACTTTAAATGCTAAGACATTTAATTTTTTCTTGGCTTAGGCAGCTAAACTCTGCTCTAGAATGTTGTAGACAAACGTTGTGATTTTGCCACTTTTGAAGCATGAATTCTTCATATTTTTGCAAAGCTCGATACTTTTTTATCTCAAATTTTGGAGCTTAAAAGTGCCGGAGCAGAAAACTGATCGTCAGAGGCCCTACACTGTGGCCAACTTCAATCAGAATCTTCTTAAACTTCTGGCTATGGTGAATTCGAATGAGGAAATGGGCTATGCCCCTATTCTTTCGCAGGATAATTTTGAAATATAAGAGCGTTCACTGGATCATTAGCAGTTTACCTTCATTTACTGCTTAAAAAATGTGAACAAAATTCGCGCTAATTTTCTGTATATCTTCCTCAAATTTTTGTTCAGTAAGGTTTCTTCAAACTTTTTCTTCTAGTTAGACAGTCTCGTCATCGCTGGTACCACTTGCAACTTGCGCTGTCCAAGCGTTTCTAGAATGAACCCTTTCAGGACGGTTGCATTGTATTTGCTGCAAAATTTATTCAATTTACGCTTGCAGATTTCGTGAAATTCTTGTGCTTCTTCTGAATTTCTATAAGGCTATAGCCATCATGTCAGATTTCAAAATAATACCCAAAAAACCTTAAGTTTTAATTAGTTTATTTTATTAATTGGTTTAATTACCAAAGAAAGAAGGTAAAACAATTAAAACTGAGAAAACGAACCTTTGGCTTAATTCGGCCAAGCTAATTGAAGTATAAAAGTATAAAAAAAATATATTCACATGTTCAAAAACAAAACTTTAGTGCATGGGAACTGCCAGAAAGATTGATTTTCGAAGGAATAGGAACTCTTTTGAGGTGACCAAACGCAATTTTTGCAAGCCTTGCAAAATCGCAATATTTGCTCCTTATTTTCATTGTTGATGTTTATCATATAAAAGTTTAATGATAGCATTTGTCGGTGCTGTAATTATAAAAACCTCGAGCGCATCAGAACCGCTAGAAACACTAATGTTCGAAGAACAGTATAGGGTTTGTGCTGGTTTTTAGTGTGCATTCTACCACTAGCTACTTTTCCTACTTAAGACTAATACGCCCTAAGTAATAATAGACCCTAGGCTTATTTTAATTTCGATAGCTTCATCGAATGTTACAGCGAAAGAAAGGTGTTCGGGGCTGCCATCCGAAAACTTTCCCGACCTTAGAAAATTTAAACATTGTTTACTTATTTTGATTGCAAAATGTTTAGGTTGTGAATACTGAATGCAAGCATTTATTGATACGAAAATAACAAAAACGCTTTGAGCTGGCAGCCTTTTGCTAGCACCGAAAACAAAACATCTGCTTCACGTTAAAATCAATCTGCTCTGCGAATTTCGTATTGATCCGATCATTGCATTGGAAGTTATAGGGATACAAACAAATTTAGGGCTACCATTCGCAAAAGTTTTCAAATTTTCTAGATCTTAATATTTGCTGTTTGTTTTCGCTTCAAAATCACTACGATTTGAAAATTCTATAATAAAATCGCTTACTAAAGATATGCCAAAAAAAATAAAAAAACAATCATAGCTGGTAACCCTATCATTTTTTTCCAACTAGGTTTCTACTGGATATTGCCTACAATAAGTTGAATTTGCCATTTGAATGTCATTATGATTCCATGACTGTACTGGAAGCTATAGGGCAAAGATCTTTAGTTTCCTCAGCGAATTTTCAAAATTTAAGAAACAAAAATTACCATAGCTGGCAGTTCCAACCGAATTTTTCAACCAAATTTCTATCAAACGTAAAGTTCAGCTATTGTGTAAATTTCGTCAAAATCGAATGACTGAATCTGAATTTATAGGGCTAAAAGCAGTCATTTTTCTTAGTGAATTTTCAAGATGGCACCACTGGCAGAGTGTTCCCTGCATCTCAAAATCACTTCCGTCAGATTTGCTCCTACTTAAGACCACTGCATTCTGTAAATTTCAACTGTATCTGATTATCGGGTCGTGATTTCCCGTGATCAGAAGTTGCTGATGCTAAAAATATAAGAAATAGGGTTACTCACACAATCGTATTTCTGGTGTGTATCAATATTTTCCGAAAAGTTTGTGATTATCAGATTGCTTGCGAATTTACCGCAATTCGAAATTAACAAATTCTCTTTGGCTACTTTTAGGCTCTTAGCTTCTGCAAGGTGCTAAAAATTTTCAAAACATATTAGTACTAAAAACAATTTTTTTTTGATTTCCTGGAAATCGTCTATGAATTTACTAGAACGCACCCTATCTCCCTGGGGCACACTAAAAAAGACTTAATTTACAAATGACTTAATTTACGTATAGCTAGATCGGATTACGCGAATCGGAGAAAAACAATTTGAAATCAAATGTTCATATGTATATGTACATAAATATGAAAAAAATACTCGTTTGGAAAAAATTTCGTTTTCAAAATCCTTCCGAATTCTTTTGTATTACCAGACACCTTGAAAATGCTATGCAATAATAATAAGAAAATCTAGTTTTAACGCGGCCCTCATCTACTTGTTTCACAATTACATCCACGTATCTATGTAAATCTCCAGGCAGGTAAGTAAATTACACCTCCGCTACTCTACACTTTTCAATTTATCACCCAATTCACTCTTCCGGCCCGAATCTCAGTAAATATCTGCGCCGTTCAGAGAACTTTCAATTAATAGCTGTTAAGTTCTAAGCAAATTTAATGCGTTCGTGTAGCCCGTATTTGAGTTTAAAGCCGTTACATTTTATTGAGCGTCATAAGTCTTCTCGGCTAGCAAGCAAATTTGACTTGAAGACATCCGTTTCGCAACAAGCCGTCTAAGAAAGTTTGCATGGAGCAGAAGCAAGCAAGATTTATAAATTCATTTCTGCTGTTTTTCGACGCTACGACGCATAATTTATTTGTTCAAGTGAAGTACATTGATTTTTACTTAGAAACGGAGGATTTTATCTTCGGATTTTATCAGCAAGTGTAAGTGAGTAAATTTCGATAAAACTTTCACCATTGTTTTGGTGAAATTCGACGTTGAATAGTCAAAGTCTAGAACTGTATTTTTTTCGGATTATTCTGGGACAAACATTTCAAATTAAATTCACAATAATTTCAAATATTAGCTTTGGCATTCGATAATAAAATGCTGCTGTTTAAGAAAAGTGAGTAAAACGAAGCAAGAAATATAAGTCTAAAATAACTTTTTAATGATGCTGCTGTAAAACTTCATTAATTATGAATATTAGTTTCGATTTCCGAAAATTGCAAATCAAAACCACTCAAATCAGAAATACTTCTTAGAATATTAGTAAGCTTTTTATATTGCTTTGTTTTCAGTTATTTTGACTTAATGATTGCTTGGGCTCTTGAAGTTTCTAAGCCTGAGCACGAAATCATTATTTTTCGAAAGTCCGATTTCGACTCTGTTTGCTAGGTGGATAAGACTAATCTTTCTCTGCTGCTGTGTATCCGTTTGAGTTTGTGTGGCAGTATAGTGAAAATTGAAGGCTATAATGCTAGTGCCATTTTAAATAGGGAAGAATTTCCTCGAAAAAAACTCCTCCCAAGCATGTTGAAAATCCGTCTGAATTACATCATTGCCACTTCTCGCAATAGGTTTGAAGCTCTCTCCAATATTGAAAATGACGTTACTCCATTGCATAATGAACATAAAACAACAATACGACAACAAACCATAAAACGAAAATATAGAATATGCCACTATGGTGTTCTCAAGCAATATTGAGAACTCAAAAATTAATGACATTTCGATGGGGAAAAGATTTCATGTCAACTTTAATGTCAACTTTGAAAATGTTAAGTAATATCTTACTTCCAAAGAAATTTCTATTTTTACTTCCCGATCAAGCCATCAAACATTCGTGAAAATTGTTTTGCCGATACAATAAGAAAAAGTTTTAAAAACGAAACATAGCGTTGAATTTGTAATAAAACTATGCGTTGAATTTGAAAAAATAGACGACGGGCTGAACAAATGATGTTTATACTATAAGAATTCAATTGAGTTATTATATCTGAACAAAAAGCGGTCCAACATAGTATAGTAGTATAGTTCCAGTTTCTGCAACTATTCTCCTCAGTCCATGATTTGTAGCGGCGCAAATAGCCAAAAAAAAATAAATGTCAACTGAAATAAATGCTTATCAAATGATGAATCCTGTAAAAAACGCAACAATATATTGCGAATCATACCAAGTTACCACAAAACTGCATCAGGAAAAACTGTTCAGGACAAAAACAACGGCAACATTTTTTACTTAGGTTAGGTCAGCTTAGGTTAAAGTGGCTGCCCGTCTACATAACTCTGCCGTCCAACACACATAGGCACATGAGAGGCCCGTTGTGATGCCACACTAATTTGTGACTCTCTCCTAATCACTGAATTCGGGAAACCATCTGCTTCCCTTTACAAATCGCGTTATCCCCTTTAGATTGACCAGGGACAACTCGGTTAAGTTTGAGAGAAAGGGAGCACCAATTGCTGCCAACCTTCTCCTTGCCAACGCCGGGCACTGACACAAGAGATGGAGGACGGACTCTTCCTCATCCTCAGAGCCACAACTCCGACAGAAATCGTTAAACTGCACTCCCAATCGTTGTGCATGCCGTTCTATGAGGCAATGGCCCGTAAGAACTCCCACTGTGCAGCGTAGAGCGCTTCGAGTCAAGCCTAAAAGCTGCCTGGTGCGATGCGCATCCATGGATACCCAGGACTGCCTTGCTATTGCACAGGATGATTTTTCTGTCCAGGACCTCTTAGCATCCTCGAGATATTTTTGCCTAATGGCCAGTTTGACCGATGACATCGGTATACCTATTGAGAGGGAGCAGGAGACCTCCGGTAACAAGGTTCCAAGCCTTGCTAGCTCATCGGCCTCACAGTTGCCCTGGAAACCACTATGTCCCGGTACCCAAATCAATTGAACCACTGAATGTCTCGACATCTCCCTAAGAGATGCACGGCATTCAGCAAAAATCATGGAAACTGTACTAGGACCAGCAAGGGATTTAATGTGAAAATCTGTGAAAATGCCAATATTAGCCCCGAATATTCGATTACACAGAAGCCAGTCGACTGCCTGTAAAATAGCCGCAACCTCCGCCTGAAAAACACTACAATGGTCTGGTAGACGGAAAAGCAGCTTGAGATTCAGCTTATCTGAGTATACACCACTTCCGACTCTATTGTTTAGCTTTGAGCCGTCAGTGTACACATGGATAAGCCCACTTTCGAGGGTGACACCATCACGCCATTCAGCCCTACCAGGAATGCGAGTTGTGAATTCCAAATCTAGTAGACACTGCGGAGCAATGTAGTCAACACCCGCTGGAGCAGGAACTCCCTCGACCAAAATCCTCGCATGGCCGAATTCTGTTCCATTCCATGCCGAGATACAATTTAGTCTCACAGCAGCAAGATTAGCTTGCTGTAAGATAAGTAGATTGGTTGGCAGCCAATGAAGTAGCACGAAGAGTGCCTTAGTAGGGGTGGAGCGGAGCGCACGAGTTACAAGTAGTGCAGCCATTCTCCGCACTTTTTCAATGTGCCGTTCGCAGGTATCCTTAAAAGCACCCTGCCACCAGAACACCACCCCAAACAGTAGAATTGGCTCAACCACAGCAGTGTAAAGCCAAGCAACAGTATGAGGTTGTAATCCCCAATTCGCTCCTATGGCCCTTTTACAGCAGTAAAGTGCATTGAAAGCCTTCCGAGCTCTTTCTGCTACATTATAGGTCCAGTAACTTCGAGTCAAAGATCAGCTCTAAGTACCTGACCCTCTGGCTTAAGTGAATGGAGACCCCATTTAACTTGGGTAACTCAAAAGAAGGAACTTTGTACTTCCTTGTAAACAGCACTAGTTCCGTTTTGTTAGGATTCACATTCAAGCCGCACTCACGACTCCAACGTGAAAGTATGTCAAGAGAGTGATTTGGCCTCTCCGATAACGTCGATAAATACTTTCCCGACACTGCTACAGCTATGTCGTCTGCATAAGCAATCACTTTGCAGCCAGCGCGGTCCAGTCTCATTAGAAGAGTATTCACAGTGATGTTCCACAACAGGGGAGAGAGGACTCCACACTGTGGTGTGCCCGTACTGACTCCTCGTCTTACGCTGGCATCCCCGAGGGAAGAGATAACCACTCTACTTTTGAGAAGCTGCACAATAAAAGCAATCAGCCGCTCGTCCACATGAAGCACCGAGAGAGCCTCAACAATTGCGTTAGAATTTACGTTGTTGAAGGCTCCCTCGATGTCCAAGAAGTAGTGATGGGCGTTTCTGTTGTTTTCAAAAAACGAAAACGAACTGTTTTTTTCCAAAAACAACTGTTTTTTGAAACTTTTTGAAAACTTTTTTCACTCGACCAGCAGCAGATTGATACTGGGTGTTACCATTAGTGATGGGCGTTTCTGTTGTTTTCAGAAAACGAAAGCTATTTGGAAAAAAAACAGTTTGAAAAAAACTGTTTTTTTTCAAAAAGTTTTCAAAAAGTTTCAAAAAACAGTTGTTTTTGGAAAAAAACAGTTCGTTTTCGTTTACTGAAAACAACAGAAACGCCCATCACTACCAAGAAGGCGGCAAGCGTATATTCCTTAAGCACAAGAGATCTCTCAACTTGCTCAATAAGGACGTGAAGAGCAGTCTCAACAGATTTACCTTTGGTATAAGGGTATAAGCGTGTTGTGACTGCGAGATCAACATAGGATCGATTGATCTTTTAATATGGTTATCAATGATCCTTTCCAAAATCTTAAGCAGGACTGAGTTAAGACTTATTGGACGGTAGTCCTTTGGCCTAACATGAAAAACTTTTCCGGCTTTTGGAATAAACACAACTCTAGTTTCCCGCCTCTAGTTTCCCACTTAATGCATAACCATTTCCAAGGAACTAAACTATTCATCCCAATGGGAAAAGTACTGCGTCGGCATATATTCCGTAAGTTTTTTCCGTCATGCGTGGAACCATTACCGATTCATAGCCTGTTTATTTATAACTAATTTTCTTCGAAAATTAGTATTAAACTCGCTTCGCCGAAAATTCGATATATATAATATATATATATATATATATATATATATATATATATATATATATATATATATATATATATATATATATATAAAATTCCGAAAATTCGATATATATAATATATATATATATATATATATATATATATATATACATATATATATTTATATATATATATATTTATATATATATATATATATATATATATATATATATATATATATATATATATATATATATATATATATATATATATATATATATGTATATCAGCAAAATGATTAAGGGAGATAATCTCTGGTGTGGCCGATCCAATTGAGTTGAAATTTTCGGAGAACATATCCTATATTTCCAAGCAGTGTAAAGTTTTGTTAAAAAAAAGCATATAGAATGAAAACTTATTATGTTTTTAGTATGTTTATAATAAAGAATTGGAAATTTTGAGCCTTGTGTAGGCTCTGAGTGCCTAGAAGTAAGCAAGGATTTTTTTTTCAAATGTCGATTTGTCATAGCTTCTAAGAAAAACAATGGATCATCGTGAAATTTTTAGAGCGTATTGATGTAGACTAGAATTTAACACACATGGACTCTCAAGACTGTGCGGGCGTGTCTGTAGCTACAGCAGGCTCCTGAAAAAAAGTCCTTCAAATCATCGACCTTCCTGAACATTTTTTGATTTTGGAAAATAAATTCAAATTTTTGATAACTTTTGACTTTTGTCCACCAAATCAAATAAAAATTTTCACAATCCCGCGGTAAACAAGAACGGCAACCCGTGATCAAATTACCTCTATTTAAAGCACTCAAAACTTCTGTTTACGAGAACTGACGATCGGATAATGTGATCAATAAGAAATTTACAGGACATGTAGGAATTAGCTATGACTAGGTCTGATAGAATTGATTTTGAAATATGGGCAACACTGTGGCAGTGGTGCCATTTGGAAAAATCGCTGAGAAAAAAAACTGGCCTTTGGGCTGAAATTTTTTGGGCTTCTAAATTTAGAAGCTCATGCAAGTGATAACCCTGGAAAGCTTTTCATCATTTGACTTCCAATGCAGTCATCGAATCAAAGTGGTACATAGCCTTTGGGTCGGTTTTTATAAGGAGCAAATTTGGTAGAACTTGTGTTCCTATATAAAATCAGTTGGACTAGTCGTTCCTATGCGCTACACTTTTTTTTAACTCCTCTCAAATGCTAATTGCTTTATTGAAAAAAAAATTAATAAATAGTACATTTGGTGGATGAAAAATCGAATGGATTCATGCTAATCCTCACCTTTGCTTTTAAATTAGCTACCGTGATTATGGTATGTTTTTTTTTGTTTTTTTAGAGCATACTATAATTAAATTGTTTCAATTTTTAGCCTACTGTGTTCCAGGCAATTTTGACAGCTATAATCTAGTTTTCAATGAAAAACATAATAGTATGTGATACTAGAGTTGGATGTAATCCGTTCCATTACAGCGAATCAGTACCGTGCAATCGTGTATTCAATACCGCGCTGGAGTAAGAAATGCATATCCATTCAACTGAATAACTTTATGCATCTTTATCTTACATTTTACCTATTTATGCTTTAGATACTCGACTCGAAGCAATTTTCCAAAGTGAGAAAAGTCTGAGATGATAAGTATGCCACTTTCTTGTACATTAAAAACATCGTCCTGAGCAAAAAACACTTTCACCATTGCTTTATATTTTGATTACTTAGTAGCATATAAATAGATCCATAGCGTAGCACATCTCGTCGACAATAGTCGTTATTCAAAATGAGTATTCTCTTGGATATAGAGAACATAATGCCTGTAATTTCGTACGTTACCCTCAAATGTAAACAAAAGAATTCCCAGTTATATTATTGCCGCTCAATTTTTCACTTGGATCTAACAGCTTTAAGACGCTCGTTTGTTACATCTGGTAATAACACAACGATTTACAACTCTTCTCTTTCACTTAGAAGGATAATAGTCTGTTATTGTCTTGTTGTCACGGCGAACATGATGACAGATTATGGAAAACGTCGCATTAGAAGGGTATCTTGCCATAGTATCATTTAGATTTGCCGAGCTCCTGGAAAAAAATCACCGAAGCACTATACGAAGCTTTTAAGTTCATGACGTTTGTTCATCTTTAGCTGCCAAGTGGCTTTTTGTTCGGGCCGGTCGAGTTTTCTGCTCGACAAAGCGTAAGAATTTCCACGCAAAGTTAAACCGCAAGTAAGTTCCTGCTCAGAAAAAGATAAAGTGAAGGAAAAAGGAAAAGAACGGAAATCATCTGGCTGATTATGTGCTTCCTTGTTTACTTCCCGTACATAACGGGGGGTGGGTGAACACAAGAGCATTACTTCTACAAATACGAGAATAGTTAAATGGATTTACAATTGCCAAATTGTGAAGATGAATGAAAATTTGTCACATCCTCACTTAGTTTTTATAATCGAATAATATGGAAACAAACAAATAAGTGAATCACAATTGGAAAACGATTAATTATTTACATTGGAAACAAACATACCAAGTGATCCGCTGGGGCTTGGAAAGTTTACAGCAATGATTCTCTTGAAGTGTTTTCAAAATAAGCGAATCTGCAAGGGGTGACATAATTTCCTGGAGAGCAAGGAAAATCTTCTGGATTGGTCTCTTTTGCAGCATAAACTATTGCAAGTTTTTCATAGTTACCTAAAATGGCTCTATTCAGAGCGCTCAATACAAACTCTATTGATTTCGGTAACTTCATCCTACAACTAGGACACTCTTTGTCTGCAATTGAACTTTGCCCTACCACAATTTTTTTGGTTTTTCCTCTCCGCTAGAGCTGTTGAGTCTAGAAAGCTAAAATGGACACCAAAAAATTATGATGAAAGAGTGATATTTCATTTTATATGCATCATTTACCGGTTTTATTTTGGCGCCCAATGTGGGATTCCCTGTTTGAATCTAGTTTTGGACAAGGGATCGCATTAGGGGCTTTGAGTTTGCATAGCTTTGAATTTCTATCTCAGATAAATTAGAGCTGCAGTAAGTTGAAGAATTATTCAGTCCGCACTCGTCTACATTGATCACTTGTATACAATGGTTGGTTGTATGTTTGTGAATGAAGCTCTCTACTATGTAGTTTCAACCTATATATCCAAAAAGTGCTGTCGTAGGATTACTTTTAAATAATGTTTAACTACCGTGTTTACAAATGATATTAATAAAGAAATATTACAAAACCTGCAACTAAGGAGATTAAAAAGTTGTATTCAGAAGCTGAATGTATTTGTGCATACATAAGCACCGTTGCTCTATTTTACGCGAAAACTAATAATAAGTCAAACTTGGTTTGCGCAAAATGTTTATCCCCAATATCTATATAAACAATTTTTTTTTTAAATTTTTGGGAGAAACATATTTATTCAATCATTTAATATAATTCAGTTTTCCTAAATTCCGTCATAAAATATAAAAACAAAAAATACTTGGCCAATAATAATATCTGTAAATCATCTGCATCATACAATTCATTTGATCAATACTGACCCGGAAAATACAACGCTTGCGTAAGCACTCCGTTTATTAGTTCCACTTGACCAATTAAAAGGATAAAAGTTTCTCAATAGTGTTTTACAACCATCTGTATTGCTATCATATCCGATGCTAATATGCCTATCCGAACGGATGTGTTTTGAATTCGACGCACGTCGGCATAATGTCGTCTAAAGCTCAGATGCTTGCTCCTATATTGGTCCCGTGGGAAGCATTTTCAATTTATATTATTGCTGTTTTGTTCCTATTCGGCACCTCCGATACAAATTTTTACAGTCGACCAAGAGAACAAACGGCGATAAAAGTTATCCTTTTCGCTTACTTACAAGCAAACTATGCGAAGCAAGAGCCAATGGCGTAAATATTAAACCTAAACGGTACACGTTTCATTGGCCACGTGCGAAAGAATTATTTTGAAAAGACGTTCGGAATATTGAAGGTTCCCGTAAGTACGAAAAATAAATTGAATCTTTCTCTATAAATCATACTTGTGGGAAAAGCTGAATTTCCGCTAATTACTGAGAACATCTGTTTTTCAGCAGAAAGTTGTTTCGCACCCAAGTAAAAAAAGAGCGGAATAATTCAAAAAGACAAAAGTTCTTTGGATATCGTTGTGTAATTAATACTGTAAAAAAGAGATGGCATTTACGAATTTCGCTCCGATTCCCAGGAAGTATTTTTTTGATTCCGAAGAAGTATTTTTTGAGCAATGTTTTGCTATATTTGATTATGTGGAAAAGATTTGATGTGGGCTTATTAATTAGAATTAGAAGGAAAATTCAGTTCGAAATCCAATATATTGTGATTGAATATCAAAATAGAGTTTTGTTTCTTCATTTATTTATTCACCGAATTTTCGTCTGCTGCCTTTAGCCACTTATATTAAATTTGAGGCACATACGAAAATCAAATAAAATTTTTTTCAAATATACAGCATTCTGTTTTACGGTGCTTAAGTTGGCTTACAACGTTAAGCAACAGTCATTGGTTTCGTTAATACGCGTTAGGTAGGTTCGAAATTAAACGAATTTTTCCTACCTACTATACCATAATACAAACTATTTTAACATTATTTTTAAATTTATTAAATTAAATTCTTTTCTATTTTATCAATGCAATTCATATTACCTTAACTTGCGCACTTCTAGGAACTTGCCTAATTCAGTGATGTGGTCTGTATTATATATCATCAAAATCGAGTTTATTGAGCTTTAATGCTGGGAGATTGAAGCTTCAAACCTTATGCTCGAGAGTGATTGACAGAACAACTAAATCATCTATTGAGCAGTGTTGGAAAACGTCGTGATTTTTCAACAACAGGTGAGATGGTGATTGTGATTTTAAAATCATTATGATTTCAGGCAGTGATTTTCAATCACTGCAGTGATCAGGGAAAAATATGATGTGATTAAATTTAAAAGTTTGAAATAGAAGGATTACAATAATGGTATTTTCAGCAGTCAAACATTATAAAAATATTTGCAAAATGAGCTATAAATAGAAGTAAATTGTAAGATAAGTATTTAAATTTGAATTTCAAGGTTAGTTAGCTGACAGACTCATAGATATCGTTGATGTCGTTATGTACATGAGTATATAGAATCGTAACTTTTGACAGATGGTTAAGAGAGATAATTAAGAAATGGCGGGAAACATGTTGTACGTTTTAATCAAAAGCCATCCAGTAGAAACTCTACAAAATAATATTCACTTCAGGTTTTAATGAAGTTTCTGAAAATGAAAGTTAAGATATATTTCATGATATCGTACTTAATACATATATAGACAACTCCAGCGCGATGAAATCACTAGAAACACTGTTTTTCGAGGAAAGCATATGAAATGAGAGGGTTTCGTTCCATATCCAATTTGGTTGAAATATTTCTTAAGCCAAGCTCTTGATCTCACAACCAGATCATTATCCGTACGAGAGTTCAATGAAAGTATTTCTCAGTGCACAAGTGGCTAAAGTTTCATCGGAAGTTATATGAGCAGAAATATGAATAAACATTTCAATACAATACAAATTCAAACAGTTTCTGCTTACTTCGATTCCAAGGTGTTGAACAACTGAAACTGTAATGCCAACATCAATAACGACAAAATGACCGGTAGAAGCATCCCTTTCCTAGCAACGTCTCGTTGAATCTGTACATTCATACAATTTCGATTTGATCCTATAACTGGATCAAAAATTAAAGGCATGAAAAGATTTTATGGGTTGCCACCCAAAAAGTTTCGAAATTGAAGAAAAATCAACCAGTATCGAAACCAAAAATTTATCAAACTTGTTCTATGTCTAGATTATGTCACTCTGTGAATTGCATTTCAATACGATGGCTGCATCGTTGGTTACAGGAATCGCAAGATTATAAGAAATACCGCAAGCATAAAAATTCATAATTTTTTATAAATGACTTGCAAATTGAATACTATTTGATCATAAATGATAATTTATGTGCTATGTATCCTATAGTAATTCTAACATTTTATCACTAAATGGTCTGTAAATAACTCTTAATGATCATTTGATTTTGGCCATTGGTCTAAATAATTTGAATTGCACGTAGTTAAATATAATCTTTTTGTGAAAAGTCTATTTTGGCATTGAAAAAAAGATGGCAATTTTTTTGAGATGTTAAATTTTAATTTAATATTTAAATGTAGTTCTTGTGTGGTTTGTCCTTCAACTCCATATATATGGAAACAAAAGAAGCGAAATAAGCCTTAAACTCACCCAATTTCTCCATTCTTCAAAAACTAATGGCTTCACTGAAAGAAAAATCTTAGTAAAATCAACAATTTTCCTTAGTTGTTTTTGCGTCAACTACGGGCTATAGTTAAAACAACCTTAAAAAAATAGTTGATTACTTTTATGCACCATGACGCGTGGGTGATAAACAACGTCCGTGGTGCAAAAAAAGTAGGCAACCACAAACAATGGTATTCCAACCATATCCATAGTACGAAATATAGGCAGGAAAGACTTGAATGCCGCAGTTGAATTTGGTGAATCACAATGCAGCGACAATGTCGCTGTCAATGCAACCAAGGCACCACCCAAATTCATTTTTTTTTCTTTTATTTATTTTATTTATTTATTCACCAAGCAAGGTGTACATGTACAGAAGAATAAATAATATAGTACATGGATAAAATTACGAAACAAAATAAAATAAAATAATATACGAAACAAAGTAAAAAACAAAACTATATATGAATACAAGATTAATAAATAACGCAAAAATAAACTAGTTACAAATAGATAACAAATAAAGTAATAGCTAAATGACAAATTACTAAATAAATAACAAATGACAAATAGCTAAGTGAATTTAAATTTACAATACATATATATATATATATATATATATATATATATATATATATATATATATATATATATATATATATATATATATATATATATATATATATATATATATTAGTATGGCGGTGGAAAGGGAGAGACTATGAAGAGAGAGCCCTCATAATATTTTTTTTAAAAGTTGCCTTAGATATCGTAGGGGAAAAGTTCACGCTCATGCTATTGAATAGCCTGCAGCACCTATTTATTGGCTCGTTTGCTGCATACGTTGTGTTGTGTTGGTATTCAATAAGCAATCGTCGGAATCTAGTGACTCTCAAGGGCTGATTGAGCACAAACTTTTCTTTCAAGTAGACGACATTAACCACGTCTCTGATGACATCAAAGCTGAAGCAGGCAGATAAAATTAATCTTCTCGATGCAAGGGGTAACAAGTTAATACATTTAAGGCGATATTCGTATGGTGGTAGATTACTGAAATCATAAGGGTTAAAAAGATCTCTCAGAGCGAACAGTAGAAACTGCTTCTGAACAGACTCAAATCTTTGGCTGTGAATTTCGAAAGCCGGGTTCCAGATAGTGCACGCATATTCGAGAAGAGGACGCACGAGTGAAATATATAAGGATTTAGTAACCCAAAGATTCTTAAACTCTTTGGCCCGTCGCTTAATGAAACCAAGTTGTTTATTTGCTCGGGAAAGCACTCAATCGTAATGTAGATTGAAGCGGAGCTTTTCATCCAGGGTGACACCGAGATCTAATAAGTTGTCAACCCTGCTGAGTGCCGTGTTGTTGAGGCTGTACGTATAATGAACGATTGCAGTTTTGCGAGAGAAGCTGATTGCGCGGCATTTGGCAATGTTAAGAGGGAGTTTGTTCGCCGAGCACCAATGGTCTAGAGAATACAGTTTAGACTGAAAAAAGGCCGCGTCAGATTGTGACCTGATGGCATGGTAGATTTTGAGGTCGTCCGCATATAGTAAATGAGGAATATCAGATAAAACCTCCGATATGTCAGATATAAAGATATTAAAAAGAAGAGGGCCAAGATGACTTCCTTAAGGTACACCGGATTTAACGACGACTTTCTTAGAAATGAGACCTAGGAATTTCACGAATTGCAAGCGGTCGTGTAGGTAGGAGCCAAGCCACTTTAGTAAGGATCCTGCAATTCCGAATTGTTTCAGCTTGGGGATCAAAATGGAGTGATCAACTCGGTCGAACGCTTTGCTGAAGTCTGTATAGACTGCGTCAATTTGACCACCTTTCTCCATTTTGCACAAAACATCAGAAACAAGCACCATAAGATTAGTTGTAGTAGAACGACCTTTCCTAAATCCATGCTGCTGCTCGTTCAGTCGAGCGTCGAACATAGGAGAAATTTTTCAGCAGATGATTTTTTAAAATAGTTTGGGAATAGCAGATAGAATGGCGATGCCTCTATAATTTTGAATAATACGTCTATCGCCACTTTTATAAATAGGTGTAATATAAGAAGATTTCCAATACGAAGGAAGTAGTCCAGAGGAGAGAGAATTATTGAATATAGTATGAAGGGGCGAGATCAGTTGTTTTACACACATGATCAGAAAAATAGGAGGGAGGAGGTCAGGTCCAGGGCCCTTGTTACTGTCAAGCTCCATAATGGCAGTAAATATTTCACTCCTATATATGGTCATATCCTCAGCAAAAATTGTTTGAGTCGCACCCGGGAATCGATACAATGTTGGGATGCTAACTGGACTAAAAACTTCTTGAAAATGGTCAGCAAAAAAGTTGCATATCTCCTGAGGAGAGGAAGACAACATTGAATTTTCAGTGAACATTGAAGAGGGGTAGCCGCTTGTTTTCCGCTTCATATTAACAAAATCAAAAAAATTTTTAGGATCGCGGATTATATTCTCGCCAGTAGTTCTAATGTATCTGTCATACGCTTCGTGAGATTTGGTATAGAATTCCTGAGCAAATAAATCGTATTCTTCTTTAATACGATGGTTAATGTCGACTTGATTCTTCATTAGTCTGTAAAGTTTATTTCTGTGGTTTCTCAGACGTCTAAGGGTCTTGTCAAGCCAAGGTTCAGAGAGTTTGTCTTTTTTCCTAATCTTGGGTACAAACTTATCTAAATACTATCTAAATACTATTCTATAGAACATGGCTACGTCATCATCAAGGGAATGGCACATAAACGCATTTGTCCAATCGACATTGTCAAGGAAATTGTGAATGCTATCATATTGTGAATGCTATGTATTGCTAAATCCTGTTGTACGAGGATTAGGTTGGCTTATCACAATACACATCAGCCATTGCTTGTCTATTCCACCAGACCATTCAACCTAATTCAAACAGGTTTAATTCAACCTAGTGGTGATGCCAACCTATGGTAGGTATCACCGCTAGCGGTGCGGCAAAATTAGAAATTTGGCAAATTCTGCCGCTGCCGCAAATTCGGCCGCAGCCATTGTGCCCTTTACCATACAAAACAGTGCATTTTAGTTTGACTGCGCTTTGCCGCAGCCCACTGTTTTGCCACAGCGGAAAACGCTGTATTGTGAACAAAATAGCGTCATACAACGTAATATAAAGGCTTCACGGCATAACATGAATATGACTGATATCGAACAGCAAACCGAACACAATTTTGCCATGTATCATGTGAAACTTCTATGATAGAATAGGAGCATGAGTATGAGGAGTATGAAAAATCAACAGTTTTCCTTAGTTGTTTTTACATCAACTAGGGCTATAGTTAAAACAACTATAAGAAAATTGTTGATTACTTTTATGAACCATGACGCGTATTTGATAAACAAAAAAAAATTCATTCGGAGCATGAAAAGCGTCCAAATGTTGAAACCATTCTACTTTGCGTAGAATAATTCCAAAGACGTTGCTCACTGAATTACGTTTGTTGAAATCAACTATTGCAAAGTAGTTTAAGTACCATAAAAACTGTTGATAATTCGAAACGTTGAAGTCTGAACTATTTTTCGTGGTTATGAAACAATTAAAACAGTTGATTTCATGAACGTTGCGATATTTTTTGTATAACCACAGCCAACTACTTTTATATCGTTAAAATAACTATATTAACATAGTAAAAATAACTATTTTCCGTAGTTCGTTTAACGATTTTGAATGAATCGTTGGAATACTATTAAAAATAGTTGAACCAACCAAGAGTTTTTCTTTCAGTGAACAAATACACCAAGCTATAGCAATCTGAACGAATGTGTCAGCTGTATTGTACTGGATCGTTTTTTTTTTTGCGTCCCTGTTCTAATCTGTTCAGCATCGGAGCAAAAAACGCACCTTTTATTATTATTTGCCAAAATCTTTTGAAAATTTTATAGTGCCACTTGAAACTCGAGATGAACTGCCTGAAATAGATAAATTAATAAACAAGCTTCTAGAAGAAGCTCTAAGGCGTGAAGGAAACGATACCATTGCTGATAAATTGTGTGGAACGGCCTTTTTCTCTAAAAAACGGAGATCTAAACTATCACATAGCCAGGATCAAAAATCGGTGCAGCAGCTTTGCAACGATTTTCACCGCAAATGCTACATATGCAACAAAAGGGACATCTAGCAGCATCGAGTAGATTTCGAAAACACAATACGGATTCAGTTCGTCCCGATTCAGTTCGTCCGGATTCAGACAGTTAGTGACAGTCTTCATCATTTACGTCTGCAACTTTCAAATTACTAATTTAGGTATAAATGACAATTAGTAGATTAGTAATTTAAGTGGTTGTCTGTCTGGGCTCTTAGATCCTAAAACCTATCTATTAATCATTTGCATTTTTTTTTTTCAACAAGCCAGATTATTTTAGGAGACTCAATAGTTTGAAGACTATTTTTCTTTTGTCTGCCACGCCTAGAGGGTTGCCCGGACATTCATTGAAAATCTCAAATGACTAGTTTTTTCCTGCAGAAGTTATTAGAACTTAAAATTTCACATTTTGTCTCGCTTACTTTTAGGTACTCAGCACCTGTCTTGGATAAAAAATTTCCGGAGCGCTATCATAGTTAAACATAAAACATTATCAGTTTTCATGCTTGCTTATTTCGAAATTCTTTTTTCCATAGAAATGTGGGAGTACCTGAATGTATGCCATCATAGAAGAATTAAACATGTATGTATTTTAACTGATTACATGCCTACTTTTTATGCACATCATTATATTTTAAAAATTTTAGTCTGATCGGATCTGGCACTCCTAAGATAATATTACTCACGAAAATTGACTCATAGCCAAGTTTCAAACTCACTTGTCAGCAAAAAATCACAAGTATTGAAATCACAGCAAGTGGAATAATCGCGAACAAAACCACGATTGAAATGGCAGCTATCAAAGTCACAGTGAAAAATCACTGTGATCGGAATCTCAGCAAACAAGATATTAGTGGACAGAACAGAATCACCGTTTTTGCTGGCTTTATGACTGACTTTCGGTCGCGGTGATTTTTTTAAATTTTTTTTTGTATGATTTGGTGATTTCCTTTGCTGAGATTTTGTTCGCTAGCACTCTGCATGCTTTGACTTTGAATATACCAGTAATTTTTATGGATCATATAGATCTCGCACCATCAGCTAAGATAATATGAAATTTTTGTTCCATTTACTTTATAATACGCTCGTTATACTTCTCTCTCATGGCTATATTTTTACTTGACTTTATATTTTTTATTGTCTCATTATTTTCAGGTACTAATTTTAAATTCTGAATTAAATGAATTAGGAAAAATAGAACAGAACAGGAATATTAGCCTGGTATTTCGTCAGAGAACTAAATAGTTCGATATCCTTAATAAATCGTTAGCCACCCTTATCTGCGCTCTGGGGAGCGTATTCGCTATATCAAAGGCTTTGAAGTTTGGAGTTTCTTAAGATACACCCAAACATATCTTTATTTATCTGGCATTTAGACACATTTTTATAGCTGGATAGGTGGCTTTCTATTTTCGCTCTTATAAAAGAATTATTGATTATTAATTTACTTCTATCGATTATTTATTTTATTATTGATTATTAGTTTTAATATTAACAAATTGGACAAGAACACTTTTCACCTCCGTAGTCTTACTAATCATTTTTAACTCAGGCTTGATTAGTTCAGTTCTTATTCGTTCACAAGTTTTATAAGAAGGTTAGTTTTTTTTCCCGACAATTTTGCCCATTTTGCTTCTCCTTCTTCTATTTTGATATTTCTGGGTAGGTTAGGTTAGGTTAGTAAAAAAGGCTGCCGGGAAACGCGGCTTGCATTTGGCCACCGGTTTGGGCCCATTTGCCACCCTCCGCTGGCTTTTTAGAGCTGCCAAGTGACCGCTTCGCCAAACTGGATCAGCTGACTCAGCGTGACGGTACTGGCCACCTCTGCTAACCCTTGAAAGTGGTATGCACCAAAAATTTTGAGGCGTTTATTATTTACGGCCAAAGAATCGCAGAGAGTATGCTCGATGGTGTCCTCTTCCATCTCGCACCTCTTGCATAAAGTGCTGGATGTCAGTCCCACTCTCTTCGCATGAGATGCGGTAAGGCAGTGCCCAGTGAGCAAGCCGACCGTGGCTCTCAAGCAGTTTCTGCTGAGCTTGAGCAGTTTCCTGCTTTTGCTTGGATCAGGTGATGGCCATAATGTCCTGGCCACCCTGCAGTCCAGCATGTTTTCCCATTCGGACTTTGTGCCCATATGGCGGCAGCAAGTTTGTTTGTGGCGTCAGCGATTGACCGAGGTACAGTGATGCAGGGGCAATTGCTAGCTCCTGAACCTTTCCTCGCCAATTCATCAGCTTTTTCGTTGCCTATGACCCCACTGCCCTGGCACCCACATAATCCGGATAGGAATATGCGTTGCCTTTTCATTGAGAGCCACTCTGCAAGCGTTAACAGTTTTTGAAGAACATCTGTAAGACGCAAGAGCGAGAATGGCTGCCCTACTGTCGACGCAAATGGTCATTGGTCTGGTTGATATTCCGCTAATGGACTCAACTGCCATGCGTATAGCATGTAATTCAGACTGAAAGACGGTAGCATGGTCCGACAGTCTACACCATAGGTTAAGGCTCAAATCTGTAGAAAACACGCTCGAGCCAACTCCTATGTACGTCTTTGACCCGTCCGTGTAAATCTAGGCACCCCCATCGGTGGTAGCTTCCTTTTTCTTCCAGTCTGTTCTTGTGGGTATCTTGACCTGGAAATTCCTGCCAAGATGTATTATTTTGCTCAATTCTTTTGCGGCATTCTGTAAGAATACCGATGTGGTCCCACTGATCTGAATCGTTCCACATGCCAGAACTTTTAGCGCGTATCGCCGCTAAGCTTGCGCTTCTAAAGATGAATCGATCTAGGGGCATGAGTCCCAAAATCATTTCTAACCCAGCCGTTGGGGCGGTTCTTAAAGCGCCCGTAATACATATGCAAACTAATCTTTGTAGTGTTGTTAGCTCCTTGATATTAGTTTTACTCTCCGCTGCTTTCCACCACACGACCGCTCCATACACCAAAATCGGCCTGACTACACATGTGAATATATAATAGGCCGCCCTAGGTTTAAGACCCCAGGTATTGGAGTAGGCGGACCGGCAAGCGAAACGTCCTGCGCGAGCCTTACCAATTCTGTGCTTCACGTTAGCCCCCCAGTTCAGTTTCCTGTCTAGTATAAGGCCCAAATATTTAACACTATCAGCAAGCTTCAATGTTATTCCGTTAAGATTACGCGTGGCAATAGCCGGTACCCTGTGTCTCCTTGTGAAGAGTATAAGTTCGGTTTTGTCGGGTTAGTCCTAAGACCGACTTTTCTGGCCCAGATTTGGATATGGTCCAGCGCCGATTGCATAAGGTCCGACAAAGTTTGTGGGAACGCACCCCTCCCAAGTACCACAATGTCATCGGCATACGCCACCACCTCAAAGCCACTGTCCCTTAACTTCTCCAGTATTTCGTTGACTGTTAGGATCCAGAAAAGGGGAGATATAATCCCTCCTTGTGGTGTTCCGGTTCCGACTATTCTTTCCGCTTTGGCCTCCAAAAAGGTAGCCTCAATCCGCCTGCTCTTGAGCAAGTCAGATGCCCAGGTCGCCAGGGTTTTATCCACTCCATATCGAACCAAGGCATCGATGACACTCGCGACAGTGACATTATTGAAGGCCCCCTCAATGTCTAAGAAGACTGCCAATGTGAATTCCTTCTGCCGTAAGGATTTTTCTGTTGTACCGACAACTTTGTGTAATGCCGTATCTCCTGATCTGCCTGCTAGATACGCGTGTTGATCAACACAGAGTCTCACGACATCAATCGAGCTTTTGATGAGCAGATCAACAAGCCTCTCTAGTGTTTTGAGCAGAAACGATGTTAAGCTGATTGGTCTAAAGTCCTTCACGTAATGATGATTCAACCTACCAGGTATCGGAATGAAGACCACCCTAGCTTTTGTCCATTGCTCGGGTACTACCCCGAGGCGGAGGCATGTGGTAAAAATACGCTGCAGAATGGGAATGATGGCCTTATCTGCTTTTTGAAGCATGATAGGTGATATCTCATCAATCCCTGTAGCTTTGTAAGGTCGGAATGTGCCAATAGCCCATTCAATCTTGACCTCGTCTACTACTTCCTTGATCAGCCACTCAGACGCCCGGTGGGTTCCTCGAAGTACGTCACTACGCGGTGTCACGCAGGCTGATTCTGGAAAGTGAGTTTCCAGTAGCAAGTCCAGGCACTCTTTCGGGTCCTCCACCCAATCCTCGTTTTCCCTTCGCAAAAGCATAGGTACGCCGGGGGTTACGCTTAGGACCTTCCTGATTCTGCCAGCCTCTGTACCTCCTTCAATGTTCTCACAGAATTCCCTCCATGAGTCGCGCTTGGCTTGTCTAATCTTTTTTTTGAAAAGTGACAGCTCTTGCTTGTAACGATCCCAGTCAGCCACGTTTCTGGAACGCCTTGCGGTGTTAAACGCCCTTCGTATGCGACCTCTAGTTCTATTAACATAATGCCTTTGCATTTTGCTGCGTTTATTTGTAATTTGATACTATTTGCTATATTTGCAAATGCTGAAACACTGCCCTGCAATTCTTCAAAGTATTTATCTTGTTTCCTGAAAAGCATTTATTATTGCATACTTTGGTTGCGCTATTAAAAGGATTATGAGGTTTAACTGTATACATATTAAAGATAAGGGTGCCTAAAACATCAACTTGAGAGAGGCCACCCTTGGCAAAAAAAAAATATCCTAATGAAAGGCTTTTATTATAAAGGATTGACGAGACTCTGAATTTTAGAAACTCTCAATATGCGGTGTGGTTATTAGTTACATTATTAATTAGTTACATAGGCTCTTAACTGTTACGAGAGCACTTAAAACATTGCTTTAAGCATGTCATATGTTGCTAGGTCAGAGCCTGGAGCCTGCCAAAGTAAAGCGGAAAGAGTGCTCTGTGAATTTCGTAATGAGCTTTTGGCTCTGTGCTTACTCATAAGCAGATAGCGCCTGTATGTGGTTAAAAATTTCCCGAAACATTATCATACTAAACTTAAGACACTTTAGTCGCTACTATTTCAAATAGTCGAATTGATTATTATTCTTATTTATTAAATTATTGTTGAACATAAAATAGTACAACTGTTGTTTTATAACAAAAAATAATTTATATTCCCAAATCTGAATCTAATAACAATAATTCTTTATTTCTGTTTTAATTAGTAACAACCTATTATTTCAACAACCAATTGATAACTCATCTCAAAAATTAATTAATTGACATTTTTAAACTTAGCCTATTTGATTTGTGAATTTTGATGTAGTGTGTATGATGTCCAGTAGTGTGGTGAGTAGTGAATGTGAGAACGTTAAATGTAGGTGTTTGTGTATCCACAACATTATCAATTTTCGCTTTCTGTATACAATCAAATCGTTTCCACAGAAATTCACTTAAGCGTCCACTGCCACCAAGGTGTTGAATGAAATATGTAGGTACATATATAGATTTAAAAAGTAGATTTTACGACAGAGTAAAACAAGTGCAACGAAACAGGCTTCAATGATTCCAGCCAAGAGGAAACCACAAAAACGGAAACGTGGATGGCGAAACAATCCCTAGTTTTTTCAACAGGAAAAAGCGATCGTTAGCCCGAAACAATTGGAGAAAATGTAGTTTGGAGTCCAAGGTCAAACATGATCCTTATTATATGTAACGAATAAAAAAGATCCAATCAAATCTTTTAAATGATTCTATGAAATTTCAGAGATAACTCTTGTGCTTTCTTTATGAAGCATAACTAACTATGAAAGGGACCTAATATTTTGATACACGTTATATCTAAATCATTATCTTTTTGGAAACATGTAATAAACTCGCTCTTTACTATTATATCTTACTTGTATCTTCTACTTAATTTTTAATCATATTTACATTTTTTATAGATGTGATACCAGTCTCAAAATCTCTTCGAGCAAACTTTTCATCTACTGCAAATTATGGTATTTTCAAATGTTCATTTGTGTTTGGAACGTGTATCAAAATACTATTTGAATACAATGCGTCAGGAATTATTTGCTCTGTTCCATAAATGTAAAATATCAGAATAGCAATTATATGAGCTGCAATTGAAAAATCATCAGTTTCTCTATTGTTTCAATACTAAATAATATATATGTACATATGTATTTGAAACACCAGATTATCCTTTAGAAGCTAGATATATATCAATATTGGAACTGTTTTTGCGGGATGATTAAAATTGAACAACTTTTTATTAACATTAAAAATTTTAATCTACATTGAAAATTCTATTTTGACAAAGTGGTTTCGAAAGTATGCACTGCTTCTCATCAGACACCAGCACACAGTGCATACTTGACTGGCGTGACCACTTGCAGGTGGAAATCATTACATTTTTATTTATGCTAGTTGTGACAAATTTTTACATCTCCGACTTATATCCATGGATATAATTTTACTTAGTAAAAGTATATCAATATCTTTTTATAGTTATCGTTATTTAAATAGCTTTCTGCCACTTTTTTAGTATTTATTGATATTTTCAAGTATCTATTCGACCAACAGATACTGAAAAAGGTAGCAAATTATCTATGATATACCAAGAAATTGAAATATGTCTAGCTTCTTAAGAAAATATTATACTTTTAACGAAAATCTTTTGCTTTTCTAGTAAAAATCGTTTCAAGCTAATTCAATGTTTATCAATTTAATAAATAATATTTATAGTATCTCTCAAATGCTAAAAATAAGCTAAAAGGTTATTGGGACTACTTATACTAAATTATTTGCTCTTAAGACCTAAAGTAGAATACACATTTTCTCCTCATTAACGGTACAATAGCACTACACTAGAACTTTTGTTTTTGTTTCGTTTATTGAATGTCAGGGGCAAACTTCATCATTCATATTTGTCAAGCAGTAAAATATAAGAGCTGACGTGAAAATGAAGAATATCATCATACTTCCGCAAACTCACCAAGAAGATTCTGACAGTTTCCTAGCTTCACTCCAGGATAAAATCATTCCGCATTACTAATCTAAACGGAATTCATTACCGAATTCCACATAACACGTCTCATTATTAGATGTAACCGTAGAAACATCATTTACAAAAGATTTAGCCAGTGAACGCGTCACCTCTGTAAGGCCCGTGGAATGCCGTGAGTTATGTCAACGATAGTCAATAAACCAAGTTATTCAGACCTTGATTAGATTCGGCATCGTTGAACCGCGTAATTTACCCTCGCCTCTGGGAAAAATTCGAATGCTGCCGCCATTTCAAGTCGGGACACATTTAAAATGCCTACGACTCGTGCTCTGAATGAATTTCGGAAGCGACGGAATAGCTTCCGCCTTGATCCACGGAACGGCACTTGGACTGTAGACACGTCTATAATGGAAGTGATTGCTTTTTAATTAGGTACGCTTTATGTGGAGCTGAAACCATTAATCTTCCTCATGTTAATGATAGCGGCGAGGTACATGTAAGAAGGAAGTCACCCACAGCACGAATTTGGTAAGCATTCAACAGGACACAATTCGAGATTATATTTGCCTTGAGCTGAGAGGCCTTTGCGTTGCAGCACTGAAAGATGTTGTTGCGGAAACAGTTGACAAATGATTTAAACTTTTTATGATGCTAGCATATTTAGCTGTACGATCAAACATCTGAGATCAAGTTTATTCTGCGGAAAATGTCCATGCTTTTTACTGATTTTCGAAGCAAATTAGTATTAGAATCACTTTGTCACTTTTTATGTACTTTCATATGTCTTCATATATCTATATATCATATATCTATATGGCAATAGAAGTTGGCCATGCCCAAAAATCTCCTTCGCTCCTTAACAGTTTTGGAAATTTCAGTAGTTGAGGTTGCCTATTGGGGCAGACTCCAATGTTTTTCGGCTAAAAGTTTGAACTTTCTTTCATCTTGTGAAGTCCAGACTACAAAAATTCGTTAAGGTGAATGAAGCAAAAATTCAAATTCATGAAGGATTTCGTGAATAAACCACTGGAACAATTATCATTCGAAAGTCATGCGGGTGAGCCCAAAAGGTCCGAACGCTATGTATATGGCGGTTTTTGTTTTTGGCTCGACTGAAATTTGATGGTAGGCTTTAGTCAGGTATATCTTCGAAAAGACTGTGATGCTATGTAGTTGTGGTGGACTACCTTCTGTCCGTATAGTTGAAAGAATTGCGTGTTAATTGAAATGCCTTGGTATTTCATGGCAGAACATGTGTCAGTGCATCGTAGTGATTTTTGAAGATGGCACCACTGCCACAAAGTTACCCGTATTTCAAAATTACTTCTATAAGACTTAGTTTTTAGTTAATATCAACACGTCCTGTAAATTTTATAATGATCGGATTATCCTGTCGTCAGTTCTCGTGAACGGAAGTTTCAAATGCTGAAAATAGAAGTAATTTGGTGATGGGCTGCCGTTCTTATGCAATTTGGAATTTTGGAAATTTTAAAATGACATGGTGGACAAACGTTAGAGTTTATCAAAAATGGGAATTATTTGTCAAAAACCAAAAAAAAATCAGGAGGCTCGATGATTTGAAGCATTTTTTCACGTGCCTGCCGTAGCTACAGGGCTACCCGCACAGTCTTGAATGTGCAGTCTTGAATGAAGCTACGGCATGTAGCTACAGGGTTATGCCCTGCAAATTTCACGATGATCCAATGTTTCTGTCAAAAGTTATGACAAATAAAAATTTGAACAAAAATCCCTGCCTACTTTTAGGCACTCTGCGCCCACATAGGACTGATGATTCTCAATTTATTATCATGAAGAAAGCATAAAGCATACTAAGTTTTTATTCCCATTACTTGTTTTTAACAAAGATGTACTCTACATGGCTATATAAGGGTGCCTGACAATTAACTAAAATGCCCGCCGCCGCCAAAGAGTTAAAAATATGGTAGCTTTGATTAGTCAGTGCACTATTCCTATATATATTTATAAATAAATAAATATGAATTTTCAGCCAAACGATTTTAATACTAATTTTCTTTGAAAATAAGAAAAAAACAGAATACAAGTTTTTTGTTCCACTAAAAAAATTTTTGTCTGTGAGTCGAATTATGAAAAAAGGTTGAGTTTGTCCAGAGACTAAACAAAGTGTTTAGAATCCTGGAAAAGTATTTAAGTCTCAGATGCGGGGAAATTCAATATTCTTACTCATTTTGAACGCACGTGGGTACGTAGAAAGCCATGTATGGAAGCGGACACAAAATATATTTTTTTTATATATTGTATAAAAGTACACTTTATTTTAGTGAATCATTAATGCTAATGAAGTGTAAAGTATAATTTAATAATTTATTCAGAAGAATTCATTCAACAGTAAAGACACCTAATTACAAAATGAGTAAAATATAAGTAAAAAACTAAAATACAGAATTAATAGTAGAAGTACAAAATTGCTATGAAGAACAAGTAAAAATATAGATTAATAGGATAAACGATTGAATAAAATACAATGAAAACTAAAATTATAAATTATTATTATTAAGAAGACGAAAAAAGGGCACTACGAACTCAACTTTCGAAAATTCTTTAATCCGTTCTTCTTGTCTTTTATAAGCTAACAATATCATGATGTTGTGAGTCAAGAGATCACAGTACGTTTTCACAAAATTATTATAATACATACATACTTGGTGTATTGCCAAAACTTTCTTTTTGAGCACCGTAAAATGTTACAAAATGTCATTTACTTATAACACCTTCACTTTAATTTTCCCCTATTCAGTTTCTGGCGCTCTTCTTAATGTTGTTGATAATATTTAATATCTTGACGTAATATTTGATCCGAAGTTGAAACTCGAAAAGTTTATTTTATCGATCAGTACTAAGGCCACTAAATTATCAGGTTTCATAGTTAGATCTTCCTGGCCTTGGTTAATATTTTCACCTTCCCTTCTCTTTGTTTTTGTGTCTTCATTACTTGTATTTAAATAACGCGTTGGAATCTGTTTAATGCAGATAATATCTGTTCTTGTTCCTCAAATTTCGGCCTCACTGCTATTCTTTTTGTGCCTAATATCAGACTGTAGCTATTTTTTCTTTCTAATTGTACTTTTCCATTTTGATTTGGTGTCTTTTTATTTATTTCTTATATTTAGTAATTTACTCTTTTATCTTTGGAAAATGATCAAGTAAATGAATAAATTACTATACCGCTGTGACAGTGTCCAACTTATATGTGAATTCAAATAAATTCAACATTTATTGAGAACAATATTTATTTATTCAACTATTGAAAATTGACAATATAATAAAATTAACATCACAAAACTCTTTGCAACCTATATAATTATTTTACTTACCCTATTTTTGTTGATTTTGGTGTCGGAAGTGTATTTTTTGTGGAGAGGTGTTGATTTTTTCTGGAATGAAAGTATGTTTTAGTTACTTTACCCAAAAGCTAATGAGCTAAACTTAGAAGAATCGTGTGGGGTTTGCAAACCACAGTTTTCAATAATTGCAACGAAGATATCCGCGTAATCTGTTTATCGGCCAAGAGAGTCTTTTTCTGTCTATCTGCTCAAACTTCTACAAGTTCAAGTTACTGATGTATGTGGTGGACAAAAAAACCCACGAAGAACGACATTTTTTTTTTAATGTCAAGTTATAATAGTTTTGCACAACGTGTTTCATTAATTTTTGGGTCATCAGTCAAACTACAAATAGCACATCTTAAAAACAATAACATAATTTGAGAAGTACCGGTTAATAATCGTACACCCACTTTCTTTAATAAATTGCTCTTTGAAGTTCATTAGTAGCGCTCTTTAAATTATCATCCAACCTAAAAATCTACTTGAAATCTGTGTCGAAGCTGTTCAACCTTGTCCAATCAATATCAATTCTCTTAATAGTCTAGCTTCTATCACAATCACATTTTGAGTACCCCCGAGATTGGTTCCAGTTCAAATAAGAGAAGTTTACAGGAAATAATTTCGATCTCCAGCTTCCACCGGCAAACAAATCATTGCCCGCCTTACCTCCATTACTCTGTCCTGTTCCCAGCTCAAGCCTTTGTTCCAATTTCAATACATGCCAAATCCAGTTGAAATGACACACCATTATGTCTTTCATCGATTTTCTACAATTTTCACTGTTATTGGCAAACTTCACGTTCGAATCCGGCAACCAGATTAGTGCGTATTCAAAAGAGAAAAGAGATTTTACCACGGCGGCAACGGATGAGCCAGATGTTTCAAATTGAAGCCTAGCCTTCTACCGTCTGTTCCGATAAAGCTGCAACGTGGCGACTATCGGTAAATCCACCTTTCTCCGAAGACATTTTGCTAACGTAAACAACTTATTTTCTTTGGGAGTATACTGCACAGAGCACCAGTCTGATTCAATTTCATCTTGAACGGTGCCTTTCTTCGCAAGTTCCATTTCGGGCCCGCATAAACTCAAATACATATACATTGTTAACACCACTCGTGGGGCTTTTATGCCTCAAATCAGTAAACTGTTGAAGGCGAGCAAATTTATTTTGTCCGGAAAGCTGAAAATATTTCAAGGACCAAAAGGATTATACATAAATACAGAAAGAAATATTATATTTTGGAAAATCTTTTGAATGACGAAGTACTTTTGAATGACATGGCAGCAGAAAACAGTTTGTGTTCTCGTCTGCGTACAATTGTGATTTCGTTATTCCACTTGTAGCGACTACGTACACGAACCGAACATCCATTATGTGCCTGCAAATACCAAGTATGCTTGCACGACTCTTCATTTAATAGACTCTCAGACGTGCATCAAGATTCTCGATGACTTTGCTCCCCATGGAATCGATACAAACCAATTTATATTTACATTAATGGAGTTCGGAGAACGTTGATTGCTTGAGTCCGAACATTTCCAAAAGTTTTCAATTGACTTTGCCAAGGCTGATAATATTAAAATATTGATGATAGCAATGATCAAATAAAGGTTGGGCGAAGTAGTTTTATTTATTTTTTGATTACATTGTTCAATATGAAAAAGTAGATGAATAAACATATCTCATATTAGCATTTTCATACGGCCATAAGTGGTGTGGACCAATGCTTAAAAATCTCTATGATATTAATGCAGGGACGGCAGTCGCAATTTTTCTTCGCTTGGGTGGATAGACTTTAGTTACACTTGTGCAATTTGTTCGTTTAGATATTTCCTGAATACAGTGAAATAGTTACATTTTTGTAAAAAAAAACTCTCCTTTCCTATGATCTTTCATGCTTTTTGAAATAAAGCTATGCTGAATTTAGATGTAACCTATATTGTCATTTAAAATGAATTAGACTACTTCAACTTGATTTTAGGAATAAAATACGAAAAATTCAGTTCTCGTCGGTAATTTTTTTCTCTTTTGAATACTTTCATATTAGTATGCAGTTGATTTATAGTTTTCAAGTAAATGAAAAGCTAACAATCGAAGCAGAAGCCCCAACCGATTGTATTTTGGAGCAAATTTTACATTTTCTTGTAAATATATGCATGATTATTTAATTGAACATCTTTATTTGAACAAATTTAAACATTTGTAAAAAAAGAGTGTCAGGTGAGTGCCGAATTCTAATTTCGGCTCGCAAAAAAACTGAAAAAAATTGCCGTGCTGTTACCTCCAAATGCAGTGGTACCTTCTGCCGTCCCCAATACCTCAAAGAACCTCCCCCCCTCTTTTCACCCTTTTCTCCTCCTATACAACAACCTTAAGCACTTTTACGCCCCGATCAACACTATGACGGGTTTGGTCACCCTATAACTTCAAAACCTAATTTTCCACACACTGAGAATAGCGGTCTTATAGTTGATATAGAATCAAGTTTCACCTGTTATTAAATGTTAGCTCCTTTTTAGCAGCTTTCAGGCAAGAATCGGCGACTAGAAAAACATCTGCGTAAAGCAATTGAAAATTTGTGTGAGCTATTTTCCCACATTGGGCGCTTTGTAAATTTGTTCTTTGAACAGCAGAAATCATTTTATTTGAAATTCATTTAAGTTCAGTTTTTACGGTTTCTGAATCAATATATTCATAATGCTGTAGAAACTATGTTTGAACCGAAAAAAAACTCCATTTTGAACATTTAGCGAACCAAGAAAACATCGGGATTCTAACTTTTTTCGGTCGAATAGATGAAACAAAACCCACAAAGATACAATACAATTATAAATCATTGCTGAAAAAAGACTGATTTAATGTTCGTTTCTTGTTTTTCATTTTATGATGCTCAGAGACTACGTAGTCAGCGACTACGCACTCAAAAAGTTAACCAGTAAATGATTGGCTATATGGATAATTTTTAAGAAAACAGGCGCTTGTATCGTAATTTATTTCACATTACATATTTATGCAAATTATTTGTAGTTCATCCTCTTTAATTTAATTTTCACTATTTTTGGAAACTTTTTCTTTTATCACAAAATAAAATTCCCTTCAAGCTCAAAAACCTATCGCATTCAATGTTTCCGACTTGTGCTTATTTATCGCTTAAAGGCTGGTACTGAGTTCGAGTTCACGTGAAATTTTGACATGTTTCCATTATCTGGTCATTCTTTCGAGCGAAAATTTTGACAACGGAGAAAAGCAGAGACACTGCTCATTCCTGACGGATAAAATGTCAAGAATTTCACTTTTCAATCGATTTTCTTATTGGAAAGTCATTTGCACTGCTCAATTTTCAAATTGAAACACTAAATGTCACTTTTTCGCTCGAAAGAATGAACTGCACAAACTAAATTGGCGTGAAATGATTGACAACATGTTTCAGTGCCATCTATGTTTTCAAAGCGAAAGCAACTTCAAAGCAACTTTTCATGCTAAGAACACAGTACCAAACTTGCTTATTTTCAAGCGAAATTTTCGCCGAAACCAATTTCACGTGAAATTTTGTATGAAAATTTCACGTGAAATCGAACTCAGTACTATGCTTAACTCTTTAACTTATCACTAATGGCTGCCAAACACGACTTTCGCAGTTCAGCGGAATTTCTCACCTATGTTTCACGGTGGCTTTTGTGGGGGATGCTACCCGCCCGCCAGGTTACTTGTAGGGTCCACTGACTTTTTCTAGTACTTGATCGAGTTTTCTAGATCTGTTGCTTACATTGTTTATTGCCTATTTATATTGAAGTTTAGGAAGTTTTTGTGTGTGTTTTTGAAAAACTTTTCTGTAAACAAACAAATTTGCTGACAATTAGAAGGCAAGTATGAGCATATTGGTGTGTGTGTGCCTGCTTTTATCCACTTTTGAACCTTGGAAGAGCCTTTTTTATGTCGCTTTTTCCGTACAATGCAAAGTTGCAACTTTGGGGCATCATTTTTGAATGAATTTTATGTGGCAATATTATCTAGTATAATGTTTTAGGACCTCTTAATCATCCCGATCTGATTAAATTCACACTTTAAGCAAACCATAATTTTACTTAGAATCGTGGCGTAAAACATGTTTCATCGGTCAAAGCAAAAATTCCATGCGAAATTAATTTCGAAAGTGGATAGATTCAAGCAGATTTTTCTGTTTTTCTTTTAGGTGCAAAAAATTTGAAACAAATAATATAATTTCAAAAAATAATATAATTTTTACACATATCTCAGTTCGAGCACGCTCCAAAACTTCGTTACTTTCTCTTTCGGGGATCAAAGGGATTCTTTGCAAGGTCTATTTCATACTCATATATTCGTTATCCATTATTATCCTCTTAAGCCATCCTTTAACGTTTTCAATATAATTCCTAAAAACATTGCTTGTCCTGTATAATGCTCTGAAATCGTACAAATATTGGTTTGAGTAATACGATATAAAGTACGAAATCTCTCTCTATTTCATACCATATTGAATGATACTTGTACGTTTACGTTTACACTTCCATCTAACTGCCATGATCAAATACAGTACGATAACCATTTTATTCTTCATTTCAACATTCAATCTATTGCCGTTAGGTGTTGGATTAGTCATAAGTAAGCTAAAACTGTGCAACGTTCACATTTTGGGGTACCCTTCTGAAGATACGGCATAATCAAAAGGGAAAATTAATTGAAATAGAAAGGCATTCATCACCAGCTAAGACACCTGTAGCCGAAAAGGATTAATGAGAAATGGCTGCTAAAGTACTTGGGCCTGGAATGAACCCATCAAATTTCCTTCCGTCTTCCATCAGTTTTGGATGACTCAACAGTCTTAAATATAATTAAATTTAATTTTAATATATATCTCGGCAAACCACAAAACGAACAGGTGCAAATTTATGTGTTTTCGGTTGATTGGAAGCGTCACGTCCAATCTAAATTGAAAGCTGAAAGTTTTTGCTGAACGATTCGAAACTTGATTGGGAAAATATTGATTCATTTCAGCTACGGTTGTGATTTCAATGATAATTTGTATGATTGATGGCATACTTTAGATTTTGCTGATAGAAATGACGATGAGACGACCGTTAGCTCTGATAACGAGAACCTACTGCAAGTTTATGACAAAAAATTGTCAAACAGTGTGGGTTCCGTAGTATTAATTTTTACAGCGGAAAAAAGTATACTAGCATTTTGAGCTCATTGAAGTCATGATTTTATTGCTGTTGAATGACAAAAACCCCTTTTTTTGCTTTGATAATAGATAATGAAGCTAAAATCACAATCTGCGAGTGTCCCCTTGTATTCTTGCTGAAAACTTGTTAAGCTTCTAAATGCATTTCATTCTTTCAATATTTTCAACTGTAACATTCCATGTCACCCTAACATACAGCCAAGCATTGCGAAAATAATTAAAAGGAAGTCATTTTAGCTCACTCAACCAATTTTGCCAAGCATTTTCCGATTTGGATTTGCAGAGCGAAAGAGACATGGCATTTTTCCCTCAAACATTACCACTGAGCCCATACCAAATGGAGATTAAATGGGTTTATTACTACCAATGTAAACTTGTGCTTTTAAAACGACCGGGTGTTGAATACCTGAATCCTCTTTTCACATGTTCGTTCCTATATAGCTCTGGTAAATGTGGTTTGAGAAATGAATGGCTTTCATTCCATTTGCATTACTTAAAATTAATTTATTCGACATAAAAGCCAGACGACTTTTTCATGAATCAAGGAGGGCACAAAAAAGTAAACTAATAATGTGTAACCTTGTTAAGGGTACGATGCCGCAAGTGAGTCTTTATAAAACTCAGAAGGATGTAAAGCTTTGAAATTGTAACAAAGTAACCCAGCCATACTATTGTTTGCGTAACGTCGTAATGTAATGTATTACCCCAACGGGAAAAATAATGAGTCATTACAGATACATTTGCAAGCTATTTATTTCTTAAGAAATTATGTGGAAGCTTGTTTTAGCATGCCAGCTTTATGGGAAAACCAACAGCGTATTTTTACAATACTCGTAATGTATAGGGAATGCTTACTCCTGCATGACCTGTATGGTGTAGGCAGTACTTACATTACCCGCAATTTGAATGGAGTGTTTGCTCCTGCATTCTTCTTTTGCTACAAATAATGGATATCATGAACCTAATGAAAAACAGCTTTCAAGCGTTACTTCTTAATTAAAAGTAACATCTGAATAATGCACGCCGATTTCCTACGTTGGGATAATTTGCATCAAAATGTAAAGAAGAGAAAATGGATTTAATTACTCAATGTTGGCTTTCTAATTTCATGTACGGTTGATTACATATCTTGTAGGCACATGTAGTTGAGTCCAAAGCGTTTTTTAATTTTTGATTGTGGTAGGTATATTAAAGCACTTATAATAGCTTATTTAAGAAATCTGGACAACTCTTCTTTGAATAAATGTATGGATCAGGAGCATTTTTCCCATAATGGATGATGCAATCATAGCTCACCTCACTAGTAAATAACATAAAAATATCATGAATTAACTGTTCTTGCTATTTTATTTCTAAGATTTTTGTTGTTCTAGATATCACTTTATATGTGAGCTGGCAATATTTCAATTTTACTCCATGAAGTCATAAACGAACCGTTAAATTTGGTCAGATCTAGTCTTGTTTAAGGCAAATAGTTTCTGTGAACTTTAAATAAATCTGATTTTGGGGTTGCGAGTGCTCACGCACACAAATTTCGGGTGTTGAAAAATTGGCTATTTGTTGAAGGGCTACCATTCTTCTGAGAAGCAGGTTTCTGAAAATTTCAATCTTACTGTGTAGACAAAGCATCATGTTTATCAATCAATCGTAGTTTTTCATAAGAGCGAAAAATTGTCAGGCGACTAAATTTCTGTTCACCTGCCGCAGCTACGGGGCTGCCCACATATTCATAAACCTACAGGTGGATTTCACATCATCAATATTACCTGTGAATTTAGTTTTAATTTGATTTTCTTGTATACGTTTATGTTTATTAGTAATTTGTAAAATTTTCTTCGTTTACTTTTAGGCTCTTTAGGCACTTCGCGCCCGGTTCGAGCTGAAAAATTCCAAACCAATATCATTATTAAGCTTAAAACATAAGCAATCTGAATGTTTTTTATTTTTTGAAATAATTTTTTAAACATGGACGTATCTAGAAGCTCACTAAAACGTGCGCTGTCATCAGAGAGTAAAAGATACTAGATTATAAATTTAAAAATTTAAATTTAGCTTCAACAATGTTGTCTGAAAATTCCTGCTGAATCAGATAACGCAGTCCGGAGACTAGTTTTAATACAAAATAATCAGGCTAAGTGATTCTAATATAAAAATTGTTTCTAGAGTCTAATATAAAAATCAATGAAAGAGAAACTGAGTAAAGAAAACATGAAGGGCTGACAATTTCATTTTTAAGTTAATTAGTAATAAAAAGATAGAATTACAAGCTTCATCATTAAATCTTACCAAAATCAGTTAAAATAGGCACAATGTATCTCTTACGAATTTACGAATTTCTTTGCTTATTACATTTTACTGAATGAAAAAGGACCTCTATTCGTGGACATGGGATGGTAAAGGCTAACTGATATCTAGTAAAACGATTAGAGACTCGCACGAATACGAAAATGCAAACATTGGACGAAAATAGATTTACATCCAGTTTATACAGTAAACATTCATCTTTTAGCTGAAACAGACTGATACTCGCCTCCAGTCCACACACTGCGATCTTGTTTGGAAACAGTTCCTGTACCACCGCGATATCAACAGGTCCTCGGCTAAAGCGTGGAAGCACTATGGTCATCACTATTCTATTGTGGTGTAGATTCATTTGGGCTATCCACAATTTGGTTTTCCTTTAATCACCCTGTCCGCCGCTAACTGAATGGTTACTAAAGGTTCCTTAAAGGATTCAACGCTTTGTTGACTCATAAGTTATTCGTGGACTGCTGACCTGTATCCAGTCCCGGTAAAAGTTTTCCTGAAACTTACAGTTGAATGGGTTGGGTGAGCGGAGGTTTTGCTCTTACCTGACAGTGAGGCACTTATGTTTTGATAACCAGTCTGGGCTGGTAGCTGAGGTAAATGTTCAGATACGGGGTACTGGATCCAGTACTTTAATGTGCAGATTCAGAGCCTACTGAGCCGATGGTCTATAGAGTAGCAGCTTGCTAATCTAAAAAAGAAGCTTTGGCAACAAGTTAAGCAAATTGAGCGTGCTGTATTAGCCTATAGAACCCTTGGGAGGTCGTGAGAGAGTTTGGCTCATAATGCTATGGAGACGATGTGTGGCGGAAGATGGATACTGTCAATCGGTTTGCCTATTAATTAACCGAACTTCTAGTCAGTACTCCTGAAGAGAAGTTTCAAGCTGAGAACCCCTTTTAGAGAAATTCGAAGGTACTATCCTGAGCAACAAAAGGAAGCAATACCACATAGACACAGGTAATCGAGAGATTGCCAGCTTTGGAACTAGATGGCGAACCTGTTGAGGATACTAGAATGAAGTGATGGTTATGAACAGAATGGTGATCCAGCAAACGGAAGCGGTGGCTAAATCGGCACTAGACAAAACAGTAACCCAGAAGAGGGACTGTCAACTCAAAGCTTCGCAGACCATCGGAAAGAAAGTGGCAGTTAACCTGGAAAGAAAAACGACCGAAGGAAGTGCATGAAAACGTTAAATTCCAAGGGAAAAATTGAAGATACTCATATGAAACCAACTCTTTTGGCTGCGAACAATTAAAAATGGAGGAAAAAGCCTTCTTAAAAGGCAAATGGACAAAGACGCCTTGAAAGCTCGGTCCTACAGGGACGTGACTTCTTTAAGCTGATCATTGTTTAAAGAGCAGAGCATCTGAATTAAAAAGTCAGCTATGACGTGGTCGAAGTAAACTGAAGCGTCTCACTGAAGAATTCTTTGAGTTTGCCACGTTAACAAAGGAGAGATCACCTCGCTTTGAAGGTTGTACGTGGCCACAAAACGGTGAACTGTTCAACATTTTCACGATGAGTTAGAATCGGACAACCACCTTGCCAATCCTTGGAGAACATGGATTATACATTCTAAAGGAGACGTCTACACCCAAACGGATAACTACAAAAGTGGTGGTACTTTATCCAAAAATGTTCAAGGCTCTGTTTGTAGCAAAGATACAACCGGATCTAAATATTTAATTTATCAATATGTGTTAAAAGGAAAGAAGAGTTTTGTGTGAAAAAAATAGCGCCACATAGCTGTTTGGATAGCTTTTTATAATTAATACGTGGTCTGTGAAAATTTTGAACAGATTTCTTAGACCAGTTTTGAGATTATTCTATAGGAGAAGTAAATTTTTCGAAACAAAGCAAAATAACTAACTAGAACAGGCTCAAAAATCACTTGCTTCTGATTGTGAATGCTCACTGAAATTTGGATGCCAATTTTCAGCTAGCTCAACTAGCGAATCAGAAACCGAGTAGTATAATTGTCTCTGAGTATGACTAATAATCAAGAAAGTGGCGAATACAGGAAATGCGTAATCAAAAAAGCTGAGGAGACAGAATACTACCGTTTTGCTGAGTTCGGTCAATGTTTAATCAAATTGGACATAAAGTAATAGCCTGTGCAGATAGCATATCAAAGAAATCCAAAAAATATCTAAGATTCGCCCTAGACTCGATGCTTCCACCAAAGGAGAACATTGCAGAAAGAGCTCTCAAGCCATGGTAGGCAGCTTGAGGACTAAAGCCTGAGTTACAATCAATGCAACCAACATTTGTTGCACAACAACGTGAGTTTGAACCCATGAGAACGTATGAGAGCAGTTACAATGATGCAACACAACTTTGTTGCGCAGCAAAGTTTGCTCATATCTCAAACTTGGCATGGCAACAACATTTTTGAAAATATCCAATTCCACCTGTTCCTATGAGAGTCCGGGAAATGGGAAATGTCATATGTAAATGACAATCAAAATTAGTTTTTCTTTTGCTCATTTTTGCTCTGTAATATACGCTGCAGCTTTTAAAGGATCAAATACTCACTGATATCACTTTCCGAGACTGTAAAGGATCCATATTATCGAACAACAATTTCGTTAATATAGCCAGTGACAGATGACAGTAAATGTTGTGTTGCATTGATTGTAACTCGTTCCACCAACAAAAATTGGCAGCGAATGTTGGTTGCATTGATTGTAACTCAAGCATAAGACGTCGCATCTTTTTCACAATTTTTGATGGCCGCAGTGAAGTTACAGTGGCAACGATTGTCGTTGTATTCAATTTACTTACCTAAAGCTCTGTCATAAAGAGCTTAATTTTTACCCTGCCCAAGCGTGCAAAAAAAACGCATTTTATGATTACTACATAGATACATTAGGCGTGTTTTTTGGCTCCTCTATCCAGCACAGAACAGAGCAGAGGCATTGGAAACAACAACACTCTTGTTTCAGTGAATTCACTAGTACAGAAATTTTGTTCTGCAAAGGACGTGATAGAATGTGCTGACAGAAGAAAGGAAAAGTTGTCTTTTTTACTGTCAGGGGGTTTTGGAATTTTCAAGGCTATGTTCAATGTTTTGGTAGTAAGAAAATCAGAAAGTTAAAAGAGGTAATTTTCTGTTCGTTCTTTTTCTATTTTCTATCGATTGTGGTAGTTTATACTCGTTATTTTCTCCCTTTATTTTCAGCTGTTTCGCGCTACTACAGCGAATACAGAATATTTGCATTCATCCAGTTTTCTATAGAGCTTAACGAATGCATCAGCTGCTCTGTGATAGATCGTTTTTTTTTTTTGCGCCATTGTTCTATTCTGTTCTGTACCGGAGCAAAATACCCACCTATTATTAAATTACTTTCCACATTTCATGACATGATATAAACTATTGAACTCAATTGCTCGACAGTTAAGTATCAATTGCATTTAATGTGTTTAAGGGGTTAGTCCACTGTTAAACTGCTCCAAATGAACTTTTTTTTAAACAGCTACCAAAAAAAAAACACTATTCAAGATATCGATTTGAAATTTTACATACATCTTTATTAAAGATAAAAGCTTACATTTTCATTGAAAAAAATTATTAGAAAACAAAATGGCGACCGCTCCAATGGATTGACGCAGCACCGCCGAAAAAAAAGCAAATTGCGCCTCGTAAATTCCTGGACAAAATAAGCATCTGTGAACAAACTATTAAAAATATTTTATTAGTTTTGAGTATGAAGGACAGCACGGGCCTAAATTTAGAGCCCCAAAGCGATTTGAAAAAATGTGGTATACTTTTGAACATTGGCTACCCAGTTTTTCGCGTTTTTTCAATCAAAAAAATGTTTTCCAAATCGTCAAAAAAATTTTTCTGTTCTAAATTTAGGCCCGTGCAGTCCTTTATACTCAAAACTAATGAAATATTTTTGGTAATTTGTTGACTGGCGCTTATTTTGTCCAGGAATTTACGAGGCGCAATTTGCTTTTTTTTCGGCGGTGCTGCGGCCATTTGGCTTTCTAATAATTTTTTCCAATAAAAATGTTAACTTTAAACTTCGATAAAGATGTATGTAAAATTTGAAATCGATATCTTAAATAGTTTTTTTTTTGGTAGCTGTTTAAAAAAAATTACATTTGGAGCAGTTTAATAGTGGACTAACCCCTTAAGCATTTTTCGATTCAGAAATATTTCAGAAATATTACCGAAATATTTTGGAAATATTCCTGAAATGATTCCGGTCATATCTGGCACCGGGGAAAGGAATTTTTTCCCAAATTACGTTACATTTGGAAGATTTAGCACACGTTTCATTGCTCCCACAATGAACATACACCATATTTGCGTTTATCTGTACTGTGTACACAAATGTAATATAATCGTCCGGAATATTTTTATGTAATGAACACAATCAAAAGATAAAATTGAAGCATACTGTGTAAACCAGTAAAATAATAAATTAAATTGAAGTTTATCACTAGAACTACCAAGACCGTCATTTTGACGGTTTTCAAATTACATGCTTATAAATTTGATATAATTTATATAATTGTTCTAGAGTTTTATTACGACTTTTAATAAAATATAAGAACAGTTAATTATCACTATTCAATTTCCCCTCACCGACTTTAATTTCCATAATCAGTATGACCTATACCTATTTATACCAGCACCCGTCAAAATGACGTTTATAATAATTTATATGTATATCATCTACACAATGATGGACATATACACAATGATGGACATATACATATTTACATTCATTACGTCGCTTCCAGACATTTGTACTGAATGATCCAAAGTGTGAGAAAGCCGTTATAACGCGGTTAGTTTAGAACTAATAGCTCTAACTGGTAAATGTATTCAGGACACAATCATTATCAGTTTTACTTCTAATGTGATAAAGTTCTTGGTGAAAAGTGCAATCTGTGATAACCTGTGAGAAGTCCATTCTCGGAAAAATTGAAATTTAGTTTTTGTAAACCCTATGCAACAATGAAACGATTTCCAGGAAGCAAAAATGTTTTTGAAGAATTCAAAAAACTCACTAATATAAATGAAGACTGTTCGGATACTAATTCAGGTAATAATGATTTGGACATATCTTGCGTGGAAAATAAAACTGAATTTTTAGATTCTGAAGAATCTTCAGATGAAATTGAAGTGCAAGATATTGAACAAAGTGAAGAAGATGAATATCAAAGTGAAGATTCAGTAAGCGAAGAAGAAATTCTTCAAAAGAGCCAGAAACGCAGAAAACGGTTGAGAATTTTTTCAGATACTGAATCGGATAGCGAAGCAGAAACCGAAGAAAAACCGCAAAAAAGCATTGCTGTCGACGGTACTGAATGGGAAGAATTAGGGAATGGTTGTGTTGGTAGACTGTCATCACATACTATATTCAAGGATACTTCGGGCCCAACTGGTTATGCGAAGAGAAAAATTATGCTTGGTAATGTTAGTAGTGCATTTCGACTTATAATTGATAATCGAATGATGAATCACATAAAAGCTTGCACTGAGCTACAAGCCAAAACCATTTTACAGAAGGACTGGGAAATTACTATAGACGAATTATATGCTTTTATAGCCATTTTATATGCTCGAGGAGCCTATGAAGCAAGAAACATGAAGTTATCATATTTGTGGTCCAAAAAATGGGGTCCTTCTTTCTTTCACGAAACTATGAGTAGAAACAGATTTTCAGAAATTATGAAATTCATTCGTTTTGACAAAAAAAGCGAGAGGAGTGTTCGTTTACAAACTGACAAATTTGGATTAGTTTCCGAAGTGTGGAAGTCCTTCATTGATAATAGCCAAGCTTGTTATAATCCAGATCAGAATATAAGCGTAGATGAACAACTGTTTCCCACAAAGGCAAGATGCAGATTTCTGCAGTATATGCCCAATAAACCGGACAAATTCGGAATTAAGTTTTGGTTATCTGCAGACGTGCGAAGTAAATATCTTATAAGTGGCTTTCCCTACTTAGGCAAAGATGAAACTAGACCATCAGGAGTACCTTTGAATGAATTTGTAGTTTTGAATCTTGTAGACAACTATGTAAATTGTGGGAGAAACATAACAGCAGACAATTTTTTTACAAGTGTTCAACTTGCAAAGAAGCTATTGGCCAAAAAAACAAGCCTTGTTGGAACTATGCGGGCAAATAAAAGAGAATTACCGAAAATAGCTAAAGTTAGAAAAGATAACATGGCTCTTTTCTCCACAAAGCTCTACAAATCAAATGATATTGTTCTAACAATTTACAAAAGTAAGTCTCGCAAAAAAGTACTACTTCTTAGTACTAAGCATAAATTTGTAAAAATTGCTTCTAATCGAAAACAAATTCCTGAAACTGTATCTTTTTACAATAAAACAAAGTTTGGAGTAGATGTAGTTGACCAAATGGCCCGCAAATATAGCGTAAAAGCAGGCTCACGTAGATGGCCTCTGCAGGTATTTTATAATATCTTGGACTTGGCAGCAATCAATGCGTGGATTTTATATAAAGAGACTTGTGATGAAAAAATAACTAGAAAACAATTTTTATTTCAATTATCCGAAGAACTCTCCAGTGAATATAGTCGTTGCAGAAAAGAAGCCTCCTCCAAAAAACAAGAACAGGCAATGGATTGTACTCCAGAAAACTCAAAAAAAACTCCTTATGAACGCAAATCTTGCCAAATTCGATTGTGCAATAAAAACAGAGCGATTTATACTTGCAATGCATGCAACAAATATGTTTGTGGCAAGTGTTCATCTAAGATAACATGTACATGTAAAATATGTGCCTCATAGTTATTTCATACATGACAAATTTGCTATAATATAAATTGAAGTAGAAACTGTTTTTGTTTGTTTTTTTATATATAATTAATGAATTATTATATTAAGTGTTGTTATTGCTAAATTGCATTCTTTTATTTACTTAAACTAAATCACAAGTTACTATGAAAGCCATAATCAAAAATCCGTCAATTTGACGGGTTCGGTAAAACTAGGTATATATTTAACATCGGTAGTTCTAGTGTTAATACCGAAAATATGCTTTATTTCAAAGAGGAACGCAATTCAATTAATTTTTTTAATGATTTTTTATAATTTTAATTCAAATGATTAAAATTTGTTTTTAACCTTCCGTTTCGTGAAAAAATAACAAAATTCATCGGTCAATTTCATTCATCACTCAAAACTGAGTTGCAATTAACCACAACTGATTGCAACATTTCTTTTAACGAATTTCCCGAATTTCACCCCCCTTTGAATTCACGTCTAGCTGAAGACGATAACTCAGTTTATGTCCAAAGCTTAAGTCCAAAACACAATCAGCATTTGCAAACTGGCACAAAATATACAATGTTTAAATAAAACCAGTTGAGATCCCACAAATTCTTTTCACTTTGAGGCTTTATTTTACAATTTTCTTTTCCTGGACAATTGTCAACCAGACCACAATATAGAATGTGGTAAATAGAAAGCTCTAAACCTTGTTTCGTGGCATCGACCACTCTCTGATTTGAATACAAATCGGCAATATTCCGGGCTTCTATTCATATCCTTGTGAATTTGCATAAGAATATACGGGGACGGATACACCCAATACGTAGCGAATTCCTTTGCCTCCGGACTATTTCGGGTCTCTCATAAACGAATTAAAAACGACAGCATGGTACCAATACTATACGGAATATTAATAGGAGTATCCGCAAGACGGTATATGTAGCTTCAGGCATTTTTCGTATGCAAAGAAACGATGTAATCTTTTATGACGATGTTTGCCTTGAAAGAATCAGTGCCTTTAATATACGTGGATATTGTTAGCGAATCATTTTCATTAAATATCTAGCATTCTTCGTGATTTTATCGATCAGGCATAGTGTCAGCTTCCGAACGAAATGAACGCGTAAGAAAGTGAACGCGTAAAAGTGGCTTTTGAATTTTAAATCGTTTGCACTGGAGTATCACGGGGCGTTTATGTTGACGCTAGAAATTGACGCCACGCATGCTATATTACCTTGAAAAAGTAAAGAGATTAACAGAGCTTTTTTCTTGTCGTGGTAAGCAAATGCTGAAACGTTTTCCTTGCGCAATATGTATGCTGCTCCAGTGACTTTATACGATTGAGCGGCAATTATTATTTCGGTTAAGTATATGACATTATAATTTGAAATGATTACGTAACTGTTTTTTAATTGTATCTTTAATTTTTTTATTAAATTCTGCGAGCTAAATTCAGCACAGTTGGAATAGAAGTAGCATTTCAATATGAAGCGTCATTTCATTTAATCTGCATTCACCAAAGACTAGATCATACCAGTATCGATCATCATCATCGGCAATGCAAATACAGTTCGGTCCTGGCAACTCCCCACAAGTGTCTATACCGAACACGACCTTGAGCCAACGTCACCCAATTTGGCACCTTTAAGCTCTGCAAGCTCTCATAGCCATCGCTCCAGCGTAACAAGGTGTCCCCGCTAGCGTCTACCATAAAATATGCCACAAAGAGTTTTCCGAGCAAGCTCATTCGAGCTAAGTGCCCAGCCCACCGGAGTCTGCCGAGTTTTATTTTTGTAATTATATCTGCTTCTAGATAAGTTGCGTCCAACTCATGGTGGTAGCGTCCTTAAAGCTGGCTTTTTTCACCTACGGGAACAACGATTCTCCGTAAGATTTTCCTCTTTTGAGCGACTAAGATGCTAGAGAGTCCGGGTCTTATACATGAGATTCATCGTGGTTCTGTTAAATTTCCGGATTCGAAGAGCTTTAATAGAGTTTAATAGTGGCTATGTATGATGATTGCATAAAGGAGTAGAAAAAGATGAGTCTTCATTGCCGTTTTTCGACGTGAATTCTGTTTGACTTCATAGACAAAGTATCCTGGTTCAAGTTTCCGTAAAAGCGAGAATAATACCCAACTACAGAAAGTTACGTTGTTGCCATTTAGAACAAAGTAATTTTGACTATTCAGTTAAATTCATTCATTGAGGGATTTTCGCTGAACTGGAGAAAGCATTTGAGGTATACCCAGAAAGTGGATCAGGCTGAAGTAACTACGCTCATAGTGCCCGAAGCTCGTGATACTTGGCCTCAAGTTAGCAAAAAGCCTGTGACCATTTTTGCGGTTCCAAAGAGGTGCAACCATCCAGGTTCAGAAAAGAAACTCGTACTAGTGACCCTGAGATGTGGGTAGCCGCGGATCAAAAGAAATGGAAGAATACTTTTCCGAAAACCTTAGCAGCTCCTACTGATAATAAGAGAACCGAGCGGAAATTAATGTGTCACAGCAAGGAAATGCCAAAAAGTGGAAGGAAAGACGATGGCATGAAAATTAGCTAGAAACTGTTCTTGTTAAACTTGCTTGAAGTAATGCAAAAATTTAGTTGGCTATTCGTAACGGTGAAAAACCGCTAAAAGATCGATTTTGGATCGATAATCAGGAAGTTGCAAAGCTCATGGAACTTAGAGTCGACATTGAGCTGCAATAGGGAAATTAATGTGTAGTATGTGAAAATATGTACGTGGCATATCTATTCGAAGTGGTGGAAGTAAGATCATACATTAAAACAATCTTTCGGAACCATCAATCAAAACAATCTAGCTAACCCTTCAGTTTATGTGGTCAGGATTAGGCAAATTTCCGTTTGAGGAAAAAATCACCAAGCCAGTGATGGGACGGTTTATGCCAATAATTGAATGGCTGCTCGGTTAAGACATGGCATCAAACTGTATGCTTAGCCTGGGACTCAGGAGATTATATGGCTAGTTTCTATTATTCTTTAAGTGGCCGAGGCCAGGAGGGCCGAAGTAAGACAAAACGGCCAACGTGTAGATGGCAGCAAATGCTGCCATCCAAACATTGGCCGCGGCTCGCAACTTTGCCAGCTGTCAATAGTCAGCTGATAATCAGCTGTTTTAAGCGGCTAAAAAATTCAAAACTGTAAGTCTGGTCGCGTACCTTAACCGCAACAGAAACTAACAGCTTCATTGATTATGTGGCAAAAGAAAAAGGTAAAAGAAAGGCCTCTGCTGCAAAAGAAGAAAAAAGCATTAACATTCTCACAATCGAGCTCCAATGCTCTCAGTGAGCCATCTAAAGGATCAAGTGAGCAATCAAAATCTGAGTACTAAGGCCATTCCAAACAAAAACTAGACGGAAAGAACCGGAAGCTCACCGAAGGCAAAAACAAGAAGAGAAGCGAAGAGTATCTCCACACTAAAAACAAAAGGTGATGAAAGTAAAAACAAGACGTTTTATTCCAAAACAATAAAGGGAAAGAGGCAACCCAGAAAAGAAAAAGGCGAGAAGAAAGAAAAATGTTCTCTTCTACCTCTGATTCGGCAGATCATCAAGGAACTCTTTCTGTATCCTCTTCGCGTATTTTCAATAGCTACTAATGGCAAAATATGCCTGCAAATGTGCCCGAAAGATCACTGAAATATGTCATTGAAGTTGCGATTGAAATGACCAATATATACAAACATTTTCCAAATATTGTCAAAACATGCAAGAAAAGTTATATAATATACATACATACAAATGATTATCTGTTTTTTTTTTATTTTGTCAAATGTGTATTCAGGACTACACATGCTTGGTATCAACATCAGAGTCAAATTTCTGGGTTCCTGGTCATATACATATTCATTGATAAGAATGAGAAAGCGGATGAGCTAGACAAATATCCCTATTCCTATCTACTGGATCAAATACTTGATCGACTCCAACGGTTTTACAGATGTGCACTTTTCCGAATATTCTGTTTTCCGGATGTCCTGTTTGCCAAACGTCCGCATTCCCGGAAATCTGGTTTTCCGGATGTCCAGTTTCCCGGATGTGCGGATTTCGGATTTCCGGTTTTCCAGATGCCCAGATTTCCGATCGCCTAGCTTTCGAGATATCTGGATTGCCAGATGTCTGGTTTTCCGTATGTCCGGATTTCCGGATGTCCGGCTTTCCGGATGTCTGAATGTCTGGATTTCCAGATTAAAGAATTTCTGTTTCGAGCCATTTGAAAATTAGCAGCAGCTCACGAAATTGGCTGCTCTCTACTTCACCCAGACATTGCCATTATCATGGCCGTGGGTGCTGATACGTGCTTTTTGTACATCAGCGATTCAAATCACCACGTCTCCCGTTGCATCAAATAGCCAAGATGATGAATTCCCTGTTCTAGAAGTATCTTTTACCAGTACAATGTGAACCTGCACATTCTCCTGAAGGACGCTCATTCCAACCTTTGCTGCTTTTTCTTGGCACTGAGTGAATCTTTGAAGACCATACAAATACTCAATTCAATGATTTTTTAGCACCGTCTGCACTATTGCTTTCGGCGCAGCAAATGTATAGTGCTGTTCAATTGGGCGGACGATATCTGACTACACTACCAGTAGCTATTGCTCCAATGTGGGCCTTTGCAACTGTTGTGATAGTCTAAGCAACGGTATGCAACGTATGCCCACCTTCTCTTTCATGCGTACACCATCTCCATCCTGATTTGACCGGACTTGAGAGGCTCACGGGTGTGAGTCTCATCCAACTCCACCATGGGCTTTGTATGTTCCTTGAAATTAGAGGGAGAGTTATTTTTACCACAGCGGTTTTCCTAACTGATGTCTTCTGTTGCCAGTTTATTCCCAATGTTTTTGCTCGATATACCTTTCACGTAAGAAGGGAGGACAGAAAATCCGGAACGACTACCAAATAATAGCAATGCGTTAGGCACACAGAAAGAGATCTATCGTCACGAGCGGTGATTTTGGAACTTCATGGCAGGCAGTGGTCGCAATAAACACTTCAAACAATTTTCTTCAACTTTCCACTGTATTGTGAACTCATGAGCTTTTAATCAAATGGTTTTGCTGCCCACATAAGACGTCTTTGTGAGAATAACGCTTTGGTTTTTGTTTTCAATGCTAATAACCTAACCAGAACTCGATAGATGTGCCAAAAACGTGACTTCTGAAATAGCACTGAACCACATGGTGCCTAGAGCTATGTAACATAGCGCATTATTTATGGTCCCATATGCTATGTACAAAGTATTTTGAGCTATGCAATATGTCTCCCAGTGACATAATGTCAGAATCTGCATAGCACGTGGTCCTATGCAACTTGGCGCAGCATTTATGGTCCCACACGCTTTGTACGTAGTACCCTGAGCCATGTAATATGGCTTCAGTTGTCATACCGATGGCTTCAGTTGTCATACCGAAGTGCTTTGTTTTGAAGTCGAGCTTTTATTTTACTGTAATAAAATAATTATTTTCAGTTTGTAATCTTGACATCCGGAAGGTTAGTAAAAGAATTAGCTTAGCAAAAATCTAGCTGACAATTTATTTCTTTCATAAGTCACGTTTGAAAACAATCGATAAGTTTTGTTAGGGGAAAATAACGATTCATTCTCGAGTAATGTTATATGCTAATATCATTGTTATATTACATATCCAATTACTGGCCTCTGCGTTCTAGTTATCTCAAAATTTTCTTTTCTATCAAGCGGAAATATATTTCAAACCAGCAATACACTTTTTGTTCATAGTATTCAATACGTAATTTTAAATTTGTTTGATTTTTCCATAGAACTTGGTGGTATTTATTTTATGAGCAGTATCACAAAGAGTATCATATTTTAGGAAATGCCTTTTTTAATCATATACACTGAAAAAACACATCTTCATCATGTACACTGAAAAAACACATAGCACCAGACGCCATAATTTATAGACTTCTGGCGCCATGTACATAGTCGATTTCGGGATTGTGATAAAATATAGCGCCACACGCCATAGTACATGGCGAAAAGTACATAGGAGCAGATGCTATGCTTATAGCCCTCCACGCCATGTACTATAGTACATGGCGTGAAGGACTATAGTGCATGACGTGGAGGACTTAAGTACATGGCGTGGAGGTCTATAAGCATAGCATCTGCTCCTATGTACTTTTCGCTATGTACTATGGTGTGTGGCGCTATATTTTATCACAATCCCGAAATCGACTATGTACATGGCGCCAGAAGTCCATAAGCATGGCGGTTGGCGTTATGTGTTTGTTCAGTGTAATACACTGTGTTATCTGTGGTTTTATCATTCGTATGGAATATCATATTTATCTGGTGCATTAGGTTTATAAACTGAGATAATTTATGGTGCACACTCAGAATGTGATATGACTCAACTTAAAATGAAAGTTTTGATTTCTTTACTTCAGTCTTTTCATTGATGAATGCACTTAACATTACTCACATATTTTTATTGCATTGAATATTTGTCAAGAGCTATATGGAAATTTTTTTATACTTTCTACTTAAAAGATACCGGAGCCTTTCCAAACACCTATGTATACAAATTAGCAGCCAAATTACAACCATGAAACGTCTTCAATTCAATGAAATGGCTGAAATTTTTATGAAAGCCAATTGCTGGTTTTACACCGGTAAAATAAAATATCCATTCAGAAAGATTTATAATTTATTATTGCACGCGATTTGATTCATCGCCAAACTTTCACACTCATTTTTTTCAAGCAATACTGCCATGTAAGATATTATTCATGACCTACATATCTGAACCGCTCGTTATTCAATTTTCGCACCAGAACTCCTCTTTAGTTTCAACCTAAGGCGTTTCTGATAGACGCTTCCAAGCCTCTGAATACGTTTCCTTTCATCCGACAGCTCATTTGCATTCATTATGGACGCTCGGCAAATCGAGGAGTTTTGTCCCAGGTAATATGTTTTCATAAATTTCCTTAGGAAACCGATTTTCAACATTAAAGTCATTCGATTTGCTTTAATTTTGGCGAGGGATTTAAGTGGAATTCAGGTTTTTGGAGAGAAAAATCGTTATCATTAAATATGGGGGACAATTTCATTTCGCTTAATATGAGTGAAGGTGCGGATTGGATTTGAATTTGTTTCTCAGTTTCCATACTCATGGAAATTGAGATGTTCACTGTTTGCCAAGAGGATACATGCATTCCATAATATAGTAATATTGTTTGAAAATTCCTGCGAATGGACTAAGTAAACTGGTTTTAGAGTCTCAAAAATCAAAGTAATGTAGGGATTTACTGAACTTAGGCTGAAAGCTATCTTTGCCTTTTTTATCGCATCCTGGTAAACTTAAGATCCGTTGACTGGGTGTAATTCAAGTGGTGACAGCACTGTATGGAATACTAATTGGCTTTCATTATAAATACATAGGTCACTACTGCTGCAGCCATGAAAAGGAATTCTTAAAAACTATGAAATTATCATCAAAAAGGTCTGTCCTAAGGTCACTTTTTCTAATCCTAAGGTTTGGAATAGATAGAAACATCATTTCATTATCATTCTTTATGAATCAAAACTGCTCTTCATAACACTGATATTGCCCTTGGCTCAGACATATTCTCGTGTAGATATATTTATATTCATAACAACGTGATTTGAGTTTGACAAGCTCAAGGTTATACGTAGATTCTTTCACGAAACGCTTCTTTCACGAAATTATGCTATTTGTTTTGTTGGACAAATTGAAAAACTTTTAATTATTTGAAATTGCGTTTTCTGATCGAATTACATGAATAACTTAAGAAAATTTCGAGGTGTGATTGCAGCTAGTAGGTTGTTGGTGAGAGCAAATGTAAAGCATTTTGCGAGTGGAATTCAGGCTTTGTGTCCTAAATGAATGGATTAGCAAGTTGGTTTTTTAATTTGTAAATTTATTTCAGCCTGAAATTAGACAGAAATAAATATCTTCGTATTTGTAAGAAGAGTCACCCAGTAAAAAATATGATCAAGCATAAACCTTAGATTAATGTTTATGTAGGTAATGGCATTTTTTTTATTGTTCTGCAGAACAAATCCGTCTGTATTGGCATTTCTATAATTAGTCTGTTGCAAATTTAAGAAGCGGTAAGATCGCGTGGAAAGTGGTAGGATCGATCGGATTGTTTAATCGGTATAAGTATGCAATTAATTATATCAAATAAGTATATCTAAGACGCACGGTTATTCAAAACGCCACTACATAAGGCTTGTATAGCAAGCAAAACATTTTTTTTTTTATATAATAGCATTTGCGACAGGAATAGTGAAAATAACAAAGAATTATCTGCCTTTAGTTTTAATCATTATAATTTCATTACTGAAAATAGTGCTAAAATTGAAAGTTTAAATGATTTTGATACTGAATTGGAAAGCTCACTAAAAAATAAATTGGCTAATTGGATAAACGAAAATATTTCGTAGAATACTGGAAATAAATTATTAGTTATATTAAAAAATTCTGGGATAGATTTACCTTATTCGATGTCAACCTTCTTAGAAGTTAATAAAATAGAAACAAGTGTAATAACGGATGCTCAGTTCATTATTTATATGCATTTTGGTGTGGTTATTTAAATATTATTAATAATGAGGTTATTCGTATGGACGTGGATGTAGATGGTCTTCCACAACATAAAAGCTTAAATACATTTGTCAACAGAAATAATCTTCGTCCTTGTTTGATAAACTGCTTTATTGGTTGCACCAAGCCGCAAAATGCTGACAAGCTTTTCGACCGGTTTATTTTTGAGTTGAAGGACATAGATCAAAATTAACATCTGATTGACAATTTGAAATGCAAATTGATTATAAGAGCACTTGTTTCTGACGCACCTGCAAGGGTGTTTATGACACAATGTCCTATAATTCATATCATGGATGCCCATTTTACAATCAGTTTTGTATTAAATTAACAGAAGGATGGTATATTCTACAGCTGTCGGCAGCGCGATGACAAATGAAAGCTTTCTTTGTAGAACTGATATAGATCATCATAGCTTATGACACAAAGAAAACTAATATACATTGAAAACTTATAATGTATAATTATGAACTCAATTTTCGTATGTTCTCCTACATTTAATTGATGTTGGTGTAACCAAAAAAAGAATAAGTAAATTTCTGAACAGTAGTCAGGTCAAGTGGTATGGGTGCGGAAACATACCCTGTCCCAATATTTGTCCAAGCTACGGTAAAGCGTAAGGCGGACCAGATGCCATATGAGCTTTATTAGTGATGAAAGTGTTTCCTTTGGGATTTATCTCGCGAAAGACATTAAAGCGTGATAAGAAGTGATGAACACTCTGCGGAGATCGGAAAGTTTTGCCCGGCTGGATGAAGTCTCAGGGTCTGGGCCATCCCCACGACTGTTGTGATGCTGGAATAATACATCAGTACTTTGGTGAAATACCTGTTCAAACAAATACTTTTCTTTGTTGAAACCGTCCAAACTCAATTTCGCTTCACGTAGTATTTTTGGGTCAGAGCTAATATCAGTCATATCAAATTTTTGTGCAATGTGCCGGGATTTTAAAATGGCATGAAATTGTAAAAGATTTCTGAATATTTCCGATCGGCACTTATACGATCTACGGGAGATTTTGTATAAACTCTCCCATTTCCAATGAATGGATTTGTTCGATGTTCTAAAATGATTCACACTTTTGCGATCAAATGCCTGGAGCATTCAAATTTTCAAATAACCCTGACATCGTGAAGCACCGAGCACAAGTTTGTCTTGACGTGCATAAGTAGTCCAGTCCGATACATCTGTATTGTGCTACTATATTTCTAAGCATGCATATGTTATTTATTTATGGGACTACGAGAATCGTAGTTTTTTTTACCTTCACCAGGGTTTTTCAATTCTCTTGCTCTGGCCTGTGGAGATCACTAACAATCAATTTATAGTTTGAAACGTCTTTGTTTGTTCGGGAAACAGCATTGGTAGCGATATAAACCAAGGGTCCGAAAAATGAAAACATCAGAAAATGCGTTGTGATGGCGGCATCTCGGCAGTTGGCAGTCGTAATGTCAGGACTGACAGCCGAGATGTTCCATTGTGGAATGTTCCGCAATGTTTCTAAAGGAATGTTCTATCAGCTGATATTTGCGATCATGGAGTTCCATGAATGTACCACTACTCTCATGTCTGTACCATGAACTTAGTGAGAGCCTAAAGGTGTGGAAAAGAAGCGGGGCAAATACCGAAAAATTTTGGTACTTGGAAAAAAGTAATAATTTAAGGAAGACAAAGAAATTAGATGGTAGATTGTTGAAGGAGAAAGACGTAAACTTAAATATCAAATAAGTTTTAATAGAGACGTAGTTAGTAAAATAAGGTCAAAGAAGTTTGTATATTAACATAATTAGTAAAACAAAGTTGATTTGATTTTTCAGCAGAAACGAGGGCAGCAATGGCATTTTTGGTATTTTGTGTGTGTTTGTAGGCTAGTAGCTGGCTGAAAATTTGAATAGAAGAACTAGTGAACGAACAGAATCGACTCTGAAGATGACGTAAAAGCAAAGCTCAGTTTATCTGAAGACGATTATGTTCGACTTTCGTCATCCAGCTGAGCTGCCGTATATCAGCTGCCATAGTTGTCAAAAGTCGAAAGGCCAAGTCAGTTTGGCTAATTTTCATAGGTTTGTATTGCAGAAAATCATCAGTAAGACGCATATTTTCTCCGTAAGGAGATATGCCAGTGACACGGTTGATTCTTCTTGGATTACAGATTTTATTTCAAAAACGATTAGGAACCGTGTATTGGTCCACAACGCATAATTATTAGGCACGAAAGCCAATTTGATAGAACAAAACTATCTTTCTAAAAAACCATTGGCTCTATAGAATGATTGGATTCGAAGTCCAAAAGTCAACCAACTTCAGCATGGAGTGCTTAAGCAAATTGTTCTCGTTATTTTTTGACAATGTATTATCGAACTTCGAATCATGCTACCCAAGTGATCAGTAAATTAGAAGCACAAGCATTGGCCGTAATGCTGACCAAAGGCGTTGCTTCAGACCAATGAGTGTAATGATCGATGTTTGTGAGACAATAAGTCTTCCCCTGTGAGTGCGTAAAAATGTCAACTGTGTAAATGACGATTAAAACGTTTAAAAACCGTAGGAAAGGATTATTCACGTTTGCTTTCGTGCCTAGTTATCTTGCACTTTTGACAAGATAAACATTCTCGGGATCAACGGATTGGCAAAAATGGTAGTAACGTTGTGCATCACGCAATCTTACCATCTTAAACTGCGCGTAGACGAACCGGAAACGAAAACAGGGCTAACGAGTACCCGAAGAAGAAGAAGCTTGCTCAGAAGAAGAGTCTGACTGTTCATGAAAATGCTCAAACATAGGGTCATAGTGGATCACCCACCAAAAGCAAGAACATTGATCATAGCTTCTTAGAGTTTGAAGTCACGGTTAATGAAAGTAATCTTATATGATCCAACAAAATTAGATGGTGTTTAAGTTACTGTTTGCGTATTCAAAGAATTTTTGGCCAGGAATGAGCCTACGGAGACCATTGAATTAAGCCTGTTCTACTTTTGAACTACCGATTTCAAAGATTTGTCATATAAAGAGAGATATGGCTCAATGGTGTTCTACAGTCTGACAACTTATTGAAGCAATTGTATAATGCTGGCGACGAGAAATCTACTGAGTCTCATATTATTAGCCTTCCTGTAACGCCGCTCTCAGATGGTTAAGGCCATTTAACAACAGCCGAATTAATGGAATAGACAAATAAATTGAAGATATTTTGAAGCGCATTAAATTTGTTTTTCAAAAACCAAACAAAATCAAGAGCCTTGCTGTAGAATAGAGACTCTATTCGAAAAGTAAATCTATGGAAGAAAACTTATCAGAGGAAGAATCAAAAAGATAAAGTTATAGTTCGTTTGGATCTCCTGAAAATGTTTGTCCAATTTTCAAAATATGCTATTGTTACCAAATTGAGATTAATAGGGACAATTATTTTTTCAACGCAAAAGATTGTGATGGTAACAATGTTGCTAAAACGTGAGACATGCCAAAAATCAGAAGTTAATACAAAGAGCTAATGAAAATTTAGCGAGTAGGTAAGTTGAGTAGGTTGGTGAACGTAATTGATTCTAGCGCTGAACTTACGAAGAACAGATACTTAGTTTACCGCAAGTATTGCTAAAGGAATGATCTTCGGAGCGATTTCGTAAGACAGTTCCTTTTATAGAACAACACAAAATTTATCTAACTTTAGCTAAAGCTTCGATCAAAATTTATGCTGATCGTCCATCAATATAAGAGTGCAGCCAACTGAAAGCCGGGAGAGATTTGATTCAAGCATTTAGGTGAAATTGGTTGTCTACTTTCGAATGGAAGAAACCATGTCGCAGCTGAAATGCGACAGCAGTGACAAAATCCATTCAAAAAGATTCCATTTTCATATAGACTGAGATATTCGTTGAGGATATTCCTTGAAGATATTCTTTTGCTTAGTTTTGCTTGGTGCTCGATCAGCAAATGCACACTTTGGAGAGTCAGCCCATTAATATGCCAATTGACAAGAATAGTGAGTTGTACTGGTTTGGTTCAAGAAGCAATATGTTGTAAATATTCAAGATTCTATCTGGTCATTCTTGCTTAAATAAATGGGCTATAAACTATATCAATCAAGTTTGTGGTGTTTGGCTGTTGCATTATCAATGGCGTAATATCAGGCAGTAACTTTTAGGTCTGCTGCAGAAGATAATTTCAAAAGTTCCCCAATATCGCACCGATATCATCCAGCTCACTACCGTCAAAATTATTTTTGGCGTGCTTGCGTACTTGATCACTCTAACCAAATCAGGGGCTCTCCTTCTTACAATCTTGTCTAAAGACATTTTCCGAGCCAGGTCCTCTTCGCTCACACGTGTCTATTTTTTTGCCTACCGCACATTATTGAGTCTGATTCTAATTGATTGATTGCATCTTCTGATTGATTAAGTATCATTGCTGATATCCTTAGCTGTAGAATATGTGAATCTGGCAGTATACTATTCCGAATTTTTGTTGCCTCAAAAGAGTCCTTTGTAATTTGAGTTTTGTAAAGGTTTAACGAGTAATTCACAAAACTGCCAAGATTTTTTCTTAATATAAGAATGTCTTAAACCAGTGAACGAATTCAAACTGAATTAAATACATGCGAAACTTATGCAGAATTTCATATCGTATACACCATTCTAAAAGCAATAATACGATTAGCTACTAGCTAGCATCGCACAAGTAAGAATAAGATTTTTCCGAAAAACACTGTTAATCAAAAAGCATGTCTAAATGCTTACTTTTAAAAGCGCCACTTCGCATAATTCATTGTCAAGTACATAAAAAAAGGCCTGTAACATTTGTAATAGTCCCAAACTTTCAATAAAGAATCAGCTTGTGGCAGAAGCACATAATCATTTTCGTTGTGTGGACTTTCGCTTGGTCTATTTTAATCTGTGGCCTTATCGTCCCTCCTATTACTCGAGAGAAAGTGGCAATATTTAAGCAAAAACCTATTGTAATGCGTAATATATAAAATACAAGCAGTAAAACAAGAGATTAGATGTTTCCTCAGAACAGTCATCTCTAAACCAGCATATCTATACGCATACTTATACGAATCTATGTAGAATTGTACCCGAGGAGCGGAAGTGAAATCATCGGAATAAATAGGTCATAACAACCATTTGAACTTTATCATCGCATGGGGAATAAAACACGAGAAACACCCACGGCAACTGAAATATGTAATTGCTAAAGACAGGACCATTTTTCTCTTGCACGCAGGACCGTTAATAGGAATGGGGGAAGTACGCTTAAAGTGGTTGGACCATTTTTCATTTTTCGCCTACGAGGAACATAAATTAGGCGACTTTCTGCATATCAATCTGGATTACGCCGATAAATCACAGTTCGAGGGGTATCGCAGAAACAACCCGTCCGATTTAACATAGGCCGAAAGCAGGAGCTTGAGCAAAGAGGGAAGGCGAGTAAGGATGGTGCTGAAAAGATTACAGGAGCCTGAGCAAAACTTTAAAGTCAATTGAAGCTAATCGAAAAAAAAAGAGTTAAATACTTTCATGTGCCACGCTTTTCACTGTTGGGAAAAATTAATAAGAAAGAATTCTTAATTAATGCCTCGAAAACGTGATGGAAAGAGGCTAATGATTTTGAAAGTTGAGATTTTGTTGATTATAAAGAATAACGTAATTTGGTGGTTAAGATATGACAGCTGAATTTGATTGGATAATGTTTATGGAAAATTATACTGTACAAACAATTTTACATGAACACAAAAAAGGTAAAATTAATTATGATTTAAATAGATAAACAATTAATGCCGAAAGCTACTACATGGAAGTAAACAGCATATAATGTGGTTTATTCTAGACTACAAACATCATCACATGTCAAAAATTACCATACATATAACTATCACTTTATTATTGCTGCCGAAATAGATATTTCAAAATCAATCCGAAAATGTTAAGTGAAGATTTGGGAAAAAATGCGTTCTTCTGGCTCACTGATTGTATTCAGTTTTAGTTATTATTTTTGCAAAGTGATACAACAGACAATAGCTCGGAAGCGAGCTATTGTCTGTTGTATGTCTGCTGTGCAGCGAGCTATTGTCTGTTGATACAATAGCTCGGAAGCGAACCTTAAAAGATATAATGCACAGAAACTGCTAGAAACACTGATTTTCGAAGAAAAGTAGAGAAATTTTGTATATTTCGATTGCATGTTCTATTACAAGTACTCCTTTTTATAACCGACCTGTATTGAAGATCATGAACCACTTTGAACCAATAGCTACATTGAAATTCATAAAGCAGGAATATATCCAGGACTACCACTTGCATGAATTTCAAAATGTTGTCATTGTCGGACGGCAAGAATCTACAGGATTTTGATCCCATTTTTTGATGTTCAGTTTGTTGTTCTGTACATTATGGTTCCGAATATACGCTGCTGAGGTCTTTACAGTCTTTCGAGGGCGAAAAGGTCCAGTAAGCACCAAACTGGGATTGACTGCGAATGGTGCATAGCCAGTTTAGGGCAAATTTAGCAAACACTTATGCTAAGGAGGCCCAACGTTACAGATTGTGGTGCCGCCAAAAAAGCTTCGTCCAAGGGCAAAAAAACATGGATGCGAAACCATAGCTTAAACTGTGCCGTGGATCGTTTCGCTGCTAAACTAGCTCCGAAGTTTATACAGGCTACGGTTAGCCAGATGTCAAAAGTTGGCCAGTTGTCATAAAAATTGGTTGATGACACAGATAAATCGTTGAGTACTAATCTTGCCAAAGATGTCAAAGCCTGAAAATGGCTTAGTTTTCTTTCAGAATCCTTTTTAAGCTCATGAAATCATCCGTCATTAGAAAACCATGTCAAACCCTAAATGTTCCAGGCATTTTGAGATCTTTCAGGGTGTGGGTTGTCCCCACGACTGTTGGGATGATGAAAGGTTAATAACAAAGAAATATAAACTTATCAAAATAAATCAACCTGAGCAGATAGTGGCGTCTCGGCGGATGACGGTTGACACTTGAAAGATAGCTGACAGCCAAGATGTACTTTTGTGGGATATTCTGCAATGCTTCTGCTTGAATGTTTCATCAACTGTCATTTGCGATCATGAAGTCCCATGACTTTACCAGAAATTTAGTGAAGTCCTAAATATGTGGAAAATATGTTATGCCGGAAAAATATCAGAAAATTACGGGGTTTTGAATAAAATTGAAGGAGACAAAGGGATTCAGTGTTGGATTATCGAATGTGAAGGACGTAAAATAGGAAAAAGTGAAATAAGTTCTGATAGAGACATTGTTTTAAAATAAGACATGGAAGTTTAGATTTTAAAATTATTAATATCAAACGCTAAGTAAATTCGGGTAATAAAAGGAGAAATACAAAAAAAAAATCAACTGCAATGAGATCGAGTTTAGAGTGGCTGATGAGCAATGGACTGTTAACCAACTATATGGTGGAATTTATTAGATTTCGAGCTGAGGATGGTTTGAAATCCACTATTAAAACAAGAAAAGTGGAAAAAGATATCCTGTTGCAGTAGTGGATTGGCAACCGACTGCAGTTGCAGAGTAAAAATCGATAAGTTCAAGTCTATCATTACTCTTAAATAATTTTAATGGTACCAGATAGGTCTCCTGATGTTCTGCATAATTCGCATGCATGATCACAACAAAGTTATTAAATATAATCTGAATTGAACCCAGTTTAAAGAAAAACCACAAACAAATTATAAATACGTGGAAATGTCTTTATCGAATGAATTATTAAATTAAGAGATACTATTCGGCCAATCACGGGCTAAGAATTTCGATTCAGAATTAATTTATTATTTTAAAGTTTTAAGATGGACTAAGTTTTTTTTTACTAATTTTGCTTAAAGATAGCGTATCTCTTAAATTATTTTTAAGTACTACAAAAAAACATTTGAATTCTAGCGATTCGAAGACTACCTTATTTCATAAATATGTTAAGTAATAGTTTCATTCATATCTATTATATTTTGCACTTGAGCTAGAAAAATTAATTCCGCTATAATCTTTTTCGAGTTTAAGGGTTGAAGGTGCTAGATATTTCAGAATTGTCAATTTTAACGAGATTGTAGGGACTTATCCACTTTACTTCTGATTTGATTCAGGTATCGAATCAAAGTTAGGCTTACTCAAAACACGGAAATTTAGCATGATCAAATGCAAAGCATGGATCACACACGTCAGCAGCCACAAAAAGATCACATGGGTTAATGACTTTGCAACAAAACGCAGCATTTATGGTCAAGAAAACTATGTGCACAGAAGCCTGAGCTATAAAATATAGCTCTTTGTGTCATAATAAAAAATCGGCACAGTGCATACTTCCATGTAACAGAGTGTTGCGAATTTAATCATATACGCTGTATAAATAGTTCCTAGAAAACATAGCTACAAGGACCAAGTGCAAAATTGGTTTTACACCATAGCGAAAATTCCCATGCATTATGGGGTTTCCGATTTACACATAGTCCTAGCTCTTGTGCATAGCAAATAATGCTATTATCATTTAGTATTGAATAAGCTCATGTAGCCTAGTGCGTAGAACATCGGCTCTTAGATCCTGAGGTACCTAGGTCGAGTCCGGGATTGGCCATATGTGAAATTGTTTAGTGTCTGTAATATATGACGTTGAGAGCTACAAATTATTCCCTTGCAAATATAACACAAAGCACCTACTCCTCAAAATTTTTCATGTATCGCATGCTTTGAAAACTGAATATTACGAATTCCATAAACCGTGCTACATATGTATAAATACATTCATTTAATTGATTTTAATGTATTTATTTTACCACATAATATATTCCAATGGCTAAAATCCACACCAGAACGATACAAAGTGACAACTTGCAAATTACTCTAATGTAACATTATAAGCGGAACACAAAACGTATAATCTTGTCTCTACCATCAAACTGACACCCACAAGAGCACTAACAGCTTTTGGTCGCAATGGTAGCGCCACGAGCCAATTATACTGAATTTCTCTATATCCGTAATCTTTGTACATATGTATGTACATATGGATATGACCAAATGGAATACGCTCTGGTATGCAAAGATGTGCATTAAAAGTTGTAAAAAATTGTGTTCTGTTCCTTTTTGTGGAATTAAATTGCTTTCTGAATTTCCATATCTAAGTGTTAATCCAACCAAAGACATCTTGTTTGCAAGCCTTGCAATTCAACTGAAGCTTCCACAAATGTGAATTCATTTTCATATCTGGTTTTTCACTTTTCGCCATCATTCAAATATCCACAAAGATAAGTATGCACAGATGTATGTTTTGCACTTCTGCCAGCCAGCACAAATGCTCATGAACTCAAAGGCATAAAGTAGCAAGTTTATCCTTCACACTTTGTAATCCAAACATATTCTAGAATTTGAAGCGTTTTTAAATATTTGGAATGTTTTAAGTATGATTTGAAACACGATTACCAAGAAATCTCAGAACAGACGATGATACTTCGCGAAAAAACATACTTCCGCAACGTTTTTACTAAGTTCAGGTCTTTGTAATTTGGGGAATGAGACTGATGAAGATTATTACAACCGTAATTTGTTAGAAATGTTCATCATAACTCGATCACAACTTCAATTCTCGCAAAGTATTCCAACTTTTAGGGATGGAAAACAAAAGCAATGTTGTTGCTAAACTTGCAACTAAGCTCTAAAATTCAAATTGATTGTATTTAATGCAAACAAGTTAGTACAAGATTAAAAAAAAGATATAGAAATGAACGATTTCGCTAAAAATTATAATTAATATAATATTTAAATTGGTGTAATCATTTTTATTATCTATTACTATAAATTAATATTATTTGCCTAGTTTCTAAAAGATAGGCTAGAAAAATAAGGTGGCAGGCTTGCCATTTGTATTAAGAATGGCGTTAATAAAACTGAATTGATTGAACCTCCAGCTATAAATCCTGTAGATATTACCTCCTGTAGATATTGCTATTTATTTTTCTGGCACAAAACTCAACTCACTTAAACTTGAAGCCGTGAATTTGAGACATACATAGGTTTTGAAATTGTATCAGAGCAAAGAAAGCAGGGCCGCTTAGTTTGTTCTTCTAAAGATGAATCGATCCAGGGGCATCAGTTGCAGAACCAATTCCGTAATACATATGCAAATTAATTTTTGCAGTCTTGTTAGCTCCTTGATGTTAGTTTGACTTTCCGTTGTCTTCCACCTCACGACCGCTCCATGCACCAACATCGGCCTCACTACACGTGTGAATATGTAGGAGGCCGCTCTGGGCTTGAGACCTTAGATATTGTAGTAAGCAAATCGGCACGCGAAAGTGCTACGCGAGCTTTACCTATACGGTGCTTCACATCAGCCCCCAGTTCAGTTTCCTATCTAATATAAGGCCCAAATATTTAATACTGTCAACAAGTTCCAATGTTATTCCGTTGAGGCTATATGTGACAATAGCTGGCACCCTGTGTTTTGTTGTGAAAAGTAAATTTTTTGTCGGGTTTCTCCTCAGCCCGGCTTCTCCCGCCCAGATTTTGAGATCGCTCAGTGCCGATTGCATAAGGTCTGACAAAGTTTGTGGAAACGCAACCTTCACAAGTACCACAATGTCTTTGGCATACGCCACCACCTCAAAGCTACTGGCCCCTAAATTCTGCAGTATTTCGTTGACTATCAGGATCCAGAAAAAAAGGCGATGTAATCTTCCATTGTGGTGCTCCGGTTTCGACTATGCTCTCCGCTTTGGCCTCCGAAAATGAAGCTTCAATCTGCCTATTTTTGAGCAAGTCCAAGGCCCAGGTCACCTAAGTTTTATCCACTCCATATTGAACTAAGGCGTCGATAAAACTCGTGACAGTGAAATTGTTGAAGACCCCTCAATGTCTAAGAAGGCTCCCAACGTGAATTCCTTTTGCTGTACGCCGACAACTTTGTCTAATACCGTCTCCACTGATCTACGCGCTAGATACGCGTGTTGATAAAATCAGATCCTCGCAACATCAATCGAGCTCTTGATGTGCAGATCAACAAGTCTCACTAGTGTTTTGAGCAGAGACGATGTTAAGCAAATTGGTGTAAAGTCCTTCAAGAAATGATGATTCAACCTGCCAGGTTTCGGACTGAAGACCACCCTAGCTTTGGTGCATTGCTCGGGTACTACCCCGAGGCGGAGGCATGTGGTAAGCATGATAAACGAAGCATGATAAACGGTATTTCATCAATCCCTGTAGCTTTGTACAGTCGGAATGTACCTATAGCCCATTCAATTTTGACCTCATCTGCTACTTCCTTGATCAGCTGCTCGGACGGCCGGTGCGTCAAATGAAATTGGTCACTTTGCGGTGCCGTCTAAGCCAATTGCAGGAAGTGAGTTTCTATCAGCCTGTCCAGACATTCTTTCGGGTCCTCCACCAAATCCCCGTTTTCCCTTCGCAAAAACAAAGGTACGCTGAGAGTGACGCCTAGGACATACCTCATTCTAGCAGCCTCTGTACTTCTTTCAATGTTCTCACAGAATTCCCTCTTAGAGTCGCGCTTGACTCGTCTTATCTTGTGTGTGAAGAGCGACAGCTCTTGCTTGTATCGATTCCAGTCTTCAGCGTTTCCGGACCGCGTTGCGCTGTTTAACGCACTTCGTGTATGACCGCCATTCCACCATAAGGTAGCGTTTTTCCTTAATGACTTTTCCGGGCATATGCCTTTGAAATCTGAGACTAAGTTCCTATTCACCTACTCGTTAAGTCGTCCTGGACTCGTCAGATCCAGGTCGTCTAGTGCCCTTAGGTGTCCATTTGGATCCCTTGAGTAAACTTCCCATTATGATGTTCTCGGGTTCCGAACTTTTTTGGGTAAGATACTAGAACTAGCTATATTCCAGCATAAACTCTTGGGTGGATTGAGAGCAAACGCAAGTGAGACACCTGCCAGCTATGGACACTTTCCATAATACTTGAAGTTGCCAGGGCAATATCAATTACATCAGCCCTGTTCCTACTATGTCATAAATGTAGGGTTGTTACCTATATTGAGTATATTGATGTTGGTTGACGTTAGAAATTCTAGCACACCTGCCTCTGTCATTTATGTTGGTGCTTCCCCATATTTCGTGGTGAGCATTTGCGACACAGCCGATGTTAGCATCAGCTGTTCTAGCCACTTCCGCCACTCTTCTTAGTCCAGGTGTGATGGAATCAAGGAATTAGAATTTATACAGGCCATTGTGAAGCATTCGAGTGGGGCACCGCCACCTTAGATGTAATAAGTTTGAGGACGGATGTCTCCTCCACAACGTCCAAACCTAGATGGTCTCCGGAAATTTTCAAGACGATTGACCGAAGCCACTCCGTCGTGAAAACGTCACTACAGGTCACCGCAATGTGGCCGCAAACAATGTTGCAGATTTCAAAGCAAGGTGACCCTTTTTCCGTCAATATGGCAAACTTGAAGAGTTCTTCACTGATCTGTTTAAGAATCACAAGGAGCGGAATCGCCTAAGAAGTTGCTTTAATGTTTTTCGCGGAGTTAATTTTGTACTGCAAAAACATAAAAGATGTTTTTTTTCGAAAAAAAATATTTACATATCATACAAACTGTTTCAAGAAGGCTGAAAAAACGTTGAAAACATTGAAAACGCACCACATTCAAGCCAACCACAAACATGAACAGATGAAAAGTAACTACAAAAATGTCCATTATAAATAATTATCATTGCCCTACTCAGTGAGTACATTTATGCATCCAAATAAGGGCTTGCTAGACATGAAGAGCCATCAAATGTTCATCTTGGTCCATAAATAAGTACTGACGGTAACTGAATCAAATAACATTTTAGGATGGGCTATTCAAATAGTCTTTGTTCAAGAAGAAATTATTTCGCAAAGAAAGCTCAATCAGAAAGGAGACTTTCTTTCCAAGGAGAGCTTTGCATATAAAACAACAAAAGACTATTGTTCGCATTCATTTGCGTACAAAGAGAGTCGATATTGTCATAGTTTGAATGGATTCAGCGAACGAAAAACAAATTATGGTAAACTTTGCAGGACTCTTCTCTTGGAAATCTTGAGTGAGTATACTATGGGTTTCGAGCATCGTCAAATAGGATACAAAATATATAAGCAGGAAAAGGTTCAAAGTTGAATGGGATTCAGAAAACTGATTGACAATAAGCCGTTTGGTATCGAACATACGAGTATTTCCAGGATGAAATCTGTAGATTTATGCGTATGTTGTGCGTGTTTTTCTCCTGAATATTGCATATCAAAGATACTAAAAGTATGTTCGAGACATTCGATCTAAATAGAAATGAAAATGAATGTATGTCTTCATTCAATGCGAGTATCAGTAGAATTTTTAAAAAAATCTGTTGCAAAAGACATTGTAATGAAATTGAAATCGTTGTACTAGTAAATAATTCGAAAAACTATGATTATCGCAATTTTTAGCCGTGTTTTTACCGAATCAAAAAAATCGTTAACAAAAAAATTCTGCCACTCTTTTTCATGATTGTGTCATCTGATTGCGTTGAAGTTTTCGGGATTTATTGGTTTGTATGTAGATTAGCTCCAGGTTTGTTATGTAAATGTAAGTTATATTTAACTCTTTGGTGCAAACGGGAATTTCAGAGTGGGTCATCAGATCATTTCGAAATTCGTTGTGTCTTTAATGAATGTGCTGGTAACCCTGTAACTACGACAAGCACGTAAATAGAAAACGTTCAAATCATCGAGTTAGAATGCACTAACACGAAATGTAAAGCTAAAAAATGTAAGTCTAAAAAATGTTATAACGAAAACTACTTAAAAAAAACTTACCACTATCAAAAACAGTGGAATATGTATTTTAGACTGAAAGACCAAGTTGGCTTACTAATGCTTTTCTCAAAATGAAGAAGTTTATTCTGTCGTATGATAACTTTAAATAAATTTTCGCGCAGATTTTCTATTTTGATGAGAAGGAAGCAGAGATGTCACTTTACTATATTTGTAGTAGATCGGCAATATTGTCAGCATTATGCTTTAAAAGTACACTCATAGCACTTTTATCTTCAATTGAGATACAAGGGCGGCGGTTTCGGGTGTCCTTCACTTAGCGAAAATTTGGGAGTCCGCAATACTGCAACGATTCGATCAAAAGCGAGAATTAAACGACGGATTCAAATTTTCCGTGAACCGTAATCGAATCAAAAATGGAAAAGTAGTCTCTCACAACAAAAAGAGTAAGCATAATTTTATTTGATTTACAACTGATTGAGTAGCCTAGTGGGAAGACTACTGGTTTCTCACGTGTAGGATCCCTGGTTCGAATTCAGGTTCGGACGAGGGTCCGCGATCACCTAGCTCTGATTAGGTTCCTGATTAAAATCAGGGGTAAAGTGAAATGGAAACTTATCACTCCACACTCGTATTCATATTGATTGAAAAAAATTGTGATACCTACCAGCTTCAACCCCTAGACCCGTACGAGGGTTTTCGTGGGATTACTTTACTTTACCACTGATTATCAATACTATTTTTACATAAGTAAGTCCCTATCTAAATCTGCGGATCCATCTATAATTATCTTATTTTTATGGTCACATAATAATAGAATCAATCTATATAATGATCATAAAAATAACAAAATGAACTTTATCTATGCATCCCACGCTGCGACTCTTCTCGACGCCATTTCCACAGTCGTAGAACTATTCAAAAAAAACCGTAAGGTCGAACCTCGGTTCTTCCGCCGATACAGTTAAAATCAGAATTCACAAAACCAAGAGAAAATATTATTTTTTTATACCATGAGATTTCAGTTGGATCTGAGCTACTGAGAGATCCTAAAAAGTTTCAAACGGTGTGGCAAGATACATATTTTCAAATATGCGCGGCAAAGAACATATTTATTGCGCAATGTTTTCCTGAAAGTCGTAAATATTTGTAGCGATACTTTATTATCGCTTAGGATGACGTTATACTCACTATCGTACTTTCAAAACCAGACAACTGACACTTTTGATTGAGTGCTGGATGAGATAATCAGTTTGTTAGTGTGGTGCAAGTTCAATAGTGTTGTGAGTGATTGTAATGTCGTTTGTTCAACTGCTAATTTATTTTCATTTGTTTGTGATGAACTGGTGTCTGTACAAGTGTTATGAATTTCGATTTGTTTGTGAAGAATTGTCTTCTGTTCAAGTGTTTATTCACTACGATTGGGTTTATATTGAATCGTCACCTTTTCAAGTGTCTATTTGTTTTGGTATTTTTTTTAACTGGTAATTATTATGCCTCAGTTTCCTTTTATAATAACATTTAATAATAACATTTTTAACAAATCCCAGAGAAAAGTTGCTTCAGAAAATTTCATAATAGTAAATATAAATATATTTATTTTTTATTTTTCAGAAGCTTAATCTTGTAACTTGATTGACTTCACATGCATTTCAGACTGCAAATATTTTAAATAGAAAGCTAGGACAGCTTGATTGACGTAAAATATATTCACGTTGTTTCAATGAAGTTATTCGTGCCGCAATACTGTAACAATCTTTCAACAGGTAGTTTCTACGAACATCCGGCCATACACATATTCCCTACAAAAGTCATGAAAGCAAGTAATAATCATCAAGCCCCATAGAGCACAGCACACCCTTCGAGCTTGATGACACATGATGCTCATTAGACCTTTGTGCTTTGCGAGTTGTAAGAGTCCGTTCTCAATCCACTTGAGCCTAATGAAGCAAAGAACATTTCAGGCCCATCACTACAAACGACAAGCAACTTAGTCGACTGAGTAATGTAAAAGGGCATCGACAACCTACTGTGCTACCCATCTAAGTAACCAATCACCTACAAATATATCTATTACGGTAATGAGCTAGGGTGTCGATAGTTACCGTTCTAAGATATATGTGATGACGTAGGAAGCAATAATTACATCTGACCAAAGTGTGGACTTTGGTTTTGTGACAATTATGTTACATATGACATACCGATTAGGCCTAGTTTGGCCCCTCATCCGAACAGAATCCTTCAATATTATTTTATTAACGCCTTGTTTTCGGTCCGGAATCTTGAAATATCCATATGTGTTGATAGTATGAAAACATATTTAGTTCAAGTTTACGATGAGAAGCTTGCTGGACTTTATCGGACTTTATTGAACATACAAATTACACTAATTAAGATGGATACTCTATATAAACAAAAAATTAGGCTTTGATATGGAATTCGAATATATAACAGGATTTTTCGAACCGCAACGAACACAATTTGTTATTGAATGTGACTCTTGCATATGTGTCTTTATATCTATTTCATCAAAGAATATTGGAATCGATCCGTAAATACTTTAAAAACTTATTCAAATATGGCAAATTTATTAAATGTAGTTCCAGTTGTTAGACTTGATATGAATCGGATACACAACGGGAAGCAGCAATATAGGAACAGAAGTTTAAAACGGTAGAGTAAAATTTTAATTAGCTTCTATTTTCTTTTAGAGCTTCTAAAACGGTTTAAAAGTACACTTTTTCAATTGTCGAGCACTAAGCTTTGATTTGGGCACTTTTTCCTTTATTTTCTACAAGTTTAGAGGGTTCAGTTTTTTTCAAAATAAATTGTGATTCACTTATATCTATTCAATTGCCTTTCAATAATATGTACTTGGGAGTTTCAATCAACATCTTTCGAAAAAAATTTCATGAAAAATATAAACGTTTTGGTACAAATGGTAATATTATAAAATCTGCTGTTTATTTTCTCCTGCAAACTCAAGTCATTCTCATGTCGTCTCAGTCTGGAGACAGTGATGAAGGGCTGAAGTCGACCATTCCATGAGCCATTGGATTGAATCTTAATGAGTTCCCGCTTCCTCTGAGGAAGAGACGGTTTCGTTACTGAACCAACCTAGTTTCTTTGTCACATTTTTCCTACACACCCTTGACGAAACTTCGGTTTCCATTTCTTTTAACAACCGTGCCTCAGGTGTCCTTTTGCTTAACTGTTCCAATATTGTAGAGCTCAATCCGTTGTTGATTTTCTGGGTATATTGGACATTTGCCATACGCGCTCCTCGTCACTTTACGGACTCTAATGTTGCTTTGAGAAGCCTGCTTTGTCAACGTTTATCAGCCAAATGAAGTGCTTGTTAAGTTAAAGCGTACTCCGCTGTTTCATTCCGATATTTTAGATCCGACGTTGCGCAGTGTTAATTGCTCTATGAACTGAGCTACTAGCTGCCGCAAAATGTCTCCTAGCTTCTGTGCACGCTTTTTGAGCTGCAAGCGATGAAATTCGTTTAGGTGGTCTTTGCTGTAACTCATATTTTCAATGCTGATCAGGACACTGATTGGGGAATAATTGACCACTGGAATGAGTTGAAGTAATGTTACTGCAACTCCTCTTTATACCGTTAGTGTGGGCATGGTCGTTCCAACGGTTTCCTGTTCGTAAACTGTTTCTTGCAGATAGTCCGAAAAATCCGTTTATTGAAAATTGTTCTTCTGGGTTCTCTACTGCAAGTTAATTCAGCTGAAATAGTGCCCACGGTATTGGAGCGGGCCAGGCTCGTTTTCAGCAGATCGATTTCGTTTCCAATTTTTGCCAACTACTGCTTCACTTCCACCATTTGCATGCCCAGCTCCTGTTTTACGTCTGCAGCCTAAGTTTCGAGCCGTGGAACTGTTGCTCGATTTCCGTCAACTACACCTCACTATTTTTAGCCCGCTATTCCTGTTGCTTTCCTAATGTCTGCAGCTTGTTGGTCTAATTTTTGAATAAATTGCTTTTGTGGTATATAGCCTAATTTTATTCAAATTCTACTTCAATTGCTCTTAAGTGACAGCAGCGTGGCTCACTTCAGATTTTTGTTTCACATTGAAAGCCATTTCCATCAACGGATTCTTCTACACATTGTCTTGTTCTTCATTGCTCTTTATGCTTCATCTTCATATACTTAAGACCTTGCGAGCTAAGAGCTCCCCATGACAATGAACGCCAAACTTTTTTTCCCAGTTTTTCGCACTTTCTGTGATTTAGGTTTCCGGCACTCTACAAGGTGGACTAAATACAAGTTTCTTTTTAAAAATGCAATAAAATGAACAAAATTTAATTTTTTTGGCTTTATTAGTAAGAATAAATATTCCCATTAATGATGGAACACAATTTCGTTCAAGTGGCTGCCTCGGCCGGCTTCGCAGTAGCGCATTCTGTCACTCCAATTTTCCAAGACCTTGTTGATGGTTTGGGGCTGTAGCTCACGAATTGCTTAGATGAGATTGACCTTAAGTGCTTGAATCGTTTCTGGATTGTTGGCACAACAGCAGTCTTTCACAGTTTCCCACAAAAAAAGTCCAAAGGGGTCAAATCATAGCTCCAAAGCGGCCAATTAACATCGTCAAGACGACTGATAACACGATTTGGCAATTTGGTGCGTAAAAGATCGATTAAGGCATGGGCTGCGTGACATGACCATCCTGCATGAATTAGAGGTCGTCCAAATCCATGTCTTCAATTGCAGTAAAAAAAAGTCGGATAACATGGCTCTGTAACGTTCACCGTTGACCGAAGCGTTGTTCCCAGCCTCTTTTTTTAAGAAAAATGATGCCACCACTCCACAATCCGCACCAAACTGTCATTTTCTGTGGATGCATTGGCCTCTCACCAATAACGAGCGGGTTTTTCAAGCCCCAGATGCGGTAATTTTGTTTGCTAATGTAGCCACCGAGAAGAAAATGCGCCTCGTCAGAAAAGATTATTTTTCGCCCCAAATCGTCCAATTCAATCTGCTCTAAGGCCCAAATTGCGAAGCGATAACGAAGCGGATGGTCGTGCACCTTCAATTGGTGGGTCAATTGGACCTTGTAAGCGAATAATCCGAGATCTTTGTGCAGAATTCTCCTCCGGATAGTGCGTGAAATGTTGAGCTGTTGGCATCGACGGCGAGTTAATGTTCGTTTCGGCTACAGCAGTCACATTTTCGTCTGTGCGCACCGTACGACGACGGAAAACATGAGTGTTGTCCACTAACATGCCAGTCTCACGAACTTTTTGCACAAACTTGCGTACAGCAGGCGAGGTGGGTGCTTCATTCCGGCCCAAACTAATTTTCAAAAAACGCACTGTTTGGGCTACACAGCACTCACTTTGGAAATAAGTTTTCAATATTTCCCAACGGTGCTCAAGCGTGAAGCGACTCATTTTGTCCTGCGGAAGTATGATACTGACCTTCTGTCAAGACTTCGGGCGGAGAACAGCTTTCAGTGTCAAAATAACCTATGATTTAAAAAAAAAACCACTAGATGGCCCACCCGTATTCCGCCAATCGCGACCATAAAAGAGTGCCACTTCTGAAAGAAAGTAAAAAGACAATAAACATCTTGTCAGCAGAACAATCGTATGGATTTGAATCAGAGCTTCGGATACAGCAGAAGAGGTCAAACAACTTGTCGTGTATTTGATTAGGTGTGGCTCCACCAGGTAACACATTGACCATATTCTTCCCGCCTGCTAATTATATGACTCTTAGTCTATTTTTTGCTAGATTTTAAAGAGAACTATTTTTTACTATAACTATTATTTAACTATTATTTTAACTATTACAATGTCCGAATACTAGCTTCCGAACCATTCTAGGGTTGAAATATTCAAGGATGATTTTTCAATCATATTTTATACAGGCATTGGGAGCCTTCTATTTCGCTGTCAGCAGACTCCATCGTAGATCCGTAAACGTTTATGAGGCTGATGTTTGCAAGGTAGTATAGCCCTCCATTAAAAGCGTTAAAAGCCGATTAAATTAGGCATTTTTTGGCTAACTAGGAAGCCTACCTCGAAAACATGGTGATTTGCATGACAGTGTAGTATTTGTATGTCATATTCTTTTATTATCTTAAAGCGCCCAGATTTAGTTATTTCATTCAAAACAATTGTAACTTTTTTTAATCCGTAGAGCGCAGGTCGCTGATTCCACAAAGCAAGTCCAAATTAGTCAAATGATAAACTTAAAAGTGCGCCTCTTTTCGGTTTTAGCTCCCACGCTATAAGCTACGAAATTCAACCATTACGATAAGCATTTTATTGCAAATCTTGGTCAAACGATCAATTCTGAGATGAACGTGACCATCAGCAAAAATTCTTTTCCAACATTATTAAGTAAATACTGGCTGTCGCGCTAATATAAAAGTTATTTTGAATTCACTTAAAACTAAGGGTGATCAATTCACCTCACAAACTTTTACTGGTAACATTTATAATATACAAGTATTTTAAGTGTGAAAATGGAAATGTACTGCAGTACTGTCAAAGTTATCTCACATACTTGTTGTGAGCACATACATATGTTAGTATATAGCTAGGCATAATGCTGGTGTAAATTTGACGTGCGATTCCTCCCATTTCCACACGAAAACCGTCACTACTGCTGCACTTGTGCATCGCAAACCGCAACAACGATAGCTCGTGATATTCAGCACACTGAAAATATTTATGCAGTACGTTTATTTTCTGGACGTGCTCGGGAAAATTTATCGCTCGACCGTTTGCTGCAAGATAAGCAAGCAATATTTCAGCACCCAGCGGTGATGTCGAAGCTCAGGCATGCCGCTAAGATTCTAGTCCGATACCAACAGGCAGCTGCCTGTCCACATCCTGATATGCGAGACCCCTATGGTCCATAAGCTTAGGGAGGAATTTTTCACAGCAGAACGTACGAAAATGCATTTGATGAATTATTCATTTGCTTCCATTGCACTTGCAGACTTCTTATTCAGAAACTCCTTCTTGCAATTTCCAAGGCGAACTGTCTAAATGTCCACTATTCAAAATATTGATATGCAATGGCAGCGAAGGAATGTGTTCCTAGATGTCAAAAAAAAAACTCTTGTCGGTGAAATCAATACTTGGTTTGTGTTCACTCAACGAAGACATCGGTTTTGAGTAATGCTGGATTCTTGTGACCTGTCAATGGGTACTCAATCATTCGGTAAAGAATTCAAATTTCTTGCACGTAAACACACATTTGCCTTGATAGTTTGAAATAGGGCACCGCCAGGTAAGATTGTATACAAACAGATAAGTCTGCAACAATTTCTCGAAACGTATTTTCGATCGATTCATTTCAAGTAAACAAAGAACAGGGCTGTAGTTTGATCTAAAAGATCCGAAATTAATAAAGTTTGTAAAATTTATGAATTCAATTCTTACAATTGCTTACTGGTTACAACTTCAATCCTAAGAAAGAGTATCACACAGCTATCTGATCAGACACAATGTTGCATTGACAGCAGTTGGAAACGCAAGTAAACAAGAAAACACAATAACAATATTACAAAATATCCTAGGATTGAATTGTAAGCGAATCGAAAGTTGATATCTTGGACTATCGACACAAGCATGCAAATTATAGCACTCTCCGCTTTTCATTCACCACCATTCTCTCCAAATATTCAATTTTCTCAATTTCGCCGTTTAAGTTTTCAACTAGATGGTGAAATTGTCCATTTTTGTATATGTAAAGTGAAGTTTCTAAATACCGAGCAAATGTCTGCAGTAAGCGTAATAAGCATCGCTGAATCTACAGCACTGTGTACATTTTAATACTTTAGTGTCTTGAAATTTAGTCTTCATCATTTTTTCTTGGAACTTCTTTCAAGGAAATATGTTTGGTGAATCAATAAAAAGTTTCTTCATTATACAGAAGTCTAACCGCAATTATTACTTTTTTAGAAAACTATATTTTTACTATACACGAAATAGTTGTTTATGATATTTGAACATCGTTACTTTACTTTTTTTATTGGATTTACATTAAACTGTAACTAATTGAATTATAGCAACTGCATTTTTTTAGTAATTATTCTTTTATCGTTATTGACGTATTTGTGGTGATATGATGTAAGGACAAACGATCACTATACTCACTTTAAATTATCTGAAATTTAAATAATAATGAGCGTGTAAATCTACGCTGAAAGCACTCTACAGAATCATTTGAACAATTAATGTGGCGGGACCAGACTTGACCTGCAGTATTCAAGAATGCTACAGGCAAATGAAAGGAACAGGTGTAGTGAAGTAGCCGGACTAGACGACCAAGTCCCTGACCCTCATAATACATCTCACACAATAACAGAAGACGAGATCCAACAAAACTCACTAAAAAACACACCGGGGACTCGCGCCTATTTCATTTATTGTTTTTCCAATCGCACGGGTCATCGTTAGAATTCTCGTGCATATCCATAATATTACAAAAATTATTCGGCTTATATCAAGATAGAGAAATATTCTTTTAAACATCACAAGGTAAAATGTCACGTCACTCGTGTGGACATTTTTCCCACATTGGGCGCTACTCTTTCCTCAATCTTTGCTACATGGTATTATACCACTGTAGTTCAACCGATACCAATGCTTAGGGCTCTAAATTCCACCTACCAGCTAAAAACTTGCAGGAAATGTCGCACTTTTGGCAGCAGGGGCTTTCCGGACTACCCCTACTACACGGAAAGAAAAGTGTAATTAAATTATACAAAATTTGCAATTAATTTTATTGCAATAGTAGTAATTTTTTGCCCCATTACCTTTGTAATCAATTGCACTACACATTTTACAACTTTGTTGTGAATTATGTATACATGAATGTCTCTACTACAGCGCAATGAACATGTGTGAGTTGTAGTATGTAGTGGAATTGACTATTATTTGAAGGAAAATAGTAAATTTTCATCAAATTTGTAATAACATTCATGTTTTCACATCGAATTTTCGGAATAGTAAATTTTATTATCCACTGTAGTAAAAATCATTGCCGAAATTTCTCTCCGTGTAAGGCTCTTTTCATGTTGCAGTAAGCTAATTTAACTGCTGTCAGACTGCATTGTATCTCAGCTTGGACTAGAGCTGAGTATCACCATGGTAGGATCTTATTTATTTATTTATTTATTTATTTATTTATTGGCCTAATCCACAGAACATATCCCATTATAGATTACATAAGAAGAAGAAAAATATATATATGATATACATATAGTGTATATATAAAACACTATAATATGAAAATTAAAAAAAGAAAATTTGTAAATTCAGAATGGAAATGTAATATAAAATGGAACCCAAAGCTAAATCGACCGAAAAAAAGAAACAAACAATTGACTAAATTAGGACATATATCGAGAATATGACACAACGTTATTTTTTAAAGTATTTTCAAACACAGCTAATGTTCAAGGCAGAGGACCAAGGTTAAGGAGAAAAAAGAAAGGGGAGAAAAGAAAGAGGTGTCGGTACGGGCAAATGTACCATTAAAGTTGAATAATGTTCTACTCGGAGTGCCCGATTCTTTAACAAAAGGGTGAATGCTGGGGTCAACCAATATACAGCCGTTAAAACGTTTCAAAATGAGATACTCATCGAGAAACACTCTACATGACTCAAGGAAAGAAATTTGAAGGATGGAGGCCTTTCCATCCTTAAAATTTCTTCCCTGTAATCATAATACGGAATACTGTACTTATAGAACAACGAGCGGGTGAATCGCCGTTGCACAGATTCAACCGCAACGATCGAGTATCCGTAATGTGGACACTAAATTTGGCAACAGTATTCAAGAACACTACGGACGAATGAAAAAAATAGATTTAGGGAAGTGCGAAGATTTAAATAACGTTGGATCTGATGATGAAGTCGGAAAAACGAGAAGCCTTGGCAGTGATATGCAAAATATGCAAGTCGAACTTCAACTTTTAATCGAAAACCACGCCAAGATCCTTGAAACTAGCAACACCATTGAGCGGTAAGCCAAGGACAGAGTAGGAGAAGTGAAAAGGGGATGTTTTGTGGGTGACAGACATTTGATGACACTTCACAACACTGAAAGAGAGAGAACTCGCTGCGCACCAGGTAGCCAAAGCATCCAAATTTTTCTGCAATATGAAACAGTCACTAGCGGATTCAATCATTCTGAACATTTTAAGATCATCACCATACAAAAGGCAGGGCGAGTTAAAGAGGGAATCGTTAATGAACAAAAGGAACAATAAAGGGCCAAAAATGGATTCTTGCAGAACTCCTGAGGTAGGAAAAAAGGGTGTAGAAGAGCAAGAGCTAACAGTAACAAGACAAGAGCGATCGCAAACGTAGGAAGAGAACCGAGAAAAAAGGACACCGGAAAGACTAAACCCTGCTAACTTTGTCAGAAGAATATTATGGTCCACAGAATCGAAAGCCTTGGCAAGGTCGGTACATAGGACATCTATTTGCTTTCACTGGTCGATTGCGGAAGCAACGGTGTTTGTAAAAGACAATAAATTTGTAACCGTTGACGAACCCATTTGATCAATCCATGCTGTTCACTGGCCAGCAAGGGCTCTATTGTAAACGACTCTTTCAAGGAGTTTACTAAAACATGGCAAAATTGATATGGGACGGCGATTAGAGATGGAAGAAATATCATCAGCTTTATGGATGGGAAATATGTTGGCGGATTTCCAAAGGGATGGAAAAGTACCGGTTGAGATGCTAAGGCTATAAATTACTGATAGAAGAACACACAAAGAGAAAAGTGATTTGGTGAAAAAATTCGGAATGCCGTCAGCACCAATGCTAGCGCTTACATCGAGAGACCATATTATCGATTCGACTTTGAGGATTAGTAAAAAACAAAAATTCAAAGGTTACAATCTGGCGTGGGAAAACTGGTTTATGGCGAAGAGTTACTGTGATGGGAAGTGAAAAAAAGAGAAAAATTGAGCAAAGAACCCACAAGAATCTTGAGGTGAGGACGTAGACATATCATGAAGATACATAACAGAAAGAATTCCAGAGGAAGTTTTAGGGCATTTGATATAAGACCAAAAAAGTTTAGGATTGTCGGAAGTAATAGCAGTTTCGACATGCTCAAAGTAAGCACACATTGTTCATTGGCTGCCTATTTAGCAGCAGCCCGTAACCTTTGAAACTTCAAAAGGTTATTAATCACTTATCTGAGGGGAGTTTTCGCTCCAACCGACGTTGGCTACACGCAACTCCGGACACTCTACTGGATTTCGAGTTTTCATCTCGCATTCCTGGCAGAGATGAATAGGCCAATTCATTTGTGTATTGATCGTTCAAAACTGAGGAATAAAGTTGGGAGTGCTATATACTCCAATGAGTTGAATCTAAAGCTGTCTCTTTGTCTACCAGACTATTGAAGTGTCTTTTAGGCAGAAATGGTGGTTGTATTTTCAGACCATCGACTGGCTTCTGTTCAATCAATTATTTGGAATGAATATTGGTAATTTCACAGGTAGGCAAGCGGTTTTAAATTTTTTTCCTGATTCCAATGTCCAAAACACTATCCAATGTCCAAAAGTTTTGGCGAATTTTAGCAGTACAGTTGATTTAAGTACCTGAAAATAGATGTATTTGAGGCATTTGTGTGACCGATAAACTGACAACCCTTAGCACTTTGCTGCCGAAGGTCTTAAAATCTTTCTTTACAGCTAAATCGATGTCCCTCGGTCAAACTAGAAACTAAGCAAAAATACTTCGAGGACACTAAAAATTCCTGGGTTGAAGAATCATCATATGCAATTGCAAAACAGTTATTTGTCTCCATCGATAAAGGTTACACCAGTCTGCTAGTGTGTAGTGCTTTCCGCTGCAAAGGAGGCCACTTCCAGCTCTTGCGAGGACAAGAGTCGGCGGGCTCTCCCTCTCAGGTTTGACTGATCTTTCTTTAAGGCAACATAGCACCTTCAAATTGAAAAAAAAATGTTATTTTCAAAGGCTTGTTTTTAATTGAATAAAAAGACATATCTTAATGAAACTTTTTACACATACTTTATATGTCTTAGACTACATAAACAAAATTGTTAAAAATGTTTTGTGGCCCCCTGTCGCCTGTTACAATTTTTTGGAAAATACACCAAAAAAACCTGGCGTGCATGATAACTGCCCACAGGAAAGTCTGAAAAAAAAACAAAAACGGGGTTTTGACCAGCATCAAAGCGGCCTTAGAATGAACCAAAAAAAAAAAATTTGGTTGAAAAATAACAAAATGACGGCGTTTTTTCGAAAATCGAGGTTTTTTTCCCCAAAAATCGGCTATAACTAAAAAATGTTAATGCCGATTTTTTCATCCGTAGTTCATTCTGAGCATTAACATGTGCAGATTAACGTGTTAAAATTTCAAAACGATTGGATAAAATTGTTTTTCTTAATCATGCACGCCAACTTGAAAAACGTTGTTTCGAGAAAATCGCGTTTAAAGTTAAAATTCAATATTTTTTGCAATAAATCTTATCGAAAATTAATCTGCGATGCTTGGACCATACAATACACCTTCTTCTTGCTCATACTCCTCCTGTTCTAAAGATTTTTGCTCCCTTCGAGCAGTTCTGGCCTCTTTAGATGCCTCAGTTGAGTGTTTTTCCGCCTGGTTAATTCTTGCAGCATCTCTATGCTCTGCATGTTCCAGCGCACATTGGGCAATTGTAATTCCCATGACTTGCATTATTTTCAAGAAAGCCATAAATCCTTCATTAAATGTACATACAGAAATATTTGCAGCCATATTTAGTACGTTTTTCCCACAAAAAGTATGTTTGGGGGCCAAATTCCAAACACAAGAATTATAGCTTTCGTTATTATTCTGCGCGAAATTGCCCAAGCAACGCTTTAATAAATCTTCTGATGATAAGTTATCATAAATAGGCTTTAAAATTTCTTGTACCTCATCATCTAAAGGTGGAGGATGCTTGAAATTGTTTAATGCATTATCACCCGCTGCCTCCGCCTTGCGCCAGTTACACCAAGCCGTTTCTGCAACAGGACAATAACAGTGTTGAGGGTTCACATCAGTTGAAATTTTGTGGTAATATGCTGCCCAAATTTCCTTGCGCATATTTTCAACTGAATCAGGATTTCGTCGTATAGTTAGGCCATAATACGTGGCTAAATTTTTCATTAATTTTAGTGTCAGGTGAACTTTTTTCGGACCTTTTTTTGGAGATTCGACACTTTTTTTTAGAAACATCTTTAACAGCTATTTTTTTATTTTTTTGCCAAGGCTAGCTTATTTTTTGCTTCTTTTAAAGGAGATGACTCATTTATCTTTGTCTACACTTTGGCTCAATTCGATGTAGCGATATAGCGAAGTGAAAGAAAATCATAGAATCAATGATCTTGGGGCGCTTCGCTATATATACTCATAAAATTTTTTTATTTTAGAATTTCAATTTTATATTATTAAAATCATGTTTTAAAACCTTCATTCTAACATATTCAATCAAAAAACAAAAATCGATTTTTTAAAAATTTGGAGGTGCTACGTTGCCTTAATCGGCTTCAACGGTATTATACAGTTCTTCAAAAGAATCAAATAGCTTTCAGACCACAATGGCTAAAACAGAGTATGTCCGTGGTAACGCAATGTGCCTCTACTATGTTTATGTGTGTCTTTCAACAAAACTATCCCTTTGAAAACCGCTCGACCTGACCTAATCTACACCATTTTTTGATAATAATTCCAAACTATAGGGTATTCTTTTATGAAAGGATTGTTAATTTAGAACAGTCAGGTAAAAGAAGCCGATTTGATGAAGTAATTAAGTGCCACTTACTTTAATTTCTAGAGCACTGGTCTTATACCTAGTCATCGCCTCTTGAGAAAACACAAGACAAACAAGTACAACCATGAGCATACGACGGAATGTTAATCGACAGGCAGCAGATCACCCACTCGTGGTGTCTTAGCGAGCAGAGCTATCGACGTGTTCAATTAATTTAATCGATTTTACTCAGTCGAGCTGTTTCTAACCATATGTCAGCTGGTTTTGTGTTGATACTTGTGGTCCTTATTCTGATACGTTGATTACTTCTTGAATCTATGACGGTATTTCCGTGATGGTATTCTTCGTCTCCTGATGTATTGGAACATACACTTTTTCAAATTCATTCCAATGTATATACTATTAAATTGAACGTATCAGAAGTTTTGATCAATGGAGCTCATCCAAATAAAGTTTAAGAGACCGTAATACTTTGCAACATAACAGAACAGAAACACTGATGAAACACTAGTAACAATGCATTTTGTTGTAAGCTATAGCTCAACCTATGAGATATTTCTAGGCTCACAGTCCCAGGTAAAATATTAATCTCAGTTTTTTACTCTGTTGTCTACAGTACTGTCATTTTTTAGATGACTTCTACAACATAAAATATTAATATCCTTCCAGTAAAACTTTCATTCAAGTACTGTTTCGAATTTTAAATATTTGACTATATCATTGAAATTGAACAGCATGAATGCCGATTACTTTAAGTACACACAAGTTCTGTACTTCATATCCGCCCAACAAATGGAGTGAAATTTCCATTTGAATCCTTAAAAGTTCAGCCATCACATCATGTACGTATAGGAGTATAATCTATATGTTAACCGTTCCCTTGGCCTCCACTTTCCTATATCGTATCGGCAAGCACCGAAAGCTTGCAAATTGCTTCACTCATATTCTTTCTAGAGTGCCAGCAGTTACGCTTTTGGTACACCAATATCTATGAATCATATTTCATTTTATTTAATATAATGTAACAACTCTAAAAGATCTTTTTAAATTTGACTTTCACGAAACAGCGCGAAAGCATACTTCACTGTGAATACTTATTTATTTACAGATCCTGACTCGAGGATATTTTTGTGGAACACGGAACAATCTGATGAATTTTAAATGCGCGTTTCCCATTAAAAGTCGATCGAGGAGATTTTCTTAAATTACTTCTTACATGCCGGTCACGTCCCAAAAGATTACCAGCTTCAAAAGTATTAACGAAATTTGAGTAATGACATTACGCGTATTAGGCTCGTGAAATTGCTTTGGGCTTTACCTTCACCTGGCATGGGATTTATTGACGACACACACCTAAATTTTAAAAGACATCTCGGATTATGTGTGCTGATATGCAATTATTATAACTGTATTTATTTCGTGCTAATAACGTGCACCAATAATTTAATTTTTTTAATTTCTTGTTTCTCTGTTGGCAGTTTTAACATTTGGACGTTGCATTTTATAATTTTAATAATTCTTCCTTGAAAGGGAAGCTTTTCAAAGAATAACAGCTACCAATTATATAATATCTTCCAGAAAAAATTTTCATTTCTAGTACATCATCAATAGCTTGATCTAAGTTACATAAATCTCTCAATGCTTTTTGTTGTGCTTTAAGTATTTAATGAATATGCTAATTACATGTGTGCATATTTCAGTAATTAACCTGTTTGCTCAAAAATTATTTTTGATAGGCAAGTGCGTATATACATCATTTAAATACCAGTTCAACAATAAATTATTTGATTATTTTCGGAGGTTTCCTATGCGACTCACCTAAATACCCTTTAGTGATATATTGCGAACCCAAATATGCGTTTCTCAGAAAATTCATTTAGTAACGCCACCTTTGATCTAAAATCGTTGTAGCTCTCGAACGGGAAATTTCGAACGCTCATTGGAAACAAGGAAACCTTAATTACCATACGAAACCATTTATAGGCTCACTTCAAGGCTTTCGCTACACCTACACACCATATAAATGAATATGAGCATTTTGTTCATCAAATTAATTTACCGTCGTTCCCATGGAACGCGTATCTGGCGACCCCCAAGATACTCGCGTAATGTTGTTTGTGCTGGCGAGGATAATTAGGTAGATTCTCTTGCAAATTGCTCCACAAAACCACCAGTGTGAGCACAGTTGGCACACAACACGAACTCAGTTATTATTTCTAATAAATTGCAGGTTAGTTGCAAATTAACATTCTCTAGTGACTATCTGCAGGATGTAGCTACCTTTGCGATGCAGCAAGTAGTTCAGATATTACTGTCGGTCCTAAACACACAAGTACGTATTCTTCACAGTATATTGTGGTCAATTGGAAACGGAAACGAGACGACTTTCATGGAGATAATACAAAAGACATCGTTTAAGAGAATCATACACTATACTCGTATATGTACTCGTATGTACGTAATATGAACGCCAAAATATTTTTATTGGTGCTTCGGTAGTAGTTTAAATTAGCGAATATGAGTTTCTTGGTATTTCAGGAAGATAAAAGTTGATATTTTCTCTTATAGTGTATTTAGAATATATATATTGTTGATTCGCATTACAACAGAATATCAACTAATAGATATTGCTTGAAAAAGTCTACAAATACCAATAAAAATGGTCCTTATTCATTTTAATATTAAATATACCATCATGCTAAAAACAAGCGGACATAAAATTCTGTCAAGGAAGATAGACCCAGAGCCTGTAGCCCGAAAAATTGGTTTAACTGTGATTAAAACAGCTCGGCGCAGTTGGGGGAAGTATTGGATAATATTTATCTGAAATCACACGCGTAGAAATAATAGGTAGCATCTCGTTCAAATTAGGGTAGGCAGCATTGAAAACAACCAAACTGAGACAAGATTGTTGTTGTATTCAATGCTGCCTACCCTACCCTGCTATTGATCGAGACGTGAAAAAACGCACCGAATATTTTACGTATGCCTCAGTAGATTGACATTAAGGCACTCCGCACACGGGTCGTTACCCATGCAATACGTGAGAGATGCGTTTGACACTTGTCAAGCTCGCGGAAAAACGAGTGTCATCATCCTCGTATCAATGCCTTCTAGAAGTACGGGCCGTCAGGCTACGTAATCGTTGTCGATGTGACGTCATGGCGTCAAACCATTTTGACATTTCCACGAGGCAGTGCCGACACACACCGAGATTTCACATGCAGTTTTTTAGCTAAAATACGAATAAAACTTTAATTTTTTGTGCGTGGACGCGTTATAATAATAATATTTAGCCATAACTTTCATTTTGTATCGACCAATTGTATCGCGATAGCAAATCGACACGGAACATCACATAACCTAACAACACTGATAAACATTTCGTCGTGAATTTTTCCAATTATGCCGCACGCACCGCATTAATTTGTGTTTTAACTGTTCACTAGCACTGTTTCGCACATACCACTCTGTTTTCATTTCACGCACTATAACACAACCCGTAAAATTAACATTTTCCCGCGGACGTCCCATAAGACTACGTGTGTTTTTCGCGACATTTGGTCCGATGCTCTGACGTCATCATTCTGCATTACGGCCCGTACATATAGAAGGCATTGCTCGTATCATGTCCGCACACGGGTCGTCAAGAAAACGTCAGTATGGGTCGTAAAATCATACAATTCGGGGCATTTTCCCACCTCCCCCACGAATTGTACGTTGCCGCCATCCATCGCGCTTGCAAAAACGACTACTCAATCGACTTGAGGCCTGCAATACACAACGCTTGAGACGCACTCAACGTGAACCGACTACGCTTCTCACTCTTCACGATAGGCTAACGCTCCGTTAGCGGTCACCCATTGATTTACATAGGTTGTGACGACCAAACGTAGAAATATCGCATCTACGACGATAGCTCAACGACCCGTGTGCGGATTGCCTAAAACAGTTTCGAGAATCTTCGTGGAGGTGATTGACACGGTTAGATTGCAAAAAGCAGCATACAGTTGCTAGCACAAAATGTAACAATAGATATATTAGCGTTGAATGTCCTAGCGGGCGCGAACTTACTGCGAGGCAAAGAACCTTAGTAAGATAAAGTTTCAGTGCATAGAAACCACAAGAAATGCTGATATTCAAAGAAAAGTACCGAAATTGTGAAGTTTTAGAAAGCACGTTCTACTAAATGTGCTGCTTATTACAAACAACCTGTATCAATTCTATGACTGTATCCATAGGGTGGAAAATCTCCAAGGTTTTCTATCGCACGAATTTCAAATTCTAGGAAAGTAACATAAAACACTTCTCAAATATTTTAATTATAGAAAGTTTTTCCTGTGAAAATTTGATACAAAAATGATGGAAAAGCCTATCATAACAGTGAAGTGTAATATTGTCTGTAGATTTTGCTGAATTCTAATTTGAATCTCATCACAAAGGTAACCAGTTTCAACAGGTTTCAAATGACTTACCATATCACATTGAAATAATTATAGCCCACATTACTTTCCACGACACAGTCCCTTTGGGTCCCAGATCAGCCGGCTGAAAACATATTTGAGGCTCTCTACAATTTCAGGAAGTGTGCCCATTTTCTTTATAGTTCGAGCACTTCACAGTAGAGAGGCTATGTACCCTTCCTCCCAGCAACCAATATAAGGCAAACAGTCCCAAGAGGTGTTGAGATTTTTTGGTAGAATGTAGGCCAGTCTCGTAGTCTTCAAAAAGTGTTTCACTGGGATTAAGTCAGCTATCGTACAGACTGGAGCCAAACAGGTAGAAGAGTGCTATCAGTGGCGTGAGGACCTTGACGGACAGAGTTCAGCGGCTGGCTGCTCTCTGTACCACAGGTGCTTTAGCCTCGACTCCGTCGTCTGTTCTGAACGTCCTGCTTCATCTCCCTCCGCTTGACTTCTTCGTTAAGGCCACTGCCGCAAAAGCTGCTGTCAGGCTTAGGGAATCGGGACACTACGAATCACGATCTTAATGCTGGAGTTACAATCCATGCAACACAACATTTGTGGTCATGCTTTGTCGGTGGAACGAGTTACAATCAACGCAACAAAACATTTACCGACACCTGTCACTGGCTATATTAACGAAACTGTTGTTTGATAATATGGATCCTTTAAAGTCTCGGAAAGTGATATCAGTGAGTATTTTATCCTTTAAAAGCTGCAGAATATATTGCAAAGCAAAAATGAGACAAAAAAAAACAATTTTCCCGGACGGACTATTTCCCGGACGTTCATAACAACTGGTGGAATTGAATATTTTCAAAAATTTTGTTGACATGCCAAGTTTGAGGTATGAACAAACTTTTCTGCGCAACAAAGTTGTGTTGCATCATTGTAACTGCTCTCATACGTTCTCATGTTTTCAAGCTCGTTTTGCTGTGCAACAATAGGCGTGTTTTTTTGCTCCCCTTATCTATAACTGAAGAATCCTAACCAGTGCAGACGCATTGGAATCAACAACAACTGCTCCTATCCATGACATGAGTTGCTGTTGTTTCCAATGCGTCTGCACTGGTTAGGATTGTTCTGTTATGGATAAGGGGAGCAAAAAAAACACGCCTATTGTTGCACAGCAAAACGAGCTTGAACACATGAGAACGTATGAGAGCAGTTACAATGATGCAACACAACTTTGTAAATATAAGACTCAGCTTTGCGTATTTCGCAATTCCTCCAAGTATCGGAGATCTCAAACTATTCGCAACAAGACCAAGAAACTCGCTGTCTCGTTCGGAACATCTAAGATTACTCCTGGTCCATCGCTAAAGTACCTCGGAATCGATTTCCAGGAATTTTTAAAATGTAATCCCTTTGTGCGGCGGAAAATCAAAGCTGCCAAATCTGCATTTCAACGCATCCGACCTCTTTTTGCCAAAAAGATGGGCATGACCACCCAAGCTAAATCCATTTGCTATCAGACCCTGATCCGGCCAATCCTGACTTATGCATCCCCAACCTGGATTACCTGCTCAAAAACTGTCATGGTAGAAGCGGGGGTATTCGAAAGGAGAATCCTTCGCTTCTGCACTGGCAGGCTATACAACCCGGTAACTAAAAAGTGGCCGAAGAACCTTCTCCTGTATCAGGAGTTGGGACTGAAGCCACTTAGGGACCGAGTTGTGGAATTAACGACAGACAGACGGACATGAGAATGGACTAATTCGGACACTAGACACCTGTACGGCTCTAATGAGCCATTTATGCGCCCCGCGATGATAGCATTGCAACGGCAGCTTATGGAAGCGCTTTTCGACTACACAGGCCACCCGTCAAACAGAAGGGGTTAGATTTAAGACCTAGGTTAAGATTAGATGTAATTAGGCTAAGTAACTATAATTAGACATAGGTTAGATCGTAATTTAAGTGTGAGGTAATGTTCAAGGAAACCATAACCAGTGTAATCCCAGCTGTTGTACAGGCTGGGTAATATCATTAATGTGTAAGAAACAAAATTTATGCAAAAAAAAACCAAAATAAACCATAAGAGCCAGCACGCCAAAATAGTATAGCCGTTAAATTTTAAGCTATTTTTCTGTAAGTTAGGTTAAGATTGTACAAATAATTTATAATAAAAAAATTGTCAATTAAATTCAAGAGCTTATTTAAATTATACAAATTAATACAAATTTTACCCAATTTACCTCTTTAGCATTAATGACTGCCTTGATTCTCTCATACTTTCAATCATTTGTTTAACCTCTCCGCTGTTTTTCAATGTATCTGCGCTTTGGGATTGATGGGTCTGGTTCACTTGGCTTCCCCCCATTCTAGTTTCTGTTAAGAATGACCATAATGTGTCCATTTTTCGTCGCCAGTGGTAATATGATGTAAAAAAACGCTTATTCTTTATCGTTGGACCATCATTTCTCACGTGAGCAAACGTATTTTAATACCCCTCTCCTTTAACTCGTATGGTACAATTTCCCTGCTTCTTGAACCATTCCCATTGCATGCAGCAATTTTTCAACGGTGGATTGATCAACTTTCAGTTCTGCAGATCGTTCTTCAAAATTTTGATGAGGATCAATATCCAACAACTCCTCAAGCTCCTCATCTTGGAACATTTTTGAGCTTTATCCTTGCCGCTGAAATCATCTATTTTGAAGCATTGGATGAACTAATATCTGCAACTTGGCTCTGATGGAGCATGATCGCCGTAAACGTCCGTAAACAAGCAAGCGGTGCTGTTTTGGGAATAAAATTCCGGCATTTTCGATCCGATATGAGCACTTCTTGCTCACACTCTAAACTAAAGTCTTACACTACGTTTGACAGCTAACATAGCATAGTTTGCAAACCCATACAACGAAGACTAAGAAAAGATACATACATAAAATCAACAGCTATGTTAATTAATTGAACCTAAGTGAAATCCACCAAAAAAGTGAGCAACGAGAATTTAGTGTGTTAAAAATAGATTCGAAAAAGGCAGCAGAAGAGCTTAAATTAACATTAAACTTTCTTCATCAATCAGATTATTCGTTTACCGAATAGCCAGAAAATTCGTATGATTCGATTTCGGATTACAATTTCCTCAATCGTATTCAAATAATACATTGAAAAGCTTACATTATACTATATACCGACAATACATTGAAAAGCAAAAGCTGCCATGGCCACTAATCCTCAAAGTATATTCAGATATGTATGTTCTGATCTATATATTATTTACATTCAATAACCTGAAATAATATTGTATTATATTTTGCTTCAGTGTCACCTCATATGCAATCCCGCATCATTCAACGGCCCAGCAACCAATCTAGCAAAATTTGCATCATCAACAATTTGAATGAATAAGCTTAACCAATTGAAATATGGAAAATTAGGTCGAAAGCAGATTGAATGCATGAGTTCGTGCACGAATCTCATAACCTGTCGCGTAAAGGCATAATATAAATTGAAGGACATGTTATAGTTACGCGATGCAAACGTGCATATGAAAGCAAATGATTTAGTCTTCATTCAATTAAATTCCATACAAATCTGCTTGGATGCAGGTGATACTCCAATTCGGGGTCATATTTGAAATATGGTTTGTGTGACACTTTTTGATTGAAACTATTAATTGAGGAAATGTAGTACGTAATATTCGGATTGTAATTTTGCTGGAAGTCTTCCTAGCTAATTTAAGTAAAATGTAACTCATTAGCCCCGGATTTACTTTTTGAATCAGGACTTTATGATTTCCAAAAAATAATAAGCTTTAAAATGAAACAAATGAAAACATTCATTTCCTGTAACTGAAGTCATTGTTTTTTTTATTTACGTCGGAGCATTAATGCAATTTACCCTTTGGTGTGAGCAGTGGTGGTCCTTATGAAGACATCTTCTTGAATACCAAAAGTCATGTGGTATCAAATGTAAACGTTGTAGGTATGCGAAATAGTGTAAATGAACAAAAGCATTACTGCAAAAATAAAATTATATGTTTTGTTCATGAATAAATCCACTGAGATGTGTTATATTTATTTTACTTTGTTATTCGCTAGCATAAAGTTTATTATACAAAATTCGTTTATTTGAAACAAACTACTGGTGCATATACATGTATCCAGGACACATTTAAGTCACTTACGGATCGAGATACATCTATTCACACAAATAAGTAAAAATCGACCAATACATCAATTAAACAAACTGTTTGCATTTGTAAAACCATGAACGGTATTTCAACAGAAGTATAAAAATTTGAAACTAACAGCAAGACGAAATATAACTAGCAAAATCAAACGAAGAAGTTTTTTGAAAACAAGCGAATATTGCGAACTAAACAAATTAATTCAGATGACTTTGAACTATTCAAAGCAAGTATAATTTTTCTTGAATTGCATTCCACAAAAGAAATAAGTCCTACAGGTGGCTCGAAGATAAAACTTTGGCGGTAGAGTTTGCTGCTGCTTAGGTAACGTTTTAACAGAAACCAGGCAAGGCCATGGCAAAATCAACTCAAATTGTAGCAAATTCAAAAATAATTATTGTTCAAAATGGCGGATTTCAGGAACGATTGTTAACTATTGTCAAACGCGGAAGCTCGAGAAATCTCAACATATGGCTTGGAGCTGCTTTACTTTGATTGATGACAATCGTTCAAAACAAGTTAAATTAATTAGTTTGGGCTGACGTTTTAGAATCAAAATGTGATACATCCATCACAATAGATCTGTACCAACAATATGGCTTATTGGATCGATAGGCACTCAAATTTGACTTAGCAGCAACTCACTTTCCGCGCAACATGTGTAAAATAGTTCATCTTATGGGTAAATTAGATAAGGTATGAGGTACCATTACTAACACTCTTATTGCCCGCAGCAATCGAACTGGTTCTCGGAAATAAATACTTATGCAGATATTCAATAAAAATCCACGCAAAATCAAAATAAGTGCCGGGATGAATGTAGATTCTAGCTGGACAAAGTTATTTTATGCGCTTAACAAGGACTAAAAGATCGGAATAGCTTAAAAAAATAATTAAAAAAATATATGAAGCAAAAGTATAAGTATTTTAGTTCTCAGAACATAATTTTTTATTGTCATATTATAGAAATAGATGCCAATTTATTTTCGATCAAAATGAAGTATTATTTGTATAAAAAATCCAAATTGGGTTCGATTCTTAATAGCGCTTTAAAATTTATCATCCTCTCTCCAAGATGTGCCGAGTAGAATTTGAAATATTTAAGCAAAAACTGTTGATTCTCAGGGAAAGTTTTGGTCCAGAATGTGGCTATTTTGTTCCTCAAGGCTTCATAAAAAGTCCGATTAGTTATAAAAGGAGCAGAATCCATAATTAACTGGGATTTAAAAAATATTTGCGAGAATCCGTCTATTTCGACATTGTGTTCGAAACTTCAGTGTCTATTGATCTGAATCCTATACTGATCCTCATCTTTTATTTATATTCGATCCCTTAAAGACCTGAAAAGAAACTTTTAATGCTAATTACTTTTTAATGCAAATAACTTTTTATGATGTTTTTTTTTTATAATTTGTTAGGAATATACAATAAATAATACTAATTTAAAAAAAAAAACATCATAAAAAAGTAATTACCATTAAAAAAATGTAATAAGCATTAAAAAAGTAATTAGCATGAAAACGTAATTAGCATTAAATGTATCTTTTAAGGTCTTTTAGGTATAGATTATAAATAGAAGGTGTGGGTCAGTTTCGGATTTAACTTGTTTAAATTTCATAATTTTGGCTCCAGAATTTTTGTTACATCTCAATTTATGGCTCGTTGTGGCTTCCTTTTTTTAAATATGCTATTAATTATATCACAATAAAAAATTCTCAAAATTTGAAGGCAATGACATCTTATGAAAAAAAAAAAAGCTGAAGAATTTTTCGTTTTCTACGAAGCAAAATCAGGCTCTCTTATATTCTAATGGCATGAACATACCTTCTTCAATCGGACGTTTTAAGTGGTTGAAACTTTTTCTTAAAAGGTTTCTAAACAGGTAACATTAACAATCAAATGAAAATAAACCAACATGTCACTGAGCAATTAATATAAAAAAGGTCACATTAACGAACCGCGAGAGCGTCTCTCGCTCTACTTGCATTCGACCGTTTTCACAGTAACTTCTTACACACTATTGTTTGCTATAGTGAATTTTTTTTTGTGGAAAGCCTTGAGAAAAATTTTCTGTACCTATAACCCTTCAATTTCGGCATTGATTTATTGGCTTTTGTCCACCTTAAATCGGGATTCAGCCCAGTGTGTTCCGTTTGTTACTAATGTTCTAAGAAGAACATTAGTATTAAAATCACTTTGGCCAAAAATTCATACTTCTATATAAATATATATATATATATATATATATATATATATATATATATATATATATATATATATATATATATATATATATATATATATATATATATATATATATATATATATATATATATATATATATATATATATATATATATGTATATATATATATATATATATATATATATATATATATATATATATATATTATATATATATATATATATATATATATATATATATATATATATATATATATATATATATATATATCTCAGAAACGCGCCGTCCGATTGAACTGAAATTTTCAGGGTACTTTGGTGTATATGCAGAATAGTGCCAGATTTCACAAAAATTTCATACTCTTTAACCCTTTGGCGCCGGCGGCCATTTTAGTGATATTTTAAATGTACCTATTTTTCTGTCAACAAATAATTTTCGCAAAAATAAAGTTTATGGAATGAATTTTGTACGTATTCCAAATTTGAATATCATAACTTTTTTGAAATTTTTAACCCTACGTGTGCACTAGGCACCTAAAATTAGATTGGGAAAATTTTTGAATTTCGATAACTTTTGACATAGATTATCAAATCATTATGAAACTTACTGGACATATTGTTTTTACTTAGTTGTAGATTCGTGTATGTAGATATAGATTCGTTTATGAACGTCCTGGCAACCCTGCACGTACGGCAGGCATTGAAAGTGAAAACCTTCAACCCATCGACTCTCCTGAAAATGTTTCGTCTTTTACAGTGAAAACCAACTCATATAGAAATCTTTTGTTTTTTCTATGCAACCAAAAGAAAACTTTTGAAATTTTACATCGGACAAGAACGGTAACCCTCCACCATTTTACCTATATTTTAAACATCAATAACTTATGTTCACGAGAACTCACGACCCAATTATCAGATTTAAATAAAATTCACAGAATGAGTCTGCTAGAAGCGATTTGGAAATGCGGCAACTCTGTGCCAGTGGTGCCATCTTGAAAAATTATGAAGAAAAAACTGCTTTTTGCCCTATGAATTTCGATTCAGTGACCAGATTTTTATGAAATTGACACAGTAGCTGAACCTTACTCTAAGCCGTGTTTGGTAGAAATTTCGTTTATGAGTTTAAATGCATTGTTAAGATCAAAGTGATTTCGCACTCGAAACAGGTTTGAGCACGTGTGGTAGAATACGATCTCAAAATCTGCACGGTTCTTGTACTGTGCATCGAACATTAGTATTTCTAGCGGTTCTGTTGCGCTAGAGTTTTGTTTTTATATTAAATAATATATAGCAACCCATATTTTCTCAGAACATATTCGCTCCATAGTTTCACGGCCCACTCCAGCCACAGGGAGCTAGCAAAACGACCATCCATCATTCATTGTGGTCGGATAGAAGGGTGCTCCGCTAATGTGAACGAGGGGCTTTCACGGCCACTTCTAGGCCGTTCTCCATAGCCTTGTTGTTGGCTGTAGCCATCCAAACCACTTGGCAGACTGTCTGCTGGACTTCCGTTCAGTTGAGATTCCCTGCCAAGCACCTCTAGTTCTTTAAGCGGCTACAATGTTTTACTAACACCAATAACAAAACTCAATTTCATTACTATAAAAAAAACAAAGCTGAACATTTTTTAGCATATTATTAGAAATTTTTAATATTTTATTCGCAATCCTTTATTTTTCACGTTGATAGTTAATTTGTCTGGCATGGACTTAACAAGTTTTTTGAAGGACGAATCAATTTTTGTCCATTCAGTCTAAAGTATTGATTCCAAATCTTTCTTTGTTGTAATAGTATCATTTTTCTACTGATTCTCTAAATGAGCACATAAGTGCTCAGTAACGTTAACATCAAGAAACGATGGGGGTGTTTTCAGCACTTGCGGACCATTAAGCTTTGGATCGTTATCCTGGTAGTATTAGAAATTCTCTTTTATTCCTAATGTTACAGCACTTTGTACCAACTTTTGCTTTCGAATGTCTAAATACTTTGTGTTATCCATAATTCCATCGATTACACAAAGTTTACCTGGATCAGCAGCGGACACACAGCCACAAACCATCGCCGAGCCACATCCATGTTTCACAGTGCATCGTAGATTAGGCGGCATAATGGTATGGGGCTGTATGGCTGCCAGTGAAGTTGGAAACTTAGAAATAATTGAAGGAATCATAGATCATCATCCATACATTGAAATTTTCAAGAGAAATTTGGAGCCAAGTGCTGAAAATTTGGGTGTATCAAAAAATGTTTACCTTCAACAAAATAATGATCCTAAGCACATGGCTCATAATACTAGGATGTTCTTGGCATACAAAACTCCACATTTGCTTAAAACACCACCGCAAAGTCCTGACCTCAATCCCATTGAGCACATATGGAACATGCTGGAAAAAAGGACCAAGACTCATCATATTAGCTCGAAACCTAAGTTGAAACAGGCTCTTCAGCAGGAATGGGCGAAAATAGAGCCAAGCTATGCAAAAAACTTGTAGAATCAATGCCACACCACCTTAAAGCCGTGATTAAAAATAAAGGCTACCCAACTGAATATGAAAAAAAATATATCTACAGTTTTTAAGATTTTTCATAAACTGTTTCGTAAGTGTACGAAGACTTTATTAGAGGCAAATTGTCGACTTTGTTTTGTTTTTAGTTAATAACTTTGTAATGAATAATTCGAATGGATTAGTTTTTGTTCCCAAATTAAATAAAAATGTTTGATGAATAAATCTGCATCAAAACTTTTTCAAATTTCTAGCAACAATTCATTCGTTTTTAGCACTTAAGTTTCAAATAGCTGCTGTACGAAAACATTATTGGTACACTGTATGTGTATTTTAACAATCCTTAACTCTGAAGGAACGCATTGCGTTGTTAAGCTCTCAAAGTTTAATTACTTTCTTTTAAAAATAATTTCACAGAAAATCGTCGACTCGGTGAATATGAACTTCTATTCTCCACTTATGTAGAACTCCACCGAGAAATGAATTAACTACGTGTCTGCTTTTCTCGCTTACAGCCAGCGTATGTAAATAACACATCGTGGATCAGTTCAAATCACTTACATTGCCCAAGCACAATGATATAAATTACGTCCTGCTGGTACGTAAGCGATGCGGATCTTATCCGGATTCAATGGAGCCTTTGTGAAAACCAAATCTCGGAAGGTATGAAAAGGAATGAAGAGTAAAAGCTCAAACGTATTATCCTCATTCAATCCTTATCAGTGTTGCAAATAGGACCAACTCGAAACCGAATCATTGCAAGTGATAGATAAAAATTATACATATCGCACAATACCCACAGCGCTCGATTCATCGTTAGCCATGGAGAAATCGTATGGAAATTACACCTGCAGTCGAGTTGGCGATATTGACAGGCTTTATTATCTGGTGTGCGGTACGGTGCGGCAGCTCTTTGAAATCGAAATCCAGATTTTCGATTATGTCGAGTGAAACTCTGGATCCGCGTTTTCCTGCTTTCGCAGAAAAATCACCGTAATTTCGAAATATCTTTGCCGGGGAGTCACAGCACAATGGGCACATGTAGATGTACTTAAAAGCAAGATTCCCGAGCTAACGCGTGCAAATTGAAAATCAATCTTTAAGCACCGTTCTGTAATGTGTACGTGCTGGGAAATCCGCTTTGAAAGTTTTTTTTCGATTGGCACACATCAATGAACCGATAATAGCGAATTCCCTATTCGATCGGAGAAGTTTGTTTGCAGGTAAATGTCACAAAGGTTGTTACTGCTAATTTTATGTACCAATGATTTACTTTAAAAGTGCTTGCCATGAAGCGGCCCAGAAGGCACCCCAGGGTTATATCAAATGACGCAATTAAAGTAGTACGTAGCATCCCTGAACCGTTCCTTTGACAACTAAATATTTGTGTATGCAGACTGAGCTCAACGGTATTTATAACATCAAATATGCAGGTATATTATGCGAAGAGGAGATGGAGGTATATTTCACTCATCAATTAACAATAGATTGAAATTATTTTTAGTTGAGTTCTAGTTAATTTTTGTGTGAAAGAAAAGACAGAAATCAGGAAGCAAAATTTACATAAAGGTTTGTGAGACTATAGAACAAGGTTTTCCGTTAAAAGCGCCCATTTATCTTATTACATATAACAAAAACGATTTCAGATATGAACAAAGTTTTTATTGTAGGTTAAAGTGCAATCAATGCCATAACGTATGAAACACAACATCATTCAAATGCAAGTGTGGATCCGCTGAACTCAATTTTCCACGACTTTTCCGCACAGTGTGGACGATATTCCAGCGATTTGAAGTTCGATATTGGATTTGAGCATCTCTAAAGTTTGTGGATGTTTGGCAAAGACTAATAACTTGACGTAGCCCCAAAGAAAAATATATAATGGGGTGAAGTCGCACGAGCGAAGCTGCCAGTTGACAGGACCATTTTTTGAAATAATTCGATTCCCAAATTTCGACTTTAATAAGTCGATTGTTTGGCCAGTTATGTGACCTTTGGTGCCATCTTGTTGAAACCACATGTCAACCAGGCTATTTCCTTCTAGTTTAAGTGAAAAATAACCAGTTAACATGACACGGTAGCGCTCACCATTGAGCGTGACTGGGTTGCCAAGATCATAAAAAAAAAGTACGGACCAATGACATCAGCAGCTTGAAAGCCGCACCAAACAGTAAATTTTTGTGAATGTAATGGCATCTTGTGAATGGGTTGGGGATGCTCACTTCACCAAATTTCGTAATAATGCTTATTGACGAACCCGTTACGCCAAAAATGTGCTTCGTTGCTCTACATGATATCGAATTTTTTAGCGGTAAAAATCAAAATCGAATTTTGATAGTAAATTTGCACGATCTTTGATAATAAATAATAAATTGGTAATAAATTGATAATAAATTTGCACTGTGCAGTATTTTCTCAACATATGCTGAGGCTGTGCGTCAGTTATATTCGTTAGGCAGCATCGTTTTCACAATCGACTCTGGCGCGGCCATACCAATTGAGACTGCTCCTCCAACTTGCGAACCAACTGCACGTAAAGAACGTATGGTAAGCATTATCGTGCTCATTCATACAGTACCAACAGTATGGTGTACGCACCTTACCCATTCTGTTAAGATAATATCTGAAGTTACCATGCCCCGTTCAGAATTGGCACAGGTAAAAGTTTACCTCTCCGTGACCACGGCTGACACAAAGGCCCAAAAGAACGCTCTCGGGAGTAACCCCAATAGATCCGCTATCACCAGCATGGCATCGTCCGACACGGTACGGTAGCTACTGACAATACACAGGGCACCACTACGCTGGACGCTGGCAACACGGGCTCGAAATTTCTTCCTTTTGAACGCGTTCGCCCAAATTTTCGCCCCGTAAAGCAAGATGGAGTATGTTGTCGCTATCAGTAGGCTACGTCTCAGTTCGCCAGGCCTACCGATGCCAGCCATCAACTTGCTCAGCAAAACGACGGCTCTCATAGCCTTATTACATAGCTTAAGGAAGTGGTCCCAGTAGGACAGTTTAGTGTCCAGCGTCACTCTTTCATACCTTACCGGCTTACTGGTCTGTACCTCTGCAGAGCTCACTGTCATCGGGGTGACATCCGTTTTGTCAACATGAAGATCTCTGTTTTCGACAGTACCATCTTCAGGCCATGGTCGGTTATCCACAGTTCCACTCTCCTCCTGATTAAATCTGAAGTGGGCAAACTCGGCAGTTTTAGAGGTGATTACTGCTGTCACATCGTCAGCGTAACCCACGAGAAAAATATCCGTTGGCATTTCCAGGCGCAACAGTCCATCATAAACGATATTCCAGAGGTCAGGTCCGAGGATAGACTCGTGTGCTTCCACTAAGGTGACAAGACTCCTCCAAACACCTTCGTCCGTATCGAACAGCAGCCATTGGTCCCTTAAGATAATCCCGTATCATGACCAACAGGTAGTCAGGAATGCGGAAGCTATGCTCAAGGGTTCAGAGTACATCTGGCTTCATCGCAGAGTTGAAGATATGTTGGGCACTTACCATTCCCAACAAAACAACGGGCCGGGTCCTGTCGCATGCCACCTCCGCTCTTGCTACCGCTGAGATGGCATCATCTGTTGAACGCTCCTTTTCAAAGACATGCTATCTGTCAGACAGATCACCGACTGATCTGATTGCTGACAACAACCGTCGCTTCAGCAACTGCTCGAGGAGCTTCCTCGCCATGTTTAACATGCAAAGCAGACGGTATGTGGATGAAGTGCCCGAATCTCTCTTTCCTTTATCGATGAGTACCAATCGAGCACTAAACACAAATTATATAAATCCAGTAGTAGTCGCAGTTGACTCTTCACTAAAATTTTAAGGGCTTCGACTGGCACTTCATCAGAATTCGAGGTCTTTCTGGTTTTCATTCCAGACACCGTGGCAATCAGCTCCTCCTCCGTCCCCCTAGATAACGATATTGCTACCATCCGTCCTTGACGGATGTTTGCAACATATCTGGGAGTGCCCGACAGCATGCATCTAAGTCCGCGAGTAACCAATTTGTACCCTTCCCCCACGGGCCTGAATTGACCACCTTGCAAACAGCCTGCTATTTGTGGCGCTTGCTCGACTTGATGGCTTTGGCCAATTCCTTTTTTGCTACCCTGTAGGGCACTGAAAGCTCGACAACCTGCGGTATATTTCTGAACCGCTGTTCTCTGCATCTGCACGTCAAAGCGATGCGTCGCAGCTCAGCGATTTCATCGCTCCACCAATAAGCCTGCCTTCTTCCACGGATGGTTTGCCGTCGAGGCATTGAAGCATCGCATGCTCTGCGAATCAGACCCATAGTGCTAAAGACAGTAGCTGCAACAGCTTCACGAGTCACTGGGGCCCTAATAGGACCACCAGACTCAGGTTTATCGACGTTACCAGCTCACTTCTGTTAAGCCTGATTGCGTTCCAATCAAGCGTTCTCCAAAATGAGCTGCTCCCAACGATGTAGAAGGTGATATAATTATGGTCATAACATGTGTAGTCCTCCATCACCCTCCAATATATATATATATGTAGACATGATTGATTATCATGACTCATAGGCTATAGGTTTAAATAAGAAAAAGTGGATAACGATATAGTGTATAAACCAGATATGAGTGCAACAATGCTTACATTTTCAAAAAAAAAAAGAGCAAGTTGCAAACCGTTACTCTGAAACTGCAACTAGAAAAGTTACGAATATCTCGGCAAGTATCAGCATGACAATGGTCATGACAAGAAATAAACCCAATTTATGTAGTTGGAAAAATTTACATCCATTCAAATTAATTGAAAATTCGTATTCATTCTTGCTTGTTCAATTTTCACTTGACTACGAAAACGATTTTAATAAAATCAACATCAATCTTCGGTAATCAAAATCTCAACTAAATTAAGTTTTCTCGATTCGAGAATTAGTATCAAACGAGATTTAGTCCTTCATTGGGATTAACAGCCGCATTTTTGCCGTCAGTTGTAAATTTTTGTCGTTACGATAAAGACTCGGTTTCAATTTGGCCAAATGTTGAAACTGACTGGCAAAAGTCATTCTCATGCTTAGCTTAGTTCCGAAAAAAAAACAATTCTTTTCCTTTAACAGTTAAAATGTCGCTCCACATTTTGCTGCGCTTGATTGCAACCAAATACAAGTAACAAAGTGTACCGAGAAACAATGTCTAGTGAGCGTAAAAGACTGGATAGACATCGGGTTCGAGTTGCATTATGGGCGACAATTAAAGTTGCAAGTAAATGAATGCCTGAGGTCATGCAGGATTAATGGAAATGCTTTCCGAAAAGTGAAGTTGAAGCTTGGAGAGTCAGTGCAAGTGTTGCTAGTCTAGCGATGGGTTAAAATAAAATGAAAGTTATTACATATAACGTGGGGAGTATTATTTTTAATAGAATACATTTCAATAGAATAAAAATATCTTGGAAGACCTAAAAGCTATAACGCGTCCTAACAAGAAATATCAAAGCCTTCGACAGCTATTACAGAACAGAATTTATTACTTAGTCATAAGTAAACTTGTGTAACCGAGTGGATAAAGCAACGATTGCAAACGTGTGTAGGTCCTGGTTCAAATCCAACCATGACCACATACCGGGCTTTGAGCTTGCCAAGCTGTACGTACATGAACAGCTTCAAAAGCCAAGTGAGTCGAAAAGCAAATCACTCTAAATTCGATTACATCGACTGTGAGTGAAGCTCCAGAAGCAAAACGGGCGAATAGGGATAACCTTACTTGTAAACCATAAGTATAATTGTATTTTTAGACTTCATTTTAATGAACACAGCTGATCAAAACCATCAAACTATTGCAACAATGAAGCAGGTAATCAGCTTATTACCTAAACATTTTTCATAGTAAGCACTTGCAGTGTATTAGCTCGTTGTCTTTTAAATGGCAACTCTGCCTATTTTAAGTGAATAAAATACTACATTCACAGGTATTACCATTTTGCATGTGATCTACTCTTACTGGACAAAACACCGCTTTACTGCTTCTAAACACGTCTTTGTGACATTTTAATGTCCCCGATAGCCTCGTCCGAGGCATTTTCAAACATCGGTACTGGTGGTAATAAATCTTCTTCTGTTTGCAGACCACTTGCTCTTTCTCTAAATTTAGGGAAATGAACCTCAACAATTTAAGGGATAATTGCTTGTGCCTTGTTGGAGATTTATTTTTCAAAAGGGCTAGACTAAGAAACTTGAGTTGCATGTCAAACACGGCCTCTTTCGGCTTTTTACCTCAACATGTTGTTCTTCGGCAAAATGGAGAAATTGTGTTTTGAATGCGGCAGTAATTGGCTTATTTGTGGGATTTATGTTTGAACGATTCGATATGAATAAATAAATGAAAGCCTTGTTTTCCAAATGATGTGGTTAGAAACCCAGTTTGAATCAGATTTTTGCAAAACATGGCTATTGCTGCACATAAATCGTTTGCAAGTTTAAATTTCCTACGATTTGCTAGACGGAGCTATAATACGCTACATTCATAATGAGAGCCTGTTACTGACATTATTCCTCTCCAACGTTCTTTCCGATTATAAGAGTTTCTCTTAAGGATGAAAAATATTCAATGAAGATTAGCATAATTAATTTAAACGCATTAATGAGATTTGAAAATCAACTTAGGCAGCATTTAATCTTTCACTTATGGAAGAAAGACAGATGAGAGTTGTTTTCGCACTGTTTTGATAGAAAATAGGGAAAGCGCTTTGCTAGTGCACAGGTGAAATAACGAGTAGAATTAATGAGATTTTAGCGACTGTTGACAGTGAGGTCGTTCATTGTAGGAGAAGTGTAGCTTACATCGCCTCCGCTTGATGTACTTCGGGTAACGCTAAATTAATTCTTTTTGTGCCTTCTACAATACATAAAAATTAATTGAAGTAACTTTTTTTTTGTGTTTTTCCGCGAAATTTCAAGAAAAAAATATTAGATTTCTAGTGATTGGAGGGTTTATATTCTGTTTTGGAGCCAATGAATTCCTTGCTTGCATCTATTTTAGGAAATTAATTGCAAAGGAAAATATTCAAAAATGAAAACAAACTTAGGTAACTTAGACTATGCCATTCTTCTGCAATTTCGAAAAAAGAAACAATAAAAGTTCTTCAACCTGAAAGACCTCAAAATAACGCAACTTACCTCATAATGCGCTGGTAGACACCTAATTTTTGGCCTCACCAATCAATTTTCACGAAAAATAAAATATATTTTTCCACCATACGTGAAGAACGATTACTAATTTCAGACACTTTGGACAGATATTTTGACGATTTTTATAGTAACGTTCATAATTATTTAAATTGAACAGGATTTTTGGAGAAAATCAATAAGAAAAGTACATTTTCACACTGATTTGTACGAAAATGTTCCGTTTAGAGCTATGTGATAATTTTCGCAGAGTATGTCAGCGGGTATAGAAAGGATCTTTTGATTGAAGGGAAGAATACATCTCTTGATTGAAAGGAAGAAGAAGGAAGAAGGAATGAAGGATCTTTTGATCGATGGACTGCAGAATTGCAGTATTTCATGTTGGAACTCTGTAAACTAAAAACATATTCAGAATAAAAAAAAACATATTCTCGGAGGATATTATATTGTTAAAAAAAAATGTAAACCACATTAAAAAGTTCGAAAAACTTAGATGGCAAAAATTGTTATTTAATATACCACAATTAAATACACAATATTAAGTGTTATATTTAACAATCTTTTCACGCTACATTATTCTTTTTTAGCATTAGCTAAATTTGTATATTATAAAATTTGTTTCGCAATCAGCAAAGAAATCTTTCGAAAATTGAATAAACTTAATGCTACCCCCAAAAATTTAATTATATCTAGACTAAAACTCAAATTTGCAAAATGCAAGGATAATTTGACCGAGTAAAGTGAAGAAAATGGTGGCAAATCATACACAATTTATAAAAAAATACATTTTTAACAATTTTCGAACCGTTATAAAAGTTTTGTAATGAATAGCATAGGTCGAATAGTCCTGGGGTTTGTTGGAAATAATTTTGATACATTTGTGGGAACACAATCCACAATACACAACACTATACTACACACCAAATTTTTAAATTAAAGTAGGCTAAGATAGCTTTCATTTTCAATGTACGTAGCATGTAAGTTTAGTAAGTATTTTACTCTTGTGTATTGTCTTGTCTATTGTCTTGTCAAATATATTTTTCATACAAACAATTATTTTTTTTTTATTTATTATTAGGAAGCCAAATACGCTTCCCATAATGGTGACCCCGAAAGGGTACGCTTACCTACTGGGGCATACCAAATGTTTGACGAGGAGAAGGAAGCACAGCAGCCACAGCACTAATAGCCTAGCCGCCGCAGCACCAATAGCCTAGCCGCCGCTGCACCAACAGCCTAGCCGCCGCTGCACCAATAGCCTAGCCGCTGCTGAACCAACAGCACAGCAGCCGCTGCACCAATGGGTTAGCTGCCGCAACACCAACAGCTTGTCAATAGCTTAGCCGCTGCTGCACCAATAGCCTAGCCGCTGCTGCACCAACAGCACAGCAGCCGCTGCACCAATAGCCTAACTGCCGCTGCACCAACAGCCTAGCCACCACTGCACCAATAGCCTAGCCGCTGCTGCACCAACAGCACAGCAGCCACTGCACCAATGGCTTAGCCGCCACTGTAACAATAGACTAGTCGCAGCTGCACCAACAGCTCAGCCGACGCTACACCGACAGCCCAGCTGCCGCTGCGTCAATAGCCATCAATAGCCGCTGTACCAATAGCTTAGCTGCCGCTGCACCAACAGCCCAGCTGCCGCTGCAAGACCCACTTCGAAATCAGCCACATCCAACAAATAACATGATGCTTCCGGCTTCACTCACCATGCGAATCCGAACTACAAGCGAAACAAATCGTTCCGTTATTAAAAATCAACTCAAAAATTTTTAGATTTTAAGAATTGTACTTGAATTAGTAAAGAAAACCCACTAAAGCATAGGTACAGTATAAGCGTTATAAATAAATACAGCCTTAATACATGGACAACACACACATCCGCCATCGGTAGCGGTAGCCACCAGCCCCGAGACCTGGCTATCGTCCATCTCGGCAGCGCTGCTGGCGACTGTCTTAGCCCCGAGAGCTGGCCATCGTCCATCTCGGTCCCGTACAGGCAGTCGCAAGGGCTAACAAACCACGCTACTTCACCTCCTCGACCTCAGCGTCATCCTGACACTTGAGGAGGAGTAGTGCGGGAACACAATTCACAATACACAACACTATACTACACACCACATTTTTAAATTAAAGTAGGCTAAGATAGTTTTCATTTTCAATGTACGTAGCATATAAGTTTAGTAAGTATTCTCCTTTTATATTGAAAGCATTAAATAATATTTTATATGCAGATACTATTTTATTTATTTTACATTAGGAAGAGATATACACTTCCTAAACATTTATTTTCTACTAGTTGTAATTTGTTTATGTGACAATTTGCACAATCAATCCATATGGAAGCTCCATACATTGTGAGTTGAGTGACGAGCTTAAGGCAGTCGTCTAGTGTGTCAGAAAATAAAAATCGATTTTTTTGTTTTTTCATAAATAACATCTAAAACATGAATAGAAGACGTGGGTAAAAGAATTTTTCGAAATTTGAAGCCGTTGAAAAGTTACAGCCGTAAACCGTAGGAAGTATACAGTGTCACTGTAGGAGGTTTTCGAAAACCGTAGTACTTTCGCATCGAATATTTTCGAGCCCAGCTCCTTACCTGGCTATTTTGTGTAACTAAATTGTACTTATTGTACACAGTACTAATTGTCAACTAACGGGTACCAAGAACTGTTCACAAACTCAATAATCTGGACTTTCGCTCCGAAGCATCTTCATTCTGGTGCAAAAGTCCTCGAAATCGCCACATTTCTTGCTGTGCTAATCTTCAACGAAGGATTCGAACCTATCTTAAAGGTGATAGAAGTCATGGGAGTAAATATTGGCCTAAATGCCCAAGCTTTCGTTCATCAACGTAACGATTCTCGCATCGACCGCTCAGAGAGACGCTTGAACAATTTTGCCAAACAAGCCCGGATATCCAACAGAGAAGGGAAAACGGCCTTACATAACTTCTCTGAAAAAGAAGAAGGTGTATTCTATGGTCCAGGCATAGCAGATTGATCGTGAGACGAATTTTTTATCATAAATTATGTACAACAACTTTCAAACGCGTTTTTCTCAAAAGACGATTTTTTCAAACTACTGCCATAATATCTCAAAAACTATTTGATTGATTCTGCTCAAATTCATACATCATTTTAAGTACATAAATAGCTACAAAATGAACTAAAATAATTAAGATTGGTTCATTGCTTTTCATTTTACAAGCTAAACAGACCCAAAAAAAATCACGAAAAATTGATTTTATTTTTCTAAAGCAGTAAAAAAATATTAGTTTTTGGAATTCTAATTTAATTTTACTTCACTTTGGAGTCTCAAACCTCACAATCAAAACTGCGTTTGGTTTTTTGATTTCAGAGAGGCAGAGCGGCCGGAATCATGGCAGCAGTGGAGCACCTCTTTTTATATATGTGTTCTTCTTGGCCGCCGTATCTCCGACTATTTTGTATAAATTTACTTCAAAAATGCACAAAGTTTGTCTAAATAGTAATAAAAATGATATATAATTTATGAACTATTTTATTTCAATCGTGTGTCAAAAACAAATTCCCCCAAAAAGCATTAAAAAACGGCCTTCACACTAGACGACCGCCTTAAATAAGAGCAGTTTGTTAACGTGGGATAAATAAGATATTTAATTAAAGATATTTTCGGATATAAAATTTTTATAGATAAAGATATTTTTGAGCAAATATTTTCAGTGTGATCTTTAAATGTCAATTTTTTATCTAAAGTGATTTCTAAATATTTGATGGTGCCTTCCCACTGAATGGGTAAGAAAATTAAGAGGGTTGTTGGGGTGATTGTGCAATTTTCTTTTTTGCCACATTAATTTTTATTTTCAAAATAAAACAGTAATGTACAGTTTTTCGAGTATGCTATTTATGATTTTTGTGGACAATTGATGGTAGCGTACAAGACTTCTGCGTTATTTGCGCATCTATCTCGTGCTGGTTAGGTAGAACTGAATAGGGTCTTTGTGGCTACTAAGCTGCTAAGCTGCATAAATGGCTAAGTAGTCTATCGGGAAGTCAGCTGTGTACATGTCATAAAGCGTGGGACTAATATTATAATACTTTGCTGGGTTTATTATAATACTATTATAATACTTTTTTCTAAAGACGCGGCTGCGAAGGATTCAATGATTTTTGTGGTATAATGGGGAATAGAGAATTTATTTAGCTTGTAAAGTCCTTCATGCCATGCAGAGTTGACAGCTTTTTCGATGTCGAGAATAACTAGTCCTACTGATATTTTTTTTTTTGTCAATGAAAGCTTTGGTTATATGTTGCGTCACTCTATTCAGCTGATACACCATGGAATATTTTTGCCTAAAGGCTTTAGCGTGACGATAAATTTCAACAAGTCTCCATTATCTGGTCATTTTCTGGAGTGAAAATTTTGACAATGTAGAAAAATGAAGACTCTGATAATTACTGTCAGATAAAATGTCAAGTATTCCAATTTTCGACCGATTTTTTTATTGATAAGACATCGGCACAATTCAATTTTCAAATTCATACACTTATTTATATTAAATGTCACTTTTTCTACCGAAAGAATGATGTGCACATTCTAAATTGGATTGTCTTTTGACGCAAAGAAATAAGTACCACTTTTGGTAAATTTTGAGCTAAATTTTCACCGAAACAAATTTCACGTCAAGTAACTACTAAGCTTAAACCATAGATATAAGAAGAATGGATACGAAATGGGCCGAAAGAAATGAAGCAATTTTCGACCTCTGGTCTCAATGTGTTTGTATAAAACAATAACAAATTTCATGCAGAAAAGTTGATGTGTTTGGAAATTTGTTGAAATGTATTAGTTTCCCCGTTATCCCAACCACCCCGTAGATTGGATGGATTGAAATGAATGTTTACATAGAGAGTCTACAGCGCTGAGGGGTGGTGCGTGCGGCATTGAGGGGAAAGCTGTTTTACAGAGAGTAAGATTGCATGTGTAGTAAAATTGCTTCACTCACGTACGGGCTCATGCATTGTGATTGCGTGTCCATTCTTTATATGTCTATGGCTTAAACCCAATCTGACATCACTTTAGACGTACATATGTTAAAATGACTGGATTCGTGAGTTCATTTGCTCATTTTAGGTAGTAGACTGATAGAGCGAAAATGTTATTGGTTTTTTTTTCACAGGTAGAACAAAGAACCATCTGAGTGTGAGCTTCAGGCTTGCGTTGAAGGTAAAAGTTGCAAACACGATCGCATTTCCGGGGAAATTTTTGAGCATTAGATTGAGAGTTCCATCAAACCAGGATTTCTGTGATTTTGAAGTGCTTTAAGCTAGAACTACACTGGTCTCACGTAACGTGAGCTCACGTGTCGTCACATCAGCTGACCACACGTGTGATAGATCTGCAGTACCATTTTGTATGGTTAGAAATACACTGGCCACACGTCACACGGCTCATGTGAGCTCACGTGAGCTCACGTTTTTGATAATCTGCAAATTCAGATTTTTGAGCTCACGTGAGAGCACGTTTAGCCAATATTTTTACCGCATGATATTTGATTTGTTTGAAATGTATAAGGTAAGTGATTTGTTGAAAATGTATAAGCATGAATACTTGTGAAATGGCGAAATACATTGATGCTGATAAATTGTGGGAAAAAATTGTAACAGAATTTTTATGGGCGCAGCGAAATTTAGTTAAACCTCAAACCGTCGATATGCAACTGCAACACACGTGAGCTGACGAGTGTATTTCCAAGCGTGAGCTCATGCTCCACACGCATAACGTGACGACACGTGAGCTCACGTTACGTGAGACCAGTGTAGTTCTAGCTTTAGTAAAATTTACTAGCTTTTTAGGCTTGCACAAAACTTTTCGCAAGTCTTTCGTTAAGGTGTTATGACACTACATTAATAATGCCATTAATAATCCGAGTAGAGAGAGGCAATGAATAAACATGGATATGTGCATTTGGTATGAACGAATAGGCCTCACTAGCCAATAATGTTAAACTGTTAAATATTGATGCCATAATTAATGTGATGTGCTATAATAATGCGGCCAGCCTCGCATTATTCAGCTGCTAGCAGCTGAAATTTTGACAAGTCGGAAATTGAATGTGTCATATTAGAATATTTGACACATTTTAGCCTTGATTCCAGCAAACCTTCGACATTTCGAAATCGTCACTGTCAAAACGAACAGTTGTTTTGACTCCACTCACCTACTTGTCTCTTTCACACTAAATATTTCGATCTCTTTTCTTTTCGGATTAATAATGAGATGATTAATGCGCAAAATAATGTAGTGTCATAACACCTTTACATAACAGAAGTTACTAACAGAATTTTTAATTATGCAATTATAATATTACCCCATTGAAATGGGGTAATATTATGGCTATCGTGAAAATGTTTTTATTATAAATGATAATTTTATCACCGTTTTGTAATAGTAAGGAGTTGGAAGACCAGTTACGTTTAAGGGCTTGTCTACTCTCCATAAATTCGGCGGCCCTTGGTTCAAACTGGGAAGGAAACTGGTTCACGATCTATTGTTTGCATGCTGGATTACTTCTTTAATTTCCTAGTTAAGTCAACCTTGTTTTTCTTTGCGAATATTATATCTGCTACGTTGCCATTGACGCCTTACGAAATTTCATTTACTGATCAGTGATCTGATTTCATGTTTGAAAAGGGATAAGTTTACGTTATAATTTTTGCTGATTGGTGTGAACTCGTGGATCGCATTCCAAATGTAGCTATTGATCATTACTTTTAACTTTTAAGGGTGTTGAGATATGCTCGCATATTTAAAATACTACGAAAATTGCTCCAGTTGATATTTTTAAAACTTGAACTTGTTTTCGAGTGTTTTAAGCTATTGCACAATGAGGAATTTCAGTGAACATCGGTAAATTCGTTGATAAAAAAGCTTATAACACCAAAGAATTAGACATTTCTATAGAATTCTCACTGATAATCAAATCTAATGTCAAAAGTCTGCCGGCACTTAAATAAAAATATGGTTCTGTTGGAGTATGGATGATATGGTCTTCAAGTCACTTAGTTTAGTAAAATGTTCCCTATTTCATTTGCTCTGGCACAGTTAAAACCTATGTCTCGAATTCAAGTCCGCACATAAGACATAATTATTGACTGTCCTATTCAACAAATTTAATGCGACTTTGAATGCTTCTTATTTGATTGATTTGATCTTAGTGCCAAGAAAATAAACAGTAATAATAGTAAAATGGCTATATCAAAAAATTTTATTCCGTAATACATTTTTTGGTTGGTGGTTCCTCCTCGTACTTTTTTTCTGATTCAGTGATGATATTTCTGTTCGGCAATACGAACCCCACAAATCAGATAATGACAAAATCACATGTTGCAATGTTAATTAATTTAAATCACTTTTACTAACGAAGTAACTCTTGCTTATTCACTACTATCCAGTTCACAAACGATTCATTCTAAAAACTTAACTAACAACATAATGTATTCAATTCTTCGTACTTAGAGACATAACAATAGCACTATTTAAACAATAAAACTGGGTGCAAACGTCAATTAAGTACTCACCATTCAGTCGAATCTTCCTTCTTCTTCCGTAAGTATGAAATTCCTACAACTTGACCCTGCATTCTTACTAAGCCTCTTATAAATTTTAGGTGCATTATGTATTACAAATTTTTTCTTGTATGGGAAAAAGCGATAGGAAGAGAAAATCTTATGTTGCGTAGCGTAAAACGTCTGCTGGCAATCTGTATTTTTAAACAGACTAGAGTAGATATCATTAGTATAATAGTTTTACGTCTGCATAATTCCCAATACTAGTTATTGTTATTCGTCTGCACACCATACAAATAATGCTTATGCACATTTATTACTTATTTTCTTGTTTAATACTTATATTTCATTTCAAGGCAGCTTGCTTGTGGTTCAAATAACTATAAATCTTTTGCTATTTCGATGTTGATTTTTAGCTGTTTCTTCTTCGAAAGACAATAGTGAAAATATTCGTGCCTATGCCCTTTTCCTAGTGTTTGGCCGAAACACTCAGGACTGTGCATCTGAAATTAATTCACCCAAACACATTATAAGAACCAAATTTTCTCGAACAGAGCTGCCGTTATCTGGAATAACTCGTTGTGAAAATGAATGAAAGTGAACTCCTTTGTTAAATTTTTGTCGATATTTCAACTTTTATTTCACTTGATATATCTTTCGGTTGGAAAATGTTAAAGATAGGGATAAGTAGATCTGCAAATAAAATAATGTAAATTTGATTCGGTGAAAAACGATTCATTAGTGATAAAGCGATATTGTAAATACGTTAAATAAAGAAAATATCTAAACTGTAAATTACGTCTATTTTAGTTTACCGAGAGTTTTGTTTGAAGGGAACGAATTGGCGCACAATGTGGGTCAGCGGTTTTATCCGTAAACAACAAAATGCAGAATAAAATTTTGATTTCTTACCAATGTTCGTGGAAATGTTATATTTAAATTCATTTGAACATTATGATCAAAACAAACCCATTTTGTATGAAAGTTATTTTAATTTCGCGAAAATGAACGTGAGAAAGGTTGGAATTGTTTTTGCGGGATGATTAAAATTGATAAGCTTTACACACAATCGTTTTTCCATGCATCTTGCGCCTTAAATTTATCTTCATATTTTGCACAAGGTTTGACCCACAGCGCTACTTTAGATTTCACAGTACAAATCAACCGATCTACATCAACATCTTATAAATCGCTCATTTTATCAGAAAAACTGCGACTGATAATTTCAAAAAAATTGGAAGTAATAATAAAACTAACTAAAACTGACTAAACTAACTAGATAAAAGTCTAAATATTTCAAATTAAGAGATCCAAACTGATAATCTATAAATTTAAAAAAAAAAATCCAATGATCCAATTAGGTTAAAATCGAAACTAAACCATGCATGTGTGAACGCTTTGATTGCTTTCTGTTCTCTGGACACGAATTCACACCTAATAGAAACCTGATGAAGCCGATTCGTGTCCAGGGAGTGTTCGGTGCTATACGGTTTCTATTAGGCACCGTTTCACACTTGTCAGCAGCGACCGAAAACGAACCGAACCGAATGGAACCTCATATATGTGAAACGAGCCTAACGCAGTTTTTCGTATTGAGAATATTCTCTGTTTTCGCACTTCTGAGACTACTACATAAATTTAAAAAAAATGTTAAAATTGTTTTTCCAATAAATATTTGTCTAAACTGCGGTTTGACTGAAATTATTTCTATTTAAAGCAATAATTTAGAGCCATTTAGAAAGAAATATTATTCTTCTCATGAATGTTTACATACAATCAATTAATATTGGTATTTTTATAATAGTTACTTATAGAATGTGAATGGAATGAAGTGAAGCGTGGTTTCGAAAGCTGGTGAAATTTTTCTGATTGCGAGAATGTGCTTATGGAAATATTCTTAGGGAAATAGTAACATAGAAACATTTTGTAAATGTTCCGTGCCATAGTGATGGCACTTGTTGGCTACAATTAGCGCTTTACAAATTCAGAAGTGGATGCCACAAGTAGAGAATCAATACTAAACCGATGATGTCCGGCTGGAATATGATAAGCCAATCGATACATAAATAACAAACATTCAGGTCGTAAGCTGATCTATTAAACTACACATATAACACTGGCTTTCAAACGTTCCTTTCCCCATCCTGTGGACACAAATATGCATTTATAAGCAGCTTAAAGTGATTTTAAAGCATTACCTTATCGTGATAAGAGCATTTCCTCGTGCCACTCAGATATCCATGCTGGGAACTGAGTCAATTGAACCTCCTACACCTTTACCGAACAAATGCTAGTGTCTGAAGAGGAAGAATGGATTGTTTCAAACGAAAGATATTTCAATATGAGAGCAAATTTTTTGCTAATAAATCACTATATTGCAATATTTGCCAACTACGACAACCCAAAAACGAAACTCACCACCACAGAGCATTGGTTGCTGAGCGCGTAGACTCCTTTTTATTGTTGAAAACTGAAAAGTCTTGAGCAAACTAACAAAAGCTCATTTTCGCAAACCATTTGTGAAGGAGCTTAGCGCCAAGAAAGTTTGCTGTTTGTTTGTAAATACCTAAACAGATAAGAGGCCGTTCTTCGAAACTGCAAGGCTTGTTACCAGTCGATAAGCCCTCAAGGGATTACGCGAATAATTAGAGAGAGATAATGATTCGGCTTCGAGGTAAATTATTTTATCAGCTGCTGTAAATACGGCTTATACCAAGATTCATTAAATTGTTTTTGTTATGAAGTCTCCATTTAAAACTCATGGCAATTGTTTACACTTTGACGAAAAATGTATAGTCTTCACAATGATTATGGTTAGTGCTATTTGAAGCAATTTAGCACGTCATTCGAAGGACGACCAATCAACAGCTTTCAACGACGAGCTATCGAGTTCATGGAATTGATGTATTTTCGGTAAGACATTACAATTTGATATTAACGTTAGGTTGAGTTGAATAGTCTCTCATTAAAATTTGAACAAAATTTGCTATAGCTTATTATGTCTTAAGGATTTATATATTTCGCATACATATAAATATAATGTGTTCTGCGTTAAATTTTGTTTTGTTGATTTAGGAATTTTAAAGTGATGAACATTATCGGAGCATCATTTGTGCAAATATTGCCGCAAATGTTATCCGACAATGGCTACGAACTGGGTCTTGCGCTAACCTTGCTCTGAATAAGTTCGGAGCTAAATCAGGGATAATGTTAGTTATAACTCCTCACTCGTATGCATTCGTCACAAATGAAGTCTGTACCAACTTCAACGCCCATATACGAAAAGGCTTATAGTGTACTACCTTACTTTCATTATTGAAAAAAATATTTTTTGGTTTTGTTAAAAACTCTAAAGTTTGACATTCAAATTTGGTTCCAATCTTTACAGTAATCACCATTCAACCAATTTTAAAGGTAAAAAAACCCACTTACAAAATTGAAATATATGAAAATATGAAAAAATTAAATTAAAATAAGATAAGTAGTGACTAATTAAAAGTGAATCTAACTTATATTTTATGTATCCAATATATGTTTTTTAAAAGAAGAAAAATAACGATCCAAATCGTAGCTAATCATGGCTGCGAAGTATACTTACATAGGAGGTGAAAATACGTCTCTGTATGAACAAAAGGGGCACTTAAGTCAGACCAGTGTCAAGAAAGCTGTTCTTTAATACGCAAAAACAGAGATAAACATATACTGTGAGAAAAAAGGCTACTAAACAATTTGTGCATAAAATATTGTTCAAGGTACAATTCACGAATGTTTGGCGATGGGAGATTCAAAAAGATGAGACACTCTTCATAAGGGAAATAGGGAATACTGAACTTATAAAAAAATACAACGAGTGAACTTGTGTTGTACAAATTCAATAGCATCCGACAAGTACACAAAACCAGAAGACCACAATTGGGAGCAGTACTCAAGGATGCACTGAACTAAGGAGGCAAACAAAAAACCCGAAAGAACGAAAACGGCGAAGACGAAACCACCAACTTTTGATGCCTTAGAGGTAATACAAAAGACATGTAGACTTGGCATCGAGCACGACACCAAGATCTTTATACTGATCCACATGAAACAAAATATTACCTGATAGGGAACAATCAAAAGATATAAAGTTTGATTTAATAGAAAAGGATGCTACTAAATATTTTAATATATTAAGGAGAAGAGAGTTTCTGGTGCACTATGCATATAAGGCTGTGAGATCTGACTGCTATTGAAACCAGGCATTCACACACGAGATGCCAACTTAACATCGTTCGCATAAAAGAAGCACTTAGATAAAAATACAGAAGGTAGGTAATTATAAATGAATAAATAATAGAGGTCCCAAAATTGAATCCTGTGGAACACCAGATGAAGAGAAAAAAAGAAGCGGAAGACCAACCATTTGACAAAACTTTGCATCACCATCGTATCACTATAGCCCGAATCTAGCATTAGCCTCCTTAATCTTACGCCTCCATTTGTCTTCCTTCAATAACCACGTCTTCCAGTTCGGTGCTCCCAATAGCGACCTGCTGACAGCACGTATTGATTCGTCCCAACACTGGCTGACTGACCTAGATTCGTCCCAAGACTGACCTAGCACCACTCGCTCGTCCCTTGAGAGCTCGTTTGGGGATTCGATTGTCGCTCACTCGTTCAGTATGGCCAGCCAATTGCAATTTTTGTAATCTTATGACGGTAGAGACTTCCGGCTCACATATAGGCTATACCTACAGCTCGTTGCTGTATCAAATGCGCCATCCATCTTTTTCTCGGATTGAGCCGAAGATTCTTCGCAATACCCTCCTTTTGCTTTCCGGATGGCTGGGTCAGTGTCCAGGTTTCGCTTCCGTAGCATTGACTGTTTTCACGAAGATTGTTTTCTAGATACAAAGCTTCGTTTTTCTGTGTACGCAGCGAGATCTCAGTGTGAGAAGCACTGAAAAAAAAGTATCCTATTGCCTAATTGAACTCGTCTTTTGATTTCGTCATACTCATTCCCATCCTTCGAGAGGTTCGTCCCCAGGTACACGAAGTTGTCTACGTATTCAAGTCACGCGATTGGTGATCTTGTGGCTTGCAATGGAATCTTCGGATCAAAATGTGCATGACCTTGGTTGCAATTATGAGTACGTTTTTTCTTTGAAAATGAGCCTTTTTAGCGTTTCATATGCGCAATGTGCAATGACTGCGTAACTTAGATAGGACGAAGATCCTTCTTTCAAAGTACTACGACACTGGCGACTAGTTGGCCTCTAGACCATGCTGAGACTACCGAGTCAGGCGAGTTCTATTGTGCTGCTGGCTATTTACAACTGTTGCACAACAAATGGCGCCCAATGTGGTGAACAACTCCACAACTTTAAGATTAAGAGTCTATGGCCTCGTGCCAAGCTGTCTGAGCTATAATGAAATTATGGTCTGCATTATCATAAACGGAAAACACATAAGACTATTTGCCTTATTTCCCTCAAATATTTATCTCAAATTCATTATTTCGTTATACTTTTAGATTCATTATTTCTAATTTAAACTTTTTTTAGATTTCGCTATACTGTGCAAATGGAGAGTAACTGCTGCAAGTGCGCTGTGGAAAATATCTCTTGATATTGATTTTGCAATAAGACTTCATATTGACGGTTATTCATCTGTTTCCCAGGAAATGCTTAAATAAACAAGCAATTCGTACAGTGCTTACAAATCTGCCACCCAAATGTTATAGCTTAAAGCATATGGGAGCATGTTCAAATATATTGCACTTTTCAAAATCTTCAAATAGATTACACCGTATTTTACAAAATTCTCCAAATTGACAATAGTAACATACAAAAAACACGAAAGATAACTCATTTTGCAGATGTAGATGTCTTCGTGCGTATGCAAATCGGCCCGTCAGTGCTGTCGACTCTGGTTGTTTATCACTGCTGAGAATCGACACTGCGAAATTCCCAACAACATAATCTCTTTCAAGCGAACATAAGTATCAACAAGGAATTCGTTATGACCTTGTCGTCGGTTACACTCGCTGTTTCTATCAAACAATCGATATTTTCCAAAACGACAATATGCACCTGTTCCACGCTCTACCTGGCACCCACGTGAGAATGAAACTATGTCATATGCCAGTTTGTGTCGACGGCCAGTCAATAAGTAAATGTATCTGCTACTGGTAGACAAAACCACAAAGTCCTCGATACTTGAAATTTATTTTCAAACGGTTTGTATTTAAATCATCACAAACAAAATGATTCCACAAACTGAATTAGAAAACTATAAGCTGCAAGTGGAACTTCTTCAGGAAAAACTCAAACGAAGGTGCGAATAGCTCAGATTAACATAAAAAATTCACTCTCCACTTTTTCTCTTCTTCTTTTCAGTGAGGAACGTCGTCAACAGCTTCAGGAAAATTTTGAAAACATGGTGTCGAAACGGAACGAACAGTAAGGACGAGACCGTCTAAATGAATGAAATATATTCTGAGTGGTACTAAGTATTGTTTTTTTCAGTGAACGTCTCATGAAGGCAAAGAGTCGACTCAAGTACCAGCAATTTATCCAAGAGCAGCGTGAACGTAACGAACGGAATAAGGCTCTAATAAGAGCTCTCGAAAATATTGATCAGCAAGCGGCCGCTTTAACTGCAAGAAGTGAACGCCTAAAAATAATGAAGGTAAGAGGATTTGGGTTTGATCATATGTCTTAATAGCGGTGCACTTCAAATCTATACTTCTTTTTGAATGCAAGGATATACTCTAATGTATAAGTGTGCTAATTTAGCAATTCTTTCAAACTACGTCGGAGCTACCAGTTGCTTCCACTTTAATTCCTTTTATTTGAAGACGTCTTTAAATGGACCAAACCTGGAAAAATCCGTGCACAAACCAATAAATTATGTTATGCAAGCTCTATGCAAAAAAAAACTACTTTATTAAGATGAGTGCTATCGGTGTGGTGTCTATTTTTCGCGATATTTTGTGATAGTGCTATCCAAGTGCGAAAGTAACTGTTCAGTTTAAATACATCTGTTGCGATTGTCATGCAATGAAACGTGTCGTTATATAATCAAAAGTTCTACAAATTGAAAAAACGTTACTGTTCACATACATATGTATGTATTTGTAGATATTTACACAGCAATGCCTTAGATTAATACCCGGGATGTTTTGTACACCGTTTTGTACAGATTTTCGAAGAAAATTAATATTAAAAATAAGTTTCTATGAGGTTCAGTTGCCGAGCTGTGGGCTTCTGAATAATTGGCAAAATTGATGGAAGGTTTTTTTGGAACTGAGACTCGAAAAAAAAATCTGAAAAACATTAATTATAATGATTAGTATAGAAAATTAAGTGTTCTTTTAAATTTTGAAATTAAATTTGAATAACATTTTTTTATCTTTGTAAAAGCGGAAGTAAACACTTCAACTCGTTATTTGAATAATTTGTACCAGGTTAATTTTCTTTATTTTTATATGAAAACAAAGCTTAAAGTGTACTTATTTTATGACAAAAGTTTTAGAATGGGATGGCCAGTACTTTAGGAGGTAGGTGTATTTCAATACGTACAAGTCGTATGAGGCGTAGTACCGAGAGCTTGCTTGAGACAGCTAATGAGTGAAAAAACAAAACATTTGCAGTAAAACTATTATATATCACTATATCACTTACATATAGAGGATAACATATTAACAATTGCTAATGTTGATTTACTTAATGTAAAAAAAAAACAAATACTTGTTTATGGGAAAATGAATTTATTTCACAATTTTTACAATTTTACTCTCGTTTCTTAACACGTTGACTGCCAACCACGATATATCTCATAGGCTATTGTCTTGCCCAGGACGCCTATTATCTCGTCCATTCATTGCTTGCCATTTTTGTACAGCTAATGAGGAAACTCGTAGCATAACAATGTAAATATGAACATATGGCCTCAGGAAAAAATTCAAAAATCTAGTTTGATTTAAATGAACAGAAAATACAATTATACAAATTATATTCATAAAGAAAAAATTGAATTAAAAAAAAAACATTATTTAAGCTTCTTGATTATTGCTATGCACTATTATTAAAGTTTTAAATAATATAACAAGATTAAATCAAATTGGCTCTTTAGACCGGAATCGTGAAAAATTTCGTGGCAGTCAACGTGTTAAACTAGTTCTTTTTTTTAATTACTGAAGGTGTTTCTACGACCAGTTTTTTTCCTGCAGCTTCGGCATAAATTGTTTTCTGCTAATATTCTTGGATTTTCTCTTAGGCCTTTAACCTTCCGATCAAATTTCAAATCGAATGTATTGAAACATCGATAGCCGCACGGAGACATAATACAAATAGTTAAGACTCTTTAACTAATCAACGAAAGTAAAAGTCACTACAAGCGCTGAACAATAACGGAAAATTCGAAATGACTTGGCATCATACATATTATATAGGCGCCATATATTTTAATTAAGTTTGTATGAGAAAATAAAACCTTTTTCAAATAAGAAATAGCGCTACTAATCATATTTTGATATCAATTTTTGTTTTTGAGCCAACTAGCTGTACCAAGCAAGCTCTCGGTACCACGCTTTGTACGTATTGAAATTTACATACCTTCCAACTTCTGGCCATCTCATCCAAAAACTTTTATGATGAAATAAGTACACTTTAAGATTTGTTTTGATGTAAAAATAAACAAAATTAATCTGGTCCAAATTATTCAAATAACGAGTTGAAGTGTTTACTTTCGGTTTTATACAGGAAAAACATTTTGTTTTTCAAATTTAATTTCAAAATTATAAAGAACACTTAATTTTCGATACCAATCCTTAGACTAAAGACAGACGACACAAGTTAATTATCATTAACACAATGATCATTGAACGCTATTGATAATTTGTTTGGAGAGTGACATACGGTTATTTGAATGAGGTTATTTAACAGCTGTAGGTTGTTTGAATTTATGTGGTATTATTTTGACAGTTATTGTTTATCGAAACACATTAAAAAATCAGAAATTAGTACAATTTTTACTGCGAATGAGCTTTTGTGTAAAATTATGGAAATTTTACACAAAAAAAAGTTTAATCACGATAAGGAAGAAAATACAAAATGTTCAGGCGTTGAAATGTGCATAAAATGAAACATTTGCATGCCATTTTGTAATATATTCGAAATAATATGTTTATGTTTTTGACAGTTACAAACTACATTATTTCAAATGGAATTTCCCTAATTTCCCTAGTAAATTTCATAATCTTCTCCGTAGATGGTGCGACAATCGATGTCTATAAATCAAAGAACAATGTATATCGCGATTAATGTAACATTTATTCAAAACAAGATTATATATAAAACAAGTATCACAAATTAACATAGACAGTGTTTACGATCGGACGTCTCTGTGTATGGACTGCGTTTTCTTCTGTCTCCTTTTGGGTAAAGCGCCAATTCGACTGTTGTGGTGAACAACTGAACTAGCAAAGTTCTGTCAGTGTCGTCGCCCTACAAGAGCGAATGAGCATTAGCTTCCAAATGATAATTCGTAGAACCTCATTGATGATGTTATAAATGATGATTGACCATGACACACGTAATGGATAATGATCATTGGGCTCGAAATTATAATTAACTGGTGTCGTCTGTCTATTATATTTAATATATTTAAGTTTTTTTTCGAATCTCAGAATCGGCTTCTAAAAAAAACCTTCCATCAATTTTGGCAATTATTCAAAAGCCCATAGCTCGGCAACTAAACCTCATAGAACAGCGAAATTGCGTATCCACTTTCATATTCTCTAGAAGTACCATCATGCATATTTTGAACGAAATCCAGAGCCTCGACTTTTTTTCTTTGTCCGCTTCACGGGAAATGCCCCTTAAATTAATTTTAATTATAGTACGTTTATTCAACTCCGGGTCTAGAAAGTGCGTATAGCACGAATTGAAAGTGCAAATGGCATTACCCACATCTTTGTGATATCTAAAGTTCGCTCAATCTTAACCAGCTCTGCTTGCAACGTTATCGTTGTAGAGCATGGCTACTCCGGTTGAATAAATGAAGCGCAGTCGCGAAAAACAGTCGCGAAAAAACTCTGACAAACAGCCAATCTTTCAGTAAGAGAAATTCACTGACGCAGATTTACTTCTTGTTTGTCATCATAGAACTGGGTTTTGCTGGAGCTAGTGCTTTCACCACTTTGACTCCCCTCTTCTGGCTGGGTGATTTCTTCAACAAAAACATTAAATTGCCTCTTAGTGCAGATGTTCCGTACTAACCTGGTACCTGTCGAGGGCTGGGATATTGATCATTGTGGAGTTCGACAATATTTCTCAGTTCCTCCATGGTACTGTTAGGATGTCCGTATAATCTTTCTCTGTGTATGTTCGTATTCCTGACGTACCGAGGTTTTGACAGATCTCAAGTTGGTTTTTGTTTGTCCTACATATAAGTATTCCTGGTAGAAGGCAGTGCTATCGTATGTCAGTGTAGATCTAAGGATCTGTTTGTAAAGTAGCGTTTTGTTCATCATGTTTAGTTTGTTTGGTCTGTTCATGGGTTGTAGTGTGCTCAGTATACCATTGATCGTCCATCTTTTGTCTTTTATGGAAGTCTGTCGTCATATGTGAGCCCCAAGTATTTCACAGTACGTTGCCAGTATATCGTATGGTTGTCGGTGTCGCCTCGCTACAAAGATGGCTGGGCATTCATTTGAATTTTCCACTTCTAGAAATATTGCAATAAGGTATCAATGCGGGTTTGCAGTTTTGAAGAATTAGCTTATGCTTGCCTTGACGTATAGTATATGCACGTATCACCGGTGTACAGGGCTACTTTTACATTGGGCACATTGGGAATGTGTGCTGTGTGTGGGCTATAAAATATTGGGGAGTACGGTAAACCTTGCGGGACTGCAGCTTATATTGTCCGCATTGTGGAGATATGGTTGTAAATTCTAGCACAGAAAGCTCGGCCATGAAGAGATGATGCAGTAAGTTGTATGATGGGTAGGGGAATTTGAAATGCATGCAGTTTGAAAATTAGCTCCGCATGTCAAACTTTATCAAACGCCTTGGCCACATCGAACATGACCACACCTATTGATTTCCTTTAGTTGAATCCTGTACGAGTGTGCTGCATGACTCTTGCGAGCTGGAATTCAGTAAAATGTAGTAGCTTGAAGCGAAATTTTACCTCCGGGATGATATATTTATCCTCAACTATATCATTAAGCCGTCGAGAAGAAGACTCTCAGCGATTTTTTCTACGGCGTATAGGAGACTTACAGGTCTTCAGTTTTGTGGAAAATGAAGGTTTTTGTAATTTTGTTTTTATGGCGAAAGTTTCTGGTCATGCGCCAATAATTGTTATCCTTATACTGTGTAAAAAGTACACTCCCCCCACTTTTCATTGCAGAACTCCACGATCCGACAACTAATGATGTTTGTAAGCCAATTTACTTCCGTTCTTAAACTAGGATCACACGTCCTGCTAGCTCTTCTTCTGATTATATACCCCCTCTGTAAGAGATTTTTTATATCTCTTGGGAGCTCGTAAGTGTTCGTCCTCTTTATCGGAGTTTGAATCGTATTGTTCTCTTTTTCCTGCTTACTTTTGGCTGCTAGAGGTTCTATTACTGTATTTATGTCACTGATGTTTTCGAGTGTTTCTTCGAAATGTTCATTCGTCATTGCGTCCCAGAATGCATTTCAATTTGTTCTCTTCATCTTTCGCAAAGGTTCGTCAATGACGAAGAGTACGGGCTGGATGATCGGATGGAAGGTCATTGAGGACAATCAGTCGCAGATTATGATCGAAGTTTTGCGACAGTCTTATGTCTAGGACATTACTATGAATGGGTTCGTCGGAGAGATACAGGCTTATGCAGTTTTCCGTGATGAATCTTTGTAGTTCGATTTCAGTTTGGTTGCTTCTCACGTTTACCGAGTGGCGATGATAGGCGTTTATATCTACTGCGCAAAACACAGGACCTTCGTGTCCCAATCTTTGGCAATTCGTGGTGTCAACTTTTTTAACAAGAAATCGAAATCAGCTCCAGTCATTCTCGCAAAATGTTCAGCTGCAAATTATCAGCTGATAAGTCATTTCTTCAGCTCTATTGCGGAACACTCGACAATATAACGTCTCGGCTATCAGTTATTTGACAACTGTCACCTGCCACGACGTCGCGGCCTGCTGAGGTTTGGATATTTTTATTTACTTTTTCTGTGTACCTATGAATTGTATCTTTTCAGCATCGCAACAAGTCAAGACTATATTTTATGTCCCTTTCACACGCACGAATGCATATTTTTATAAACCACTTTTGTGCATACTGAGGACGCATAGCAACCTTGATCTTGTTTCTTTACCACAAAAATTTACTGAATCTAAAAATATTCGAACAAATAAAGTTTTATTGTGTCAAACAAAACTTTTGTATTTCTTATCCTATTTAGTAGATCTACCATTTTTTAAATTATATTTTTTTTCAGAAATTTAAATTTTCGCTTTTTTGATTAATTTACTTACCAAACTTACTTTATCATACACTAATTGGTATATTTCTGTTGTATTAGATAATGTCAGCTACAAAAAGACAGCAATTCAAAACTCCCTCTCGACTCTAAAGTGCTCGTCTACAAAACTCTTTTGAAGACAGTCTAGACTTATGGCTTACAATTCTGAGAACACAGCTCGTTTATAAAATAGTCACATCATCCAGATGATCCAATCAAAAATACTAAAAACTATCACGGAGCCTCGTAGTACTTCCGTAACAATAGTCTTCACAAAGACCTACGGGTGGAAACGATGCCAGAGAAAATCAGGATCCGCAGTGGAAAATATGTTGCAATTCTTACTCATCATTCTAATAAGCTGACCAAAAGTAAACTAAGCCATAGAAAAGCTGAACAATTAAAAAGAACTAACCCATTAGACCTTCCATCTCTAATGTAGAACAAACAACTTTGCCCAGCCACTTGCTTTTTCAACCTGTTTCACATTATGAATATTGGCATACTAAAACACTGAGCTATGCTATTAACGTAATTTGCGTCCCAAATGTACACATCCTATACTGTGAAAAGGACACATCATTTGATTTAGTAGATAAATTTTTTTAGTTAACTAAAGCTTCATTCTAGTCTCTTTGACTATTTTGAACACATTTCAGTTGCCTTTTCGGACTCGAAATCGAGTCTCATCCACTACAGTTTATGTGTTACAATGCCTGCATATCCTTATAATAAAGCAATTATAACGGTTTCATATCTCAATTCGAAAGCTTGATATTTTTCACAAAAATCTCACCACAAATCAAAGTCGGAGAAAGTTCTAAAATAAATTTCTGATCAAACTATCATGCAAACATAATGTACAACCATTACACTAAGCGAACATTCAAAGATATAAATCGCTAAATTATCTTATTTCGTTCTACTTGCAGGTACAATATGAACTCTACTTCAACAAAATACTCCAATTTCGAACGATGCGAAATGGTCTTTTCAACTACAACAGCTACGATTACCACCCGACTGTTCCCATTGGGGGTAGTAATCTGTACTACTCAAACGAAGATGATTCACCCAACGCGAGGCAGACATTTACACATCTGAAGGTTGATGTCGGAAATTTCGAGTGTTCGCCGGAATTAGATTCTTATCGACACGCAGCCACCAATGTCCTCCAGGACACAATTGTATCTCCGCCCGTGTTCGTTTTGCAACGACAAAAACGGCTCGAAGTCAATTCAAAGTCTAATGTCAAAGATCTTATTGCCACCACGACCGGAATTAGTTCACCGGATTCTTGCAATCAAAGTGCTGTATTTGCTGACACCAGAATTCCGATTGATTCGAACCGTTATAATGCCCGAAACTCAACAGCAGACGGATCGAATTTTGATGGCGATGGTGTCAAAGGTCTGGGAGCAGGGAGTGCGGTTCCGAGAAGCAGCTATTCTCAGTCTGAGCAGCGACGTTCTATTCAAGGAAATTTAAATGAAAGCCATCGGCCTACCAGATCATATGATGGGGCCGAAAATCATGAACGCGTTTATACGTTGTCTCCACAGGGGGAAACTTCTCCGACCCTAAAAGGCACTCAAGACATTCAGAATCAACCATTTATGTTAGATAAATTACATTCCATCAATAGAGATGAAACTCTTGGGAAACTGCTGGCCAAGTTGTATGACAATGGCGACAAGAAGGATGGGAACGAATGCGAAAAATCAAGCGGAAAATCACAACCAAGGCTCACCGCTGAAGGAAAAAATATATCTGTAATAAAGGACGAAATAATAGATTCGATGGAATCTCGGTTGACGTCCGCTCAAATGGCGGAAAAGGTAACAGGCAGCAATATGTCAAGTGACAAGTTGCCCGCCGCGCCAAGCCACAACGGACGGATGGATAAATTCGGTACGGATTATTTTCCCAGCATAAAGAAGAAGGAAAAACTTTCAATTGAAACGATTGAGAATGCAATCTATGGCGAACGTATTTCGCCCGGCTCGCTTACGGAAGGAAAGCTGGGTCTTGAAAGGAAAGCAATTTCTGAGAGTTTGAAGATTGATTTGCAAGAACTTTCCGCGGAAATGAGCTTGATGCAAAAAGATTTAGATGTAGGCGCTGAGCCAGAAAATGTTGGCAACGATAATAGGATCGAACCGTTTTTAGCACCTGAACAGTCACAACCGCAAGTATCTGATTCTATTGCCGATCAAATTTCCGATCCCGCCTACACTAATGACGATGGTAATGTTTTACAAGAAGAGCTACAGTATGAAAACAACGTTCTAAATCAAGTTGTTCAACCTGCAGAGCTTACGAATAATTACGAAGGTGGAGACGTTGACCCCGGTCAGTATGTGCCCGAAACACAATTTGTCGATTCTGCGTCCTACCAATACCAGGAGCAGCAGCAACCTTACGACAGTTACCAATCATTGCAGACTCAAGATCAAGCGGAAATATATGATCCGAATCAAAGTCAAGAGCATCAATACTACCAAAATGAAGGGTTTGTACAGCAACCTGACGCAGACTACAGTGAATCACAAGATATGCAGAATTCACAATACTTCGACCAAAACTATGTAGCCGATCAAACTATTTACAACAATTACGAACAAAACTTTACAGATCCTTATTCCACTCCTAATTACGGTGAAGAACAACTAGAACAGCAGCCCACTGACCCGTCGCAAACCGGCAATTTAAATGAGAGTGGCTACGACTATAGCCAACCGCAACAAGACTACACCGGATATGACCCCAATGCGCAGATGTATTCCGATCCACAGTACGAGCAACAAACGTACCAAGAAGCTTCAAACGATTATATTTCATACAATGAAAGCGAGCAGCTTCCGAGTGAAGGATACTCCAATGATCAGCCTGGTGATATCGCGAGCTTGGGAGATGCAGGTGGATTCGGTGCTAGTGCTGAGTCAATTGCATCATACCAAGAAGACAACCAAGCCAGCTTAGATGCAAATCCGGATGATCACTACGTGGCAGAGGAAAGTGCTTCTTCTTTCATTTCACAAGAAGAAGATGCCCAGCAGCAAATCACTACTCACTCTGAACAGCCTGATCTATCTAAATTGACATCTATTCTGGCGTCAAATGAGAAAACAAATGAACCATCCCCCGTTGGGACTAAAAACAATAAAAAGAAAAAGCGTGTAATTTTCGCTGACAATGAAGCTGAAGGTAATTCGGTGAGGACTCTTAGGACAGACAAAACTGAATCTCAATCTGATGGAAATATAGCTCAATCCAAATAAAAATATTAACTTATATTAGAGGTACATCCGCTTTTTTACTTTGTGAACTGCTGCAATCAGTAATTAAACGCAAGTAGTGAAACAAAAAATTGTCTTATCATTTGGTACACCATTTGATACATACCCTATTTACGTGCTCGTAAGTGAATTTTTGTCCAAAGTGATGCTTAAATATTGGATACTTTTCGCTTAAGCTATTTTTTGCCAAGAAAATTTAGGAGTATATCTCGGTTAGGCAAGTTGTGTCTATTTTTCCTGAGAAAAGAATAAACAACAGCCATATTCTTTTTATCAGAAAAAAGTGAATTTTTATTTCCCATCTAGAAAAATACAGTTTATAGTGACTTACGAGCAAGAGATCCAAGTCCAGTCGAGAGCCTGCCAACAGGTTTGATGAAGGAGCTCAACGAGGCAAACACAAAAAAAAGTTGGTCTTGGAATAGAGTGCCATAGAAATGGTTATCAAGGACCCTAGTCCGAATAAACAGAGCACCCTTTTACCTAACGGATGCTACTTTGCCGTTTTGCTAAGTCTACGTGGCTAAGATATAGAAAATGAGGTCGATAGGCTCCAAGAAGAGGAACGCTGCGTATAATTCATCCGTCATGAATCAATACGGTAGCCGCAATGTAAACAAGTTTACAAGGGAATGGGCTTTATCCAAAAAGGACTAGATAGCTCTGAGGCATAAGCTAGCTAACGCGTTGCTAGTAAAGTGGCTGAAAAATACACACTTACGAAATTCGCGGGAAATTACCTCCATCGATAAGGCGGATCTAAGCCGAGTCAAAAAGCCTGAGTCCCCACGCTGGGCGCCATTCGCAGTGATTTATTAATAGGTGATTGGCAGACTTGCGACTAGATTTCGGGCTAATGGAGATGCCGTATCCAGTTTTTTTTAGTAAATCGCATCAATATAAAATTTAAAAAGTTGCGTTACAAGCGTGTTTATCATTAGACTTGACTTGGTACTACTTTTATCATATAGATACACATGTTATTAGCAAAGATTGCTATGTTATAGCTAGAACTTTGATGAACACCTATAGGTCAGGTTTAAATAAGAGCTCTTTGAAACTCCAGTCGATATGGAAAGGGTTTGAAGCATGTTATACTTATAAGCATTTTATACCTGCAATGAAAGTGCGAAATTATAGATAGGATTTTAATGACTTTGCTATTAGTCGTTTTTTATTTATTTATTGTTTCTTGTTGTTTTTCATTAGTGTTCTTATTATTTTTAATATTGTCATTATAACTTGCCATAAAAGGTCTTTTCTTATCCTGTTGTAATGAAATTGCCTCTACTACATCCGTATAAATTCGAAGCACATGGTGATTGGTAGAATATTTTCCCCGAAATTCAAATTGGCAATCAGATATTAGATGACTTTAAGCATGTCAAACATAACATCGACATCCTAAACGATAAGTTTGATTCAATGCAAGGGAAAATCAAAACTCTTGAAAATAAAACATGAATGTTAAATGATTCCATCATCGACTTGCACACGTTGCCTCGCACTCATAATGTACCACTTTCAGAAACTAAGGCAATCGATGTCCTCCAGTTCTTAGAAAATAAGGTTGAAAAATTAATTTTGGATCTCAGCGGCTGCTTTACATCACCTACAAAAACTTCTCACCGCAGTTTCGGCTGCCAAACTGATACTTGGAGTGATACCAGTTCAAGCATTGCTTGTTGAACTGATACCCTACACCACTACGCCAGCATCTAGTAGCATACATACTCCTTCCGTTGCATCAAATAAATTGTCAACTAAATTAAGAGGGAAAAACGAAAACATTCGAAGAAAACTTCATCTACAGAACTCGCCAGTTCAGTTTTCAATATCTTGATGACTCAAAAGGATTACAATAAAACAATGAGTGTTTTTACAGAAATCAGTGTCAAAGAAAACGGGACTTCAAATCAGCCCCTGGACACGGACGGTATAACTTTCTACCATTAGCCCCTTCAATCCTCTCGCGCACAAAGCATGTTAAAAATGCCTAGCACTCATTGTCAAATTGGAGGGAAACTACTTGGATTTGACCCGATTTGACAATGAGTAGCTAAAAAATTACTACCATCCCCTTCAATGTAAATCTTTTGGGCATGTCCACTTCATTTCTACTACCTCACTGTTTCAAATTCTCCCAGTGTATTTACTGGTGAACAGATTTTTGGATCATCATTTGAGAATGCAGACAAAACACCGGTTATCGCGAGCGTCGCTACTGCTGGACGGAAAGACATCAATGACCATACTTATTCTTGTTCACTTAGGGCTGCGGTGCAACCAAAAGTTCTCTTTATATCCCGCCTAGCCGAAGACACGACAAGTGGTGATGTCTTAGCAAACGTCAACAGTATTCTTCAATACTTCGAAACCATCTCAAAAATTTCAAAAATAAGGCTTGGAAAGTGTACAATTCGTCGCGTTCAGAAGATGACTATGAAGTTTATGAGCAATTACGAAATAGATTCGTATCTGAAATCTCATCTGCCTACTCCAACTACATGGAAGAGCTAAGGAAGTCTTTCATAAGCCATCTTAAACGTTTTTTGAATTTTGTAAATTCAAAGAGATATCATGACGGATACCCTTGTTTTTTTATCTCTGACGGTATGGTCGTTAATAGCTCGCAAGCTATCAGTAACTTGCTAGCAGATTACTTCCAATCTGCTTATGGAATACCTCTCTGCGACTTCGACATAACTAATTTTAATCACTTAATGGACTCCCTTAAAACGACGTTGGAAATGAAAGACCTATACATTGATACTGCCACAATCCTAAAGAATATGTTTCATCTTGAGAATAGTTTCGATTCTAGTCCTGATGGATTACCGACCGTAGTCCTTAAGCGTTGTGCCGATCCTCTCTCACCACTGTTGGCTCACCTTTTTAATCTATCTATTTCGTCTGGCATTTTTCCAAACTTGTGGACATATTCGTCTATTACTCCAATTCACAAAACAGGCAGTAGAGATGTCGTGCACAATGATAAACCAATCGCCAAATTACCATGCGTTGCCAAGCTCTTTGAAGCTATAGTTGCCGAGATACTATTTTTCCACTCTAAGGCATTTATCTCCCCTTGCCAGCATGGCCTTATTAAAGGCAAATCTACCACTACTAATCTTTTAGAACTTGCAAATCTAGTCATCCCTGCGATTGAAGAAGGTAAACAAGTTGACTGCATTTACACCGGCCTCACAAAGGCTTTCGATAAGCTGGATCATAATAGTCTTATATGTAAATTGCATCTTCTTGAATTTCCTAATAAGTTTATTGGCTGGATTAAATCCTATCTCACAGATCGGAAACAGAACGTTCGATTTCGGGGCACTCTATCCACTGGCATAATCTCTACTTCTGGTGTGCCACAAGGCAGCCACCTTGGTCCGATTCTTTTCGCTATTTATATTAACTATCTTATCACCTTTACTCCGGTACCCTCCATTCTACTCTACGCTGATGACGCAAAGATTTTCAATTTAATATCACCACTTGACGATTGCACAATCCTGCAACGCAATGTGTCAATTTTTTCTAATTGGTGCGCTCTCTGTCTTTCACTAAATGTTGACAATTGCTCAATTATCTCTTTCTCCCATAAATCATGTCCCATTAATTTCAATTACTTTTTAAATGACACTCGTTGAACCTGTTCCAATAAAGTTCGTGATTTAGGTGTTCTATTAAGCTCTACTTTTACTTCTAATGACTACATTGACTCTATAATAATAAAAGCCAACTGTGCGCTTGGCTTCTTAAAAAGACAGTCTAAAAAATTCAATGACATTCGGAGGACAATAATCCTATTTTGCTCCCTGGTTCGCCCGATCCTAGAATATGGGTGCTTGATGTGGTCTTCATATTATAATTGCACATTGAATCTATTATACATTGAATCTGTTCAAAAGAGATTCTTAATTTTTGTTTTTAGTTCTTTCCGCTGGTCTGATCCTTTTTGCTTACCTCCTTATGAATACCGCTTGCAATTATTGACCAAGGACACTCTTAAAATTAGACGTCAAAATTTCAAAGCTCTATTCGCTGTCAAAATTGAACTTTCGTTTTTGCCTTGGTGAGCGTAGACATGTAGCACCTTATCCATCCCATTTCATAAGATCAATTATGGATTAAATGAACCAACCTGCGCAATAGCACGAAGCTTTCACTCAGCGTATCAAATTTTGACTTTAACCATACTGTTGAAATGTTCAAGTGTAGGCTTATCCGACCGTTCAATTGTTATTAATAAACTCTTAAATGTATTTTTTGTAGTAACAATTTTATTGGTTAATAAAGTTTAATTGAATAAATAAATTACAAAATTAAAATAAATTTATTTTGAAGAATTAGAATTGTTCGATTGGACATTTCGGCCAGACCGGAAAGTCCTCATTAGGCTATAAAAATCCAACAATTGTGCGTTATTATTTTTCAATATAGAGAAAAGTAACTGAACTTGAATGTTCGGGACAACATTGAATTACTAGCAAAGACCTTTCAAAAATCTCACTCATTGACCCAATATCTAGGTGATACGGAAATCAATAATTTTATTAATCGTAAAGTCAGCGAGCTTAATGATCTTTCAACTGATTTTGACGCAAATGCAGTCTGCAGTCTCTCTGGAATCGGGAAAATTACAAAAAAGACAAAATTAAAATCTGCTGCTGGTGACGATCAATTATCAAATATTTTTCTTAAAAATCTCCCAAAAAAGCTTTAGTTCTATTAAGCTACATATTTGACTACTGGTTTTTAAGCTTCTTATTTAACTGCTGGAGAAAAATGAGCTGGGCAAATGCGCACAAAGATTAGACTTTGGATCAGATCAAGTTTGAAATCTTCGGATCCAACAGGCGTGAGTTTGTTCGTCGACGTACCGGAGAGCGGATGTTGGATAGCTTTATCGTGCCTACAGTTAAACATGGAGAAGAAAACGTCATGGTTTGGGGATGCTTTGGTGGAGGATTCACTGGTTACTTTGTGAAAAGACTAACAAAGGAATAATACAAGTAGATATGAGAAGCATGCTGTGCCATCAGGAATTAGACTTTTAAGAGAAGGGTTCATTTTTCAAAAAGACAATGATCCGAAGCACTCATCACATCTGTGCAGATTATTCTTGGACGAACTGGAAAGGAAAAATGCACTAAAATGGAAGCTATGGCCGCCACAATCACCGAATTTAACTGCCATTGAACTTTTGTGGGATGAGCTTGATAGAAAGACCAAAGCTCTATATCCTAAAAGTAAAAAAGATCTCAGAAGAAAAAAATTTCTATGTTGGAGCGAGATCACACTTTGGAAAAATTACAAGGAAAAATGTCAAGAAATTGTAAGGCAGTCATAAAAGCAAATGGTGGATATATAGAAGAAAATATGTAATGATCCATAGATTAAGATTTATTTCCATAGATTAAGATTATTTAGTTTTATTATTCTTATTTCAATTAAATATATCTTAAAGAATAGACATCTGTGGCACAACTCGATTAAACTGTTTTATTTAAAAAAAAACCTTGGCCGTGATTCAGCTCTCAATGTCAGAGGTAGGTCATCAGGTAATTTTCAGTTGAAATAAAATATGAAGGCAACAGACCAAGTAAAACAAGGCTACAATTGAGGTTTCAGTAAATTCAATTCAATATGAACAATCTGTTTTATTTACTCTGAAAAATGATGACAAAATAAAAATTGAAACCCAAATAGGTGATTAAAAACTTCATCATCTCGAAAATCGTGAAGTAGTTATGACAACAATACACCTACAAGTTCATGCATAGTGTTACGCTCTTAGAACATGGTGCCAAGCAGACAAACTGTTTGCAAAACGTACCAATCGCAAAGTTTTGTTGTGCCATGAATAGCGAGTAATACACAAAAGACTAAATCTTGCCACGAGCTGTACATCATATATCATTGCCCGGCTCAAATATATCTCCATCAAGATTCGAGCACAACTTTGTAAAGGCAAATTACTCCATAAGCACTCATTTCCTTCGATTCTATCCAACTTGGATAACAAGGAAGGCAATTAAGTCGTTACATTAGTATGCATATCAAGCAGAGCTTCTATCTACATGCATGCATGGGATGGACGAGGCTCCATGCCACAGGAGGATAGAGATGAGTCTTCACAATAATTTGAGGCCATATACAGCGCAAATTCGAACGTATAAGACAACTTTGTAATAGCCGCAAGGAACATCAAGGATAAATGTATTTGGTATTTAAGTCATTGATTTCGTACACTGGCATGCACGTTTTGGTACACCCCAGTCCAGCTTCTCACTCCACGAGGTACGCCTCTCAGTTTATTCAAGATTAGCCCCGGGAAATAGAATTCTCCCATTTTCATGGCATTTATCTATTGATGTTCAAAAATAATCTGAATGTAGTGAAATTTCCAGCCAGGAATTTTGTATTCAGTGCGGAAGATAGAAGAGAGCTGAGTAGCTCAAATCAGAAGCAAATATTGCAAATTTACGAGAATCACTTCAAAAGCTTCTGTATTATAAGAAATCGGAAATCTGCTTGGAATCTTCTCATAAAAATCTCCGTAGGCCTGCAGGGTATAGGGAATCGGTTGATTTTCTATCTTCCTTTATCCTTTCAAACGATTAGACTTTTTTGTTTCTTTTCAAAAAAAAAAAAAAAGAGATTAGGAAGAAACATGCGGAGCAGGCAAATTGTAGCAGGCCAAGTACATGATATCGAATATATGTACGTACTTATACAAAGGTGCTCTCGTAAGTCGACGCCAACTGAAACACTCGATTGCCGCCTCCGCTTCTTCTTTTCGGCAATTGTCTGCGAGAAAGAAGCTTACCGATAAATATATTCCAGGATATGAAATTTCCAAAAGTATATCCCAGGCAATGTGGTTTGATAACAACACAGAAGGAATGCCATTCACTGTATTACGCGCACACAAAAAAGCCGACTTGCAAGTAGACAGCAGATTTAAGGACTTATGTTCATTATAAGGAGTTTATTAGTGTGTTATGTAGATTTCACATGCACATATGATTTTCATACGTGCATAGACAATGGTGTAAATGTGTGCAGATTGACAACATTGATTCGGGCGAATATTTCAATTGAATTTTTATTTTTAGATTAAGGATGGATTCTTGTGTTTAGAGCTATGTTGACTTTCCACCCACCACATCAGCCATCGTATTAGAAAGTTTATGTATTAGTTTAGGCATATTCTACATCGTATTAATCGGGTATTAGTGATGAGGAGTAGTTAGAGGGGATGTTGAAATTTCAAAAAACACTGCCTCTCAGTTTCATCGGCTGTTATTCGACTAAACCTTTCAACTAAAAATACCGGTGATTCGGATAACTGAATTATTAAAAAAGGAAACCTAGGGCTTAGAGACATAGAATAATCTGTACTTTATTCATTGCTTAAATTATAAAAAAAAAACCTAAATAAACAAATAAAAAATTAAATAATTAATTAGGCGAAATTAAATTATCATTTTGTAATAAGTGTACAACAGTCAACCTAATCTATCCCGTTCTTTTCATTGACCCTAGCCATAACCATTCTTTGTGTTATATGCAGCTTTGTTATAAATTTTCTCTCGTCTAAAGCATAGTACTGAGTTCGATTTCACGTGAAATTTTCATACAAAATTTCGCGCGAAATCTGTTTCGGCGAAAATTTCGCTTGAAAATAAGCAAGTTTGGTACTGTGTTCTTCGCATGAAAAGTTGCTTTGAAGTTGCTTTCGCTTTGAAAACATAGATGGCACTGAAACATGTTGTCAATCATTTCACGCCAATTTAGTTTGTGCAGTTCATTCTTTCGAGCGAAAAAGTGACATTTAGTGTTTCAATTTGAAAATGGAGCAGTGCAAATTACTTTCCAATAAGAAAATCGATCGAAAAGTGAAATTCTTGACATTTTATCCGTCAAGAATGAGCAGTGTCTCTGCTTTTCTCCGTTGTCAAAATTTTCGCTCGAAAGAATGACCAGATAATGGAAACATCAGTGGCGGCTCGTGTCTTTAAGACTCGGGGAAGCAGATTTATTTTTGCATAGTTTTCCAGAATAAACAAGTAGGAATTTCAGCGCAGCAAATACATCAAAAGTTGCATTAAATTTCCAATTCTTTGACTCAGTGACTTTTCTACTCATTATGATCACCATCAATCTCAGTAATATTTAAATGATGCAAGATTACAAATTAGAATGCAAGATATTGCAAATTAGAATTTTTTTTTAAATAAAAAGTGAAAATTTGTGGTCCTGGTGACCACGAATCTATAAAGTACTTTTATCTATTCAAATAGTCTAAGAGAAAAATATACCGCAGTAGATGTTCTATGGTGAAATTCAATTTTCAACACAAAATGAATTAAACCTTCGGCAAACAACGTGAAAATAATTCCTCTCCCTTACAAGGTGGGGTTACATTTACCTCATAAAGTATTATATCTATTCTGTGTATACATATATTAAACAGAACGTGCTCAAATATTTCTTTTATTCTTTGCATCAACAAGCAATAATAAAACACAAAGCATTTATTTAAAAAAATACTTTCATACCTCTTCCATAAAATCAGCTTCATGTCTTTAAGATTTGGACTTGAAATAACCTCACGTTGTATGCCGAACGTTAATACTCTTGTACTATTTAAGTGAAAAGCCACTATCTTTCTTTAATCATTCCAATACTATCTTACGCACTTTCAGCACAAACAAACAAACAGACAAATCAGAAGAAACATTAAACATTAAACTCTTGAACTCAGTAATAAATCCATTACAGAAACGAAACATACAAATAACACCTTATGTTAAACTATGAATTCATTACAGTATTCATACATACAAATAACATCCTAAGCTCAGTCACCCAAAGTATACCAGCTCCAAGTTCTGTAACAAAATAGAAACCAAACAGAGTACGCTACAAATTTTGCTGCGTCCATTCACAAATATTTCTGGGCTTTTTACCGGCTGAATAAGCGAGGGGTTTTTGATTTTCTCTACTCAGGAAGACGCGGTGAGCTGAGCAGCGTCCGCGCTGCTATTCGGGAACATTCATTGCAAAGTGTTTCCGACCACCGATTGCGTGATGCTTGCAATGGAGTGTATGCACACATCATGGTACGTGCATTGAGGCAAGATCACTTTAGTGTTCTGTGTAGCATATTCCAATACGCTGCAATGAACTGAGCGTTCTGGCTTACAGTGGTACGAGATGCTTGAGGTTTTCACTCAAACGCAAGATATCCGATCGCGTTGCTGTAAAACTACTTGTAAGGCACTTTGGCTGTGAGAACTATCTCGTGTGTGAGATGAATAGTGTTTTGAGTTTCGTAAATTTTTTAATTGATGTTGGATGCTAATTCATACAAAATCAATTGATTTGCTTTGAATTTCAATATGTATTGTTAAGGTATTTTTCTTGTATAGGCAATATTTAGCAAGGGAAGCACTGCTTCCTTTGCGTACAACGACGAGCCGCCCCTGGGAAACATGTCAAAATTTCACGTGAACTCGAACTCAGTACCAGCCTTTATACGAGGAATTTCTTTTGCAAAACTTAAAACCATAATGAAACCCGAATATTTTTACATCATTCGTCAAAATTGTTAGACAGCCTGTTGCCATTTAAAATTAGGATAGCATGTTATGTTAACTGAACCCAAGGCTAGCAGATAGCCTGGGTGATGGAGAGCCATCAGCGAGGCGAAAAAGTTTATCTTCTCTGGAGCAGGGTGTGCTTGAAATGCTCGCTAATGCCCTAGACCAATTTGACGGAACATCCTATTTTAACGGCATCAAACCGATGGTTTGCATAATATTACCCCTACGTACACTCTTTGCACAATCATATACGAGCGATGTTAAAATAGATACAAAACATAAAATGACCAAAAAAGAAAATCGAAATCAATCCTTCAGTTCCTCATGCTTCTACCCGAGTCATGGTATTGGCTCCAATTTTCAGATGTTCCTTCCCAAAACTTTTCAATGAAAAGTATGGAGTGCATTGGAACAGATATGAAGGCAATGCCAAGTCCCTGCGATTCCCAATATACTAGGTGCCTATAGGCGAATCTGCAACATGCCAAAGCTGCCTCGGCTGAAGTAAGCAGAATTAGTAATCAATTAAAACATTAACTCTCTTCTAATCCCAGATTACACCAACAAGGTCACCGTGGCGGTCCAAGCACAGCTCTCTTTTGAAAGAGATACAGTAGAAGTTATATTTGGCTGGGATGAAAACCAAGTCCTAAGTAACAACATCGCGGGATTGGTAGACCACCGTAGAAGAGAGAACAACATGCTTATAATCGGCTGTGATGCCATGACACATCAAATGGCATGGAGAAACAGTGATGCCAGCGCTAGATCACCCTCCTAATATCTCTTAATCAGCAATTTAGCAGTAGCCTTACAGCGAGTCTTCATGACCTGCATCTGAATTACACTTCAAAGATGGGATTAGAGAGCACGGTGAACAGTCATCAGCAGAATCTTCTGATCCTAGAATGAAATCAATCCCGAAAAATCTAGTGCCCCAAAACGAGATTACCCTGTTGGAACAGCGAGTTATAAAAGCTCAGAAGAGGTGCGAGAACCGAGTTCAACAGGGCCTAAAGCTCTTCAAACTGGGAGGCTCTCAGAATACAACAAAGAGCTAAGGAAATCCAAACCAAATGCTTGGAGGGCCTTCTTTAAAAGTCTCAACAGCATTCCAGAGACTGCAAGGATACAGAAAGATCTGTCCAAAAGCCACTAAGAGCTTAAAGCACTAGTACGAACTTCAGGTGAAGTGAAGCTCAAAATAAACTTCAATCACAACGAGCCAAGGAAGAAAATAAACGCTCTGAGTTCACTCACATCTTATTAAACAAATTGTCTCGTATGAAAAGATTGAATGGGCAATAAACTCTTGCAAACCCTTTAAATAATCACCACCAGATGGGATCATCACGCCTCTACTACAAAGAGCCATAGAGAAACTATGGTACAGCGTGATCGTACGCAGTTTTAGAGCGCCACATACCAGAATCGTTCATCCTCAAGAGTTGCAACAAACCGACTGACCTCCCATAATTATAAAGGCCAATCAGCATCACATTCTTCACATTGAAGACAATGGAGAAGCTGTTCGACTACATAAACAGAGTGAACTCCCCACCACACAAATTCAAATTTTTCAACCAAAGGGACAAGTTAACTTTATTAGCCACAGATAAGCTGATGCGAATAATAGAAAAAGCATTGGCCTGTGGGGAAATCGCACTATCCGCTTTCATGGACAAAGAAGGAGTTTTTGATACAATTCACCCCAAAGTAGAGAGGTCCCTCAAGAGATGGTGAAATGGGTGAGTAAAGTACTGAGGTAACGAGGTGTTTTCAAGGAGCTGGGGGAGCAAAGCTAGGAACGAATACTAAGAGGGGAAGTCGGCAGGGAGTGGCACTATTCCCCTTTGCTATGGCCCCTAATGGATGAGGACTTTCTTTGGACCCTTAACATTAAGGGATTAACCGCTCTAGGATACGCGGGGTTCAACACGGTAAAGAGACTACCACTCGGATACTTTGAGATCCAGAATGTAAAAATGCAAGGAAGGTGTATCCATAAATCCTCAAAAACCAACATATTTCCATTTACCAGGAAAATAATAATCAGAATAGGGGCCCTAAAAATTAAGAAGACATAGGTGCGTCTACAGAAAGAGTAAAATAAACTAAGAGTCCACCTGGATAGGAAACTCACATGGAACATTTATCTAAACAAAACGACACTGAAGGCCACTAAAGCACTTTGTAAGACACCACAAATGCTTGAATGCGATGCGGAACTATTTCCTATCATACTATGCGGGTCAGCAGTGCCAGGAAAAAAAAACACTAAAAAAAATGTTATCAACAGGCCCAACAAGCTTCGAAGAATGGTCTTCAAATAAAAAATGTGATAGAGATGTCAGCACTATCATTAGATGTAAGTTCTGATAAAATTTTGCTTCAATCAATGGTGGTTAGAAAGGAATTAAGCCCAGAATAGTACCCTTTCAAGAAGCTATATTTGGATCCAACCAATTGGATCCAACAGCAGCGATGGAGAGCCTTAGAAAGTTTACCATCAATTTCTACGATTTGTAGATTACAAGCTTCACATTTTTTTCTGGAAATACTAGGTAGATTTTCGTATTTGATCGGAATTAATTAATTAATCATCGGAGTTAGCTCGCAGAAACTTGCATGTAGTCGTTTTTTGTATATTCTTTGTTTGGTACTAAAATATTGCTGACATCATAGCTATATACCGCAGTTTCTATCGAACATGTTTCCTTTCTTCTCTTAGTCTGAAATAAAAAACAACCTCTCAGGAAATACACAAATATTTCAAATTGATATTATCTATCCAGTTGGCCAGAGCACGAACTACGTTCTCTCGTCTCCTTAACACAGCATCATTTTAACTCGGCAATAAAACTGAGTTATCAAATATAACTCTGCAAGAGCTAAAACTCTAAAAGGTCGCATTTTCGAGCCAGAAGCCAAATAGGGCAGCTCATAAGCCCTTCATCGAAGAAATAGTATTAGACTATCTATTTCAACCTTCTCTCCATCACTCTCGAAAAACATAAAAAAGAAACGAAAAAATGAAAACATGCAATTCATTAAAACTTTTCGCATTTCGATCAGATATTTTGTTTATTGTCGTCATAAATATACATAATATTCTTTATCAATAAATAAATTTATACTATAATTACGTGAAAAATACTTCTAGTATGAATTCAACAATATATAAGGTATGAATGTGTTTGTTCAAGATCTAGTCCTTCACTTATATTAACGGACACAGTTAATATAGAAAGTTTGTCAACGATCACAAATTACTTTCAAAACATGAATTGATGATGCTTTAATAATCATGGAAGGCATTGGTGTTTTAACATTAAAAACTCTAATTCTTCCCCATATTACAATACTAAAATTAATTACTATGTGCGCTCAGGTATTTTCTCGAACCAAAAATGATACTGATTTTCATATCGAGAGTGCGAGTCGTGTACAAACATGGTTCAATTTAAAATTATGTATATTATTTCGTTTGTAAAATTCCAATTGTATCAACAATCAATTAATCGCACTACACTTAATAATAAGCCCACTTCCTTTAAATAAACAGCTTATACCGAGATATAATTGATAATTAGTCCGGATGCTGCTCAAGAGAGATCACAGATTAAACAAGGATAGTGGCAAGGTGTCAGCTAAATACTATCAAGAATTTCAATTAGTTCGAATACGCTGGATGTGATGTCACCGATTAAATTAATGGATTTTATTTTTTATTATATCGTTGTATCGTGGAATTAAGACCACATATTGATAAACTAAATACGCGCATTAAAATAATAGGTCGGCTAAGCTCGATTTTTATTCAATAGACGATAAGTAAAAATTTGAATCAACAAAACAATGTTTCGAATCACTAATTAAAAGTAAATATTTTCTCACAAAGAATTATTTTTTTGCAGTAATAATTTCACACATAATTATCAATTTCATTTTGCTAATAATTTTGCTAGAAAGTCTAAGGGAAGTTAAATTGCCATACCTTTTTTTGCAATCGCACAAAGAATATCTATCATCAAAGATATGAGAGAACTGTATTCTTAAGCTAATTAAAAATAAAAAATAAAAACATGTCTATCAATGACTGTCACATACACTATACAGAAACAGAATGTCACCATTGCTCTCTCTTCAACCCGTACCATGTTTTCCATTTTCGAACAAACCTTTTTGGAAAAAGTTTGATAATTTTGCCAGACTAGATTTCGAAATACCTGGCCCGTCTGGTCCGCTATATATAGGCGATTGTGGAATCTTCGAGCACACTGATAGCAGGCGGCGTAGATACATTTCTAATAGACGACGGCGCTGCTTCGCCACTGATTCATTGTTAGATGAAAAGATTTCTCTCCGCGGGAATGGAAGTAGTGCAACCTTTAAAAGCACAAGATATAAATATTTGTTTTTATTTATTCAAAATGGTTGAGACAGTAGTACCTTGGAACCGTAATTACTCTTCATACACAAATGAAGCTCTCGAAAGCGGCTGAACCGTCTTAAAAGTACCAGTTTGTCGCCTTCCAAGCAAATTCTCACTTCATATTCGTAGTGAGTTTGCTTGCCAGCTCCTCTCATTACAAATCCCGGGATAAAAACAAAATGCTCGTCGACTACTGCCAAAAAATTACAAATGCTAGCGTTAGTTCTTGTGTACACATATTCATTATCAAAGGTATAAATTGACTTGAAGCGTTCATACTTACAGAACCCATCAATCGAAGGACACGAGCGTGTCGTATTCGTTAGGTAGGATTCGGCCATTGGACTGAGTGTATTCAATTGTGTGGATTTCGAGCCACTGCTATTGGATCCGCATTCAGAATCATCTTTTACACAATCACCACCGACGCCACGATTGTAGAAAAGCTCATTTCCTTGCAACTCCTTTTCAAATTGTATTCGTTGTTTCTTCAGCTCCTGCAACTTAGCAATATGATCGTCTAGCTCGTTCTTGTCAGCTTCGATTTCAAGCTTTCTCATGATAATCGCTTTCTCCCTAGCAATCTTTTGATCGAGTTTGTGGACTTTCTCAAACTGCTGAGATAACACGTCGCTATGCGCAAGTTCGCCTGATGAACAAGAAGTACATTCATCATCTACATTACCCGATGATTTATAGCAAGTGTCCGCATTAGAGCTCGTTTGGTTGGGGCTCAGCGGCGATTTCGATGAGTCTAAGCACACACCACTATCGCTCATTAAATTATCTTTATTAGTAGAAGAATAAGCAGGTACAACATTATCACAGGAATTAACATTTCCTCCGGAAAGTGGTGATACCACCGACGAACGAAAGGAACAGTCTGCGTCGGCCGTATGAAATGTATCTGTGGTCTTCGAATCCATAACTTCGACTTGTGCATTTTTCTCAAGATTAAGTTTCAACCTAAATAAAAAATTTACAAAACGTTAATATCAAGTAATGCGTTTAGGTTTATATGATTGAGACAAGAAGTGTTGACAAAACCCATCAAGTCATCAAATACATTTTAATCGTTTGATTAACTAAGCAATAGGATTTTTATTTAATATACAAGATGGACTGGCTTTTTATGCCTTTTTTAAGTAGCAGATTATCTGCAAATACGTAAGTATACAGTATATATATATACTATAAGTAAAATATGAGGCCATTATGCCAAACAAAGTCAGAAGCTTTCTTTATGCCTAAGTCGATTAAGCCAGTGGACTGTTTGCTAGCAAATCCTTGTTCGATTAAACTGACGACTCTAGCTGACTGATGGTTCGTGGAAATGCTGGTCCTGAAACCAAACTACCTGACCGAAATGATTGTATGATTGTATAATTTTTCGCAATAGACGTGCGAGAATAGTTTTTTCAATCTTGCTCATTGTAGGTAGCAGACTGATAGGTATGTTGCTCTGAAGAGAGTTCGTGTTTTTTCCAGGGATCAGGACATGGATGTTAATTTTTTCCAGGGATCAGGACAAGAGTTAAATATAAAACAAAGTAAAACTAGTATCTTTTTAACCAATATGGTGGCAATATTATCATCGTCCGATGCTGGTTTCCTTTTCAACTATTTGATATATCTTTTCAATTCCGCGGGTGTGACAAAATTAGCAAGTTTGGAGTCGGATGATTCACTAGTATCTGTACTTCCTATTTGTCTAGTTAGTAGATTAGCTGAATAGCAGTTTTCAGCTAATACTTAAGCCTTTCCTTTTTCCGAATATATTGCGGAGCCGCCGTAGCCCAGAAGAGGAAGGATGGAGCGAGGTTTATACTTGAGCGTCTTATGTAATTGCCACAGTTTATTTGCCCCATTTTTTTGTGACGCAAAGAGAGAATTCAAATGTTCATATTTTAGTTTCAATAAGGTCAATCGTATCTGCTGATTCAAATCATTTAGAAATTTCTTTGTGTTTGGATCTCTGCAGCGTTACCATCGACGTCTAATTTTATTACTAAAGGAGATCAGACCCCTTGTTTGAACGTCCACTAGAGGATTTAACATGGGAAAGGCTATTTTTGGATGTAACTTCATCTCGAGCTTGCTGCAATTCGGTTACGAAGTCAGTAGCAAGCTGATCTATTTGATAGCATTGAATGATTCTCCACAGATCTTGATACAGCAAACTAATAGAGTTATTTAAAAGTAGCCAATAACTTTCCCAAAACGTTTTTGAATATTGAAAAACAAAATAGGATTGCGCATTAATACAACTGATTTGAAATGCTACGGGAAGATGGTTAGAAGGTAAGTTTTTGAGCACTAAAGGCTGTCAAATTGGAACGTGGCCGTGGCTAATTAATACGCTAAGGGTGGGTGGTCGCCCTCAGCGGAAAATGTGTCGACCTTTTGGAGTATCAATAGATGTATTTTTAATCATAGTGAGATAGTACAATATCTTCAGCATTTCAAGAAATTCCAAACGAAACAAATGTTTGTTTCTTATGATTCTAGCTTTGACTTGAGACGTTTATTTTTTAGCAGTATATGTAGGACATAACCATTGGCCTATCAATTGATGATGGGTTTTCTTGGAACCATACAAACAATCATTTTTAACAAGTATGTGGTATAAACTCAAACTTACGTTTTCTTTCGTTTTCGAAGTTCGTCTAGCTCGGAGGTAGTCAATTCATTTAATTGTTTATCCAGTGACGACAAGCCCTCATCAAGCTGAGCAATTCTTTCAGTACTAACGTTTAAAACTGCTTCTTTTTCCAGAATTTTTTCATCTAATTTTTTAATGTCCTCTCTCTGAAATTAGGCTTTTTGTATTATTTATTGAATTATTAAAAGTTGTATTTAGCGCACATTTCTCTTTACCGTATCCCGTATGATTTGTGATGAGCGCGAATCCAAAGAATCAGACACTTGCAACAAAATGTCATCAGATAATGGTGTACTTTCAGTTATTTTAATTTGTAGCTAAGAAAAACGCATTGTTAGTACATACTGTTTTTGTTAGAGAAAAAATAATATCAATGTTTCACAAAAATTGTGTTCGCATCACACTAATAATAATAAAATTGAGCAAAATTCAAAGCTATCTAGGATTATTTAACATCAACTTATTTTGCCTCTACATCAAACTTACATGGGCTAGACCCATTAATCTAATAAGGAATACTGTGTATTTAACATTCACAAACAAACCAAAGGGCTCTGTGCTGAGTATAAACGAGTTTCAAGTCTAGCTTGATATCAGATAAAACTTATGAATAAATAAAATCAAGTTAATGTATACGAATATAACTAAATGAGTTCATACTAAAAGTGGTATCAATGATAAAACATTAAGTACAAAAAATAGCTAAATAATAAGATACTTAGAATTTTTCATTTTATGGGAATGATCCTGCCCGAGCAAACAAATTGTTTATGAGAAAATCTGTAAATCTTTAAAAAAAAAACAAGCTCTCAATAATCCATAGAAAACTGTATTTTTTTCAGAATTACATCATTGTATTAGAGATATTTAGTTTTACCCGAAAAATTAAATACGTATAAAATTAAGTTTTTAAGATAAGTGTCCATAATGGAGATTCGAAAATCTACCTCGAATGGACACATTTTCCATTATTACACACTTTTGTGAAACATCGATTATATATGCATGTATTTAACAAATATAAATAAAATAAACCAAACACATAACTACCTCATCCAACTTTCCGAAATCTTGTAATAGCTGTAACTCTTTAGCTACGTACTCAGTGAAATCTTGTTTCTTTGAGTCGAGCTGCGTTTGCAAAGCCGAAATTTGTCTACATAAAATATCAATCTAAACAAAAGTAACAAAGCAAAATTAAACTTAAATAACGAAACAAACTTGGCGCATAAGATGAGAATATTTTGTCTCTCTCTTACCTGAACCTTTTCATTATTTTTTTCCCAGCGCAGCATATCTCTTTTCGCTAATAGTTTTTGTTCGCGACAATTCAACAGTTCTTCGATGTCATGTTCCTCTTTTTCCAGTCTTTCAAGTTCTTCAGTCAATTTTTGCACCTTTGTTTTATACTGTTCGTGCATTTGAACCCGTTCAATATTCAGTTGTTTTAAGGCATTTTCAATAGTCTCTAATATTTTTCGATTTTCGTCTTGAATTTCAGGATCATCGCGACAGACGAGTGGCGACGGCTGATACTGTTTTTCGCGTCGAATGGATGAGTTGAACATATCCTCGTCACCGTAAAAACTCGAATTTAAGTTTTCCCGAGATGCTGTTATCAGCGATAATCGTGAAAGATCCAAACGAGATCGTGATTGGTCTTTTTTTAATTTAGCTGCTTCAACAGGGTTATTAAAGCGAAAAATATTGGTTCGTCCTAATAATATAATATCTCCCTGACTGATTGTCGTTGGCTCATCAATCAATTTCGCATTTAACCAGCACTGAGCTTGTGCTCGCGGAAATATTGTTGCGTTACTGTTTTCCAAAATAATACTGCAATGTTCCGGCTGAATACCAATTCCACTTAGCACAATGTCTTGGGATTTGTCGGCGTCTTCGGTGCCAATGAAGGTTTCTCCTTCCTGTTCCAATAAAAATAAGATTTTCATGCTATAAAGTTCTTACATACTATACAATATACTTCTTGCATAATATACAACAGTATTGCGAAAAACATTATATTGGATAGTATTATATGCGTTTGAATATGGTAGCTGTAACGGAAACTGAGAGGTCAGATTCTATTGATTCAATTAATGTGTACTTAGTTTTCAAACGTTATGGACATGAAAATAAACAAAGAGTTCAGTACAATTTTTAAAAGTCAAATATGGCATTTCTCAAGGAGCGGTACTAGGTTCCAAATATCAGTTACACCAAGCAAAACATGAAGTTATAGTGCACGCATGGGAGCATGAAGACATGTCAGAAGATTGGCGGCAAGGCATAATATGTTCCATGCATAAGAAAGGAAATGTCTCCACGTGTAGCAGTTATAGAGATATAACAAAGTTTCGTACCTCCTACACTTTCCTCTACCTACAGCTACGTGTGCTTGATCAAATTTTCATCCTTAGGCATGTAATGGATAAATTTCTAGAATTTCATATTCAATTATACTACCTATTTATATAATTTAAGGGCACTTATAACAGCATAGCCAGGGTAGAGTAGCCAACGTAACAAGTCAAGTAACATAGCCACCTCAAGGGGGAGTTATATTTTCTCTTTCGTGGAACCTGGTGGCTTCAAAAGTTTTCGAAAAAGCAGGACATTTTTCGAAGGACACTATATCTAGAAAGACGGACGATGAAAACGATTGACAGAGGATGTTGAAGAAGGATATGCAAACCTTCAGTAAAAAAAATGAGGAAGAATCTGTCGCCGCTTTGCGCGAAGTATCGAGAAGACGTGAAAGAGAGTTTCATCGGGGAAATTCGCGCGGCATACAATGAGTCTGTTAACATCGATCAAGATAAAATGAGGACGATGACAGTATAAAAAATATCTTGGACAATGATGATGTTTTTAGTTTTAAAAGAAATGCTAAGTGTTTGAATATAGGAGATAGTATTTTGGAGGCGTCATCAGCAAATGCATCGAGTGATATGTTTCAAGAAGTAGGCCCTTTCAGAAAACGGAGCTTACCTCAATCTACCAGTCCTTTTCGTTTTGCTTCCAAAAGCCCAAGTCCATACATTTAAATTTTAATCCGTCTTTCGACGAGCTTATGATTGCAACGGCTGCAGGTAGCATTCAAGTGGCTACTCGCACATTAGCCTCAAGGTTTGCCGCAAAAAAACTAACAGCTACAGTCGCACCCCACAAAAATCTTCTTGAAGAGCTCCACCACCACAGAAGAACAAGGAAACGCGAGCTCCTTGCACATTGTGTGTATCAAGTTAAATTTACAAAATTGGTAAATGGTCATATGCCTAACATTGTCCCCTGCTGTATTTTCTTTCACCCCTCCAGCCTTCAAAGAAGGTCAGCCTTCTTTCTTATTTAAGGGAATTCATCTCACGTTCGATGAGCCGGACGTATTGTGTAAGGAGATCCTAAGAGACTCAGTTGCATTTGTGAAGTGCATCTCAACCACAGTATCAAGGAAAGAAAATAGGCTGCTTGGCAGCCTTTTAGTGCATCGTACGGCCAATACAGAACAATCAAGTTCCTAATTTTTCCAACAACAAATGAACTTTTGTAACAGACAGTATGGAAAACTTAAGACTCTTCATGGATTCAATTTTTTAAATATTTTTACTTAATAGCTGTCGTGATGTTGAAATAAATTGTATGCTAGCGACCTCTGGCTTGGTGTGGTAGCAATGAACTGAAAGTCCAAAATGGCAACAATAAATCTCCAGCCATACGTTGATGGTCTCTCGAGGTACTACGCCAAATATGATATTAAAATTAACGTCAACTTCCAGAAGGACGAGGTCCGTTAGGTATCTGAAGCTGCGCAAGCGAGTCCAATCCATCAAGTCGTCGATAATTGTCAAGTAAAGCAAAAACAAAGGAAATTTTATTTCCCTACAACTCATTTCGGTTCTTGGTGATTAGAAGTAGTAGAGACTCTATTTTGACGATTGAAATTTTCACGTGTGAAATGATTAGTCTCACGCCTTAAGTTGCGTCTGTTTTGAATAAGATACCTAATTAGAGGTAGATTAACTGAAAGCTCGGTGCGCGGTCCCTCAATTATACCTGTATTTGTACCAGAGACCAAGCCAACTATTTTGGCCTAATTTATGACTCTTTTCTCTTTTCAACCCACACAAAGAAATGGTCCTCAGCAAAGCCTTGACGGCATGCGGAATTATGTGCGCCCTCTTTCAAAAATCAGTCTCTATGTCGAAGCAAGTAAGAACCCTTATCTACACGATTCACATACGTCCAATCATTCTTTACGGCACAACGATTTGGAGATCAGCTCCCGAAAATAGACGAAATTCTGTCAAAACCTTTGATCGAGAGGTCCTCCGCCAATATATGGTACTCTATAGAAGTGAGCTCCGAAAATACTTTTCAAACAAAGTATTAATGCAGCAGACGGTAAGGACGAAATCCAAAAGGTCACAGTTCGCTATGACCTTTGAGCTAATATGATTCTCCTGTTTTGCACGAAGACTCAAAGCAAAGTCATCATAGCCCATCTACTGAGCTCGGTACAACGCTCATGTTTGAATGGATATTATATAGCTATCTACCGAATAGTAATCGATGGCTATAAAACCTCGGCTAAATTTCATATCTGATTAGTTAAGTATTAATTCAGATAGGATGGACAAAGTTAGTTTGAATTCTCGCAAGGATACCGAATGAAATGAAGAACGATTTCGAATCAGAAGTTTGTATGTCACCTAATAACAATAATTCTTGCTAACTTTTTTAACTTCTAGTTGAAACGAACGTTCATTTGACTTTGCTAAGCTGCCAAGTATAAAGTGGATATATTTGTTATGATAGTAAATTCAAATCACGATAAAATCAAAATCTCATTTAAATCCTATACACAATTGTATTCATCATTATTTTGCATTTACATGCATGGACAATAATAATGCCACTCACCTTCAAACTATAAAGCGTAACACCAGTGCTTATGTCGTCATGGATACCAATCAAATGAGGCATCTCAGAATCGAGTACCACTCCAACACCAGCTTTCCTTAAACCAAGTGATTTCTGCTCTTGCAATATAAGCTGAGCTTCTTTCCACTTCTCTGTCCACTTTTCTGTCAACACTTTCTCTTGTTCCTCCTTCTTTAGCAAATCCTGAAGCATTTTCGATGATGGTCCTGATAGGTTCTATAAGAAACACATTCTTATTAATCACGTCACAACCGGCAAATGCCGTAGCTTACCATTTCGCCAGGGCCGGTTAGCATAGATTTAAGTTTGTTAATTTCATCACGAAGTTCACGTATGAGTTTCACATTAGGATCTTCATTGATTGTCGGTTTGTTAATGATATTCTTGGCGCGATTTGCATAGCGTAAAGTACTTAGCGTTTCACCATAGTTACAATCAGCCGGTGAAATAGCTGCAATCATAATTGTTTTACTATTACCACCCAAACTGTCTTTCAGAAGCCATGTTAGGACTGAATCACGGTATGGAATATAAAGAACTCTTTTATTGTTGTGTTCTGTGCGATTTGATTGGTCTGCCAGCGCCGATATTACACTACCCAATGTCACAAGCGATTTGTTTATGTGTGCACCTTCTTTTAGACGCTGCCCTGTCGCGCCGGTTGCATTTGCTCGTTCGCTATTTACGAAGAAAAATATTAATTTATGAAAGCATACTCAGCTAAAAATCTAAATTAATTAACCTTCCTGCCAAATCAACTAGATGTATCTTGGAAACTGTTTCACTCGGCATATCATTCATGTAGCCGGCTTGAACAAAGGTGATGGTGAATATCGCGTGACTTCGACTACTAGTGTCGTTCATATTCGTGCTCGCAGTTGTCCGTTGATTGTTACCTCGGTTGATACATTCCTAAAAATAATAATTATTCACTTTGATAAGTACGAAGCCTTGGAAGCTTCCATTAAAAATGAACGGGAAATATTGTTCGACCAAAAATGTCTTCTTTAAGCTATGTGGAGCACTTATAATTTGTAAATGAATCAAATCAGTGCATCATAAAAGGAACAATGCTAATAGTTATCACTAAATTAAATCTAGACACATCTATGAATCACACATCAAGATTAGTGATAAATGGAAGTGTTTCAAATAATTCTCTGTATTACCTAATTTCATCTAACAGGAATTATTACTTAAAACACCTATTTATATTACATAAGCTTGCTTACCAAAATTTCATCATAGTCATTTACAGCATGCTGTGATAAATTTTCCACATACGGCCCAAGGCTTCGATGTTCGCGAACTCTTAATCCATGCCCAACACTAGCAGGACCTAACAAATCCTTCACACGCTCATTGTAAATTTCCAAATAGCTGGCATGAGTTTTATATCCAGTTCCCGATTCTAAGCCCACTTTCATCCTGGTGAAAAGTTCGTGACATATTCGTGGAATCAACCCTGGATTTTCACTCGATCCCATCATTGTAAAAGTTTTGCCACTTCCCGTCTGCCCATATGCAAATACGCAAGCATTGTACCCTGGAAAGAATGTGCAAATGTATACGATAAAATCAATTATTATATTAAAAGTAAGTTCTACTCGTGTTCTATATAAATAATGGTCGAGTTAAATGTGAAACAAGATAGATAGTATTATGTGATCTCCATTCATCAATAAAAGACACAAAATAAATTAAAAAAAAAATTCGCAAAAACTAGCTATAAATCAATCAAATACCTTCAAAAGCGCTATCTACCACATCTGTTCCCAAATCGTTATAAACTTCCTCTTGGCTCACGAAATGACTGTCATTATCATCGAAGGACCAATACGAATGATCGAATGTGAAATCATGGAAATTCTCACGGCCTCCGTCTCTCAATGCTGACTGTCTTGGTTTATGCAATCGAGTCTTTTTACTATCCATCTGTACGATCGACAATGCATCCATATCAATTTCCCTGTAAAACAAGACAACCATATTAAAAGTTAGAAAGTTGCTCATGTAAGACTATCTGGAAAAAAGTTAATATAATTACGTATGTAAATTAATATAATAGCGCGAGATATGAAAATATGATAGCAAATAACGAGCACAATTAGATTTTGCAAATTAGTTTGTCAGCAGAACTAGAGAGAGTTAGTGATTTCAGAAACGAAGGACGTGACGGAAACAAATTTTGAAAATTTATAGTTTTTATATGAATACAGACTACGAAATTCGGCCTAATTTGAAACCCATAATGTGCAACATTCAAATCTATGCCATAACTGAAGAACGACATTTATAATTTAAGATGATTTTGCAACTGTTTCACTTTTTACTCCTAGTAAAAAACAAAATTGAGTTATACTTTTACAAATGCATTCATAGGAAAATAAATATTAAACTAAATGCAACAGTTTCTTATTTTCAAGAGGTTTGTCTTATCATAATCTATCTGCAAACTTTTCGAGGAGTGACCTACAAATGTGGTCACTCCTAATCAATTGATATCAAATATCTAAGGTATATGAGCTGAAAAGCAGCTGATCGGCAAATTGTAAGTTGGACTAAACTGCACTTTAACAAGAATAATTCGAATATTTCAAGCAAAAAAGGAAGGAGCGATACATCCCAAGTGCTAAACTTACAAGAAAAACAGGTAGGTGCCACTTCTTCAAGCCTGCAAGAGTACTATTTGTGAAATTTCCTCACTAAAGACCGTTGCGGATCTGGAGGATGAGGTTGCTAGAGACTTCATTTCAACATCTAGTCAGTACAATAGTGAAGTGATTAATTTCATGATTTCTAGTTAGGTTAACACAAACTGCGTTTGTGATACGGTTTTTTCGTTAATGATTTGGTGCGAACTAGGGACCATACAAGAAAGCAGTCGCAGCTGTACCAACTCAGGAAGCTGCAGATTGCCCCAAAAAAAATGCCAGGCCTACTTAAAAAGGTTCATTATGCATTAACCGGTGCCTAAACTCACTTCAACTAATTCTACAAAAACAATCTAGAAGTATCGACCAAGGGACAGCTTCCTTCTTCTAACAAAGATGGGTATTCACACAAGTTGTGAAGAACTGTTCCCTCTTCTTACTTGCATCTACAGTTCCGACAGCCGATGTATCGCCTTTAAAGTCAGTTATTATACAGAATTATTATATTATACAGAATTATTATATTATACAGATTCTTTCATCATTCTGTATAATATATATAAACTGACAGTAAAAAATAAACCATGAGCCGTTAACACAGCCACTACCAAACGGAAGGACATATTTCACAATTCGAATAGTTCCCTAATGCGACCAAAGTTCTCCACAATTGTCGCACTGGAAGGTTCTTCCACCCATGACTTCATAGCGTCCTTTAAGTGTTTTTATATGATTGCCACTTCAACTGAATCTATCAGTGTGCACAACCAGGAAATCGCAGAACACCTCCGGCAAAACTTTGCTAGCTTGTGGAGGTTCGTCCGCTTCACAGTTGCCCTCAATGTCGCTATGTCCTGAAACCCAAAATAGCTGCATCATAGAATGACATTTTATTAAGAGACGTACGGAATTTTAGGAATAGCTTTGTGGAAGTGTAAACTCCAGCAGAAAAAAAGCTTCAAGTTCAGGTCAGTAGAAAATATACTACACCTCACTCTGTGGTTCCATTTGGATCCATCTTCCATAGCATTAGCTCTTAGGAATAATCCTTTAATCCATTTCTTTTTGCTTCGAACCCGTGAATCAGAGATGGTTAGGCAATAGTAAAATCAATGTCCGCTGGAACAGACATGCCCGCACCAAGTATTGAACGTGGTCCAGCTCTATCCCTGTCCAGATGTCACCACAATGTAGTCTTGCCGCAGTGCACCTCACATGTTGCGAGACAAGTAGCAGGAAGCTAATGAAGGAACACTAGCAGTGGTTTCATTGCAATAGTACGGATCGTTCTTGTTATCAATATGGCTGCTAAATTACGCATTTTTTCTATCATTTTCTGATTTACAGCCTTAAGTATGGCTGGACACCAAACTATTGCTCCTTTCAGGAGATCAACTTTACTGGTGTAAATCCAGAGATGATACGAGAATGTAGCCCCCAAGTTGTACTTATAGCATTTTTACAGCTGTAAAGGAAACACAATGCCTTGATTGATTGATTGATACCATGAAGCGAGTTTAGAAGATCCCTAGCACTGCAACCTCCTGGGTCTATTGTGCATCATCTGCGTCATTTCCTATAGGATGTCCAGCTTTCTTATGAACCTGCCAAATTCCACGATTCGTTCTTATCTAGGGCAATACGATTATGGAACAGCCTACCATCTACTGTTTTCCCCGCCGACTATGATCGACAATTGTTCAAACGAATCGTACATCGCTATCTCCTACAAACTCAACCATTTCTCTCTCCCTTTCCTTAAATTTCCTTCCGCCAAGGCTATGCTATAGCATAATAGGGCCTCCCCTGAGTTTTAGCATCATCAAAAAACCACGAGAAGCCGGCAATTTGATTTGGTAATGGGCTCAGGATATCAAAAGGATTGGATAAGAATCTATAATTCCAACAGAGTAAATAAGCAGGCGCAATTTAAGAGATAGCACATATAAAAATAGTAAAAATAATTTAAATAGTAAATTGACAACAATAGGACAGTTTAAAAAACTGAAAAATTCACTCTGCATGCAATAGACAGGAGTCAGGAGACCTGACGAGCCGCCAGTGATCCTAATCAGCTCTCTATAGAGGCGCAAAAAGCGCGACTATTGATATAGTAACAGAGATGAAAATGTGGATCTGAAGATTATTTTTGAAAGACTAAAGTAATTTAATGTCCTGTATAATTTGTGTTACTGGATCATTTTCCTCATGTCTAGACAATCATTATGTCTGGGTGAGACTGTCCTTGGAATTAATAATGGTATTCCTCATTTATACGATGAAATAAGGTGTCTAAATCCTGCTTTCTGGTTCCTTTCTTAACTTTTCGTACAGTTTTCATTTCATTTATCAAATATGCGACCATAGGAATAGACTTCAACTGTATTAATTGAAGGGAAGCTTTTCAAAAAATAAGGGATACTTCGCACGGAAATTCGAAAACTATGTTGGCGGGACAACTCAGACAACGACAAACTTGTGGCGGAACGACCAAGATTTCCTGGGAAAAGTGAACCAATTAACACAAAAACTACTTTATTTGCCATTTATATTACATTACATAAAAGTCTGAATAACTAGCGGCGAACAATTAAGCAGTTGCGTGCTTCTGATTGCTTAGTGCTTCAATGCCTTGCAACTACATCTCTTCATTTCTATTTACGTACTGAGGAATTCTCCACACTAGCTTTATGGCGCCTGAAACTATGCAACTTTTACTCCAAATCAACTGTATGCACCCGTATCGTATTTGCACAAGTATTGCAATGCCTGAGCTCCCGAACAAATAGCGTTCGTCCAAAATAGATAAGTGCGGAAAGATGAACATAGATATGTACAAGGCAATGAAAAATGTTTGGAACAGATGTAAAAAATCTACTTTAGAAAAACGCAGTTAATCAAACGCATGCCATAGCGAAACTAAACAAGATAAAAACGAATGAATACAATATTGAGTCTTCAAACCAGTATCCGCTGTGCCTAGCACCAATGCCTTCTAGATGTACGGGCCGTAATGCAGAATGATGACGTCAGAGCATCGGGACAAATGTCGCGAAAAACACACGTAGTCTTATGGGACGTCCGCGGGAAAATGTTAATTGTACGGGTTGTGTTAAAGTGAGGTAAATCAAAACTAAAGTGATATATGCGGAACAGTGCTAGTGAACAGCTAAAACACAAATTAATGCGGTGCGTGCGGTATAATGTGGAAAATTCGCTACGAAATGTTTATCGGTTGGTGATAGGTTATGTGATGGTTCGTGTCAATTTACTGTCGCGATACAATTAATTGGTACAAAGTGTACGTTATGACTAAATATTATTATTATAACGCGTCCACGCACAAAAAACGAACGTTTTATTCATATTTTAACCAAAAAACCGCAAGTGAAATCTCCCTGTACATCGGCACTGCCTCGTGGAAATGTCAAATTTCCTAAACTCATGACGTCACGGCGAGAACGATTACGTAGCCTGACGGCCCGTACTTCTAGAAGGCATTGCTAGCACTATCCAAATAATTGTCTTTTGCTATTTCAACAAAAACTATGTCTCATTTCGTTTCCATGTAGAGTGGGGACAAACTGTGTTTACTGCAACATTATAAAAAATACAATCTCAGACAAAGAGAACCCTCATCATCGAATTGCAATTGTGATTAATGGTACAGCACAGTTTGTCAAAGATACAAGGCCATGGATTGTTACGGTGCATCAAAACATCAACAATTTGTTACATCTTCAGTGTCTGATTAAAAACCAGACTGCAAGCGATTTCGGCAAAAAGCTAGTGCTCCGTATCTAGCGGTTGTTCCATATTCGCAGCTGTCCGAGATGACATCATTGCAGTAAGAGATAATGACGCGGTTGGATTTGCTAGCATGAACAAATCCGAAGTAAAAGCCAGCACTGCGATCTGCTATGTGAATTTCGTTTTTCGGCAGTGGCCGAGATTCGGATTTCGCAATGGCCAACTTTGTATCGAATCCGACGCAACTTTCGCGAACAGCAGACTAATTAGTCGTAACAGCTAGCTCGCATACATCAATTGACCAACCAAGTGCAGTCAACTGCGAAAGCTACTTACCTCTGATTGAAGGGTCTAACCCTGACTGCAACTTTCAATGAAGACATGTTGAGCGGCTGTTTAGGTTCACCGATTACTCCAATGCAAGCAGCGTCAAACGCTATAAACAATTTTGCAAGAAATTCACAAACAAAAGCACTCGCGAATTATATGTGAAAGCCACTGCGCCGTATGCAGCTAATCCACGGCAGCACATAACAAAATATTCAGTTAACGCAGTTTTTCAAAGCGAAACTTTCCGCTACCGAATGTTCAGCCACCGGAAACACTACGAAAATATGCACCTACGGCGGCAGACGAAACACAAAATATTAACATATTTCGCACCAAGCACTTTACAGAATTCCGAAAACCATCAGCACAATCGAAAAGCCTCCCACCGACAACTGTCACTTCACTTCTTGTTCATAAATTCAAGATTGTGAAAATTGTCCACAGACCATCCATTTACCCCCAAATCATCCGTCATCTGTTTTTCTTTTTGTGTGGAGAGAACACATGTCAATGTTGAGGGTTGCCAGATGCAGTTCTTCTGCTTAAAGTCACTAGAGAGCTCTTCGCTCGTTACAAAGATTTCGACCGGATGTAAGATTTAAATCATATGTCGATGCTTTTGAATCGAATTATGCTCAAATTGCGAATTCCTTGTTTAATTTTAAAGAGTACATATTTCTACCCGCAATTTATTTTATAAATCTTGCATGCCCGAGCATATCTTCTACTCTAGTAATAACCGAAAACACTGAAATTCTTGACTTTTTGTTGGTTTTTGTTTGCTTATATGTTTTTCTTCAGTATTTTTTTCTTCTTCTGTGTTTTTCTACAACTTTTGACTCCTGCTACCACCGATTCAAATTCTCGTGATGAATTTTCCCATCTGGGGACCATCAGGTCGAGTTTTACCAAATTTATAAAATCTAATTTTCACAAAATTCACCAAAATTACATATGCAGATTTCTTCATATTCTGTTATTTATATCTCTACTCCATCAAATAAAGCTGCATACAATTTGCTCCAAATCACATCAGCAAGGATTTTTGAGAACAACCACCGGACTGTGACTATTATATCAGAGGCGTGCATCAAAAACCCATGCCCCCTTTCACTATCGTGTTGTTGTCTTAGATTGATCATAAATGCCCTAACAAGAATATCACAGATTTTTGCGAAGCATTGGTTCGCACATGCCTCGAACTGTAAAACGTATTTCGTGATAATGAAATGATCTATTTTTAATCATCATCATCTCATGCACATGCATCTCTGATCGCATTCACGATGCACTTCCTCACTAAGTTGCATCGAATAGCAGCGTGTGTTTGACCGTCGATCGACACCAAAGCCGCAACCACCTATCGGAATTAGTAATAAATTTTCACTTTGTTCGCCTTGCGAATTATAATTTATCAAATTTAATAATGTGTTACCAAGAATAGTGCGTGTGTGGATAAATTAGTGTAGTTAAGCCATGTGGTTCTATTGCGATTTTATGGCTGGATGGGTCGGAGGTATTTTTGATTTTGATGTTTTCGGCAAGTGAGCACATTGGCATGGAGATACATGAATGTCTGTGATATAACCGATGTGACCGCGTGTCGATCGAAGATAAATAGCGTGGTATCAATTTTTCTTGCTTTTCGACGATCTAATGCCTCGACTCCTATCGTAGGTGCTTGCGGAGTGTTAATTGGGCATCCATTGGACACCATCAAAACTTGGCAGCAAACATCGAACACAAGTGTATTCACGGCTATCTACCAGATCGCAGCGCGGAATAATGGGGTAATATGATTTTTTTCGTAAATAGTATTGTTTTCCTAGAAATTTAATTAGAAGTTAATTTAATATACTCTATTGTTGCCAAACGGAATGTTCCTGATTTGAATTTGAACACATTCACAAGGTCACAAACGATTCTGGGATATTAAAATTTCACACCCCCGAATTATCTTTCAGCAGTTTCTCGAAGTTTAGCTGAAATTTTAGTTGCACAATAGCAAAAACTATACGTATCTTACGTTCAAAATTAGGCTCACAACAAACTATATACTCCTACTATTTGCCTCTTTTACTATTTTTACGGTTTTCAAAGAAAATTAGTATTAAAATCACTTTGGTCAAAAATTCATGAGATGCATGCATTCCGAAAAGTATAAAAAAAACTCTGGTGTTTTTTATGATTGTGTGTTGTCGCTAATATTTTCTTAGAACTTTATGATGTTATTTTAGTTCCTTTCCGTATATGTGAAATTCTTTATTGAAATATTCAGCTAATCCCACCAACAAATTAACCATAAATCATTTTAGATCAATGGATTTTACAGGGGAATGTTCTTTCCCTTTCTAACAACAGGAGCTGTCAACTCAATCTTGTTCGGGATCTACGGAAATCATCTCAGACAACTGCAAAAAATATGTCACAGTGATTTACAGCGTGAAGTATACCAAGACAGAAATGTATTCGCTGCAGGATCAGTTGCAGGATTTGTGCAATCATTTATCGCTTGTCCAATTGAACTCATCAAAGTACGCCTACAAACACATCGTTGTAAGTATTGATGGCAAACAAGTCGATGATTGATTTCCACTTTCAAGACAAACCAATATTAGAGCAAAATACTAATGAGGTGCCGAACATAAGTATCTTCGATAAGGCAAAACACATATTCAATCAACAAGCACAAAGTTAACACAAAAGTAAAAACAAACTAACATAATAACGGATATCACTCAATAAAAATGTCGGAGAAAACTTGACTTGTTGGTCACCAACCTAGAATGTCATCACCAGTGCAAGCCGGCAATAATATGAGTCAAAAATTAAAGAAAAAAAAACACAAAAACATAAAACAAAGCACACGAGACTCCCATTTCTTAGCACACAAGCAGAAAAACATAATTTAACGTTACTTACTAGTCAGATATTTAACAGTAATATCGCTTAACGGCTATGGGGAACGCATAGTTGATTTTAGTCCTACATTGCGCTGACAGTTTAAGATACAACTTAAAAAATATTTATCGTATCTGTTGCAGTTTACACAGATTATAAACTTGTAGAGAAAAAGACACCACTAAGTTGCATGAAACGCATTATTAAGACAGATGGTTTTTCAGGGCTCTATCGGGGTCTATTACCAATGATGTGCAGGTATGTTATTCCGTCATTTACATTAGCGTTTCAATTTGTTTCCAACCTAAAACGATGTTTTCCAGAGATGTGCTTCCCTACGGAATTTACATGCTAGTCTATCAGAAGACCTGTAAGTTTTTCGATAATTTGGAGTTCGTGAAAAAGAAACGTATGAGACAGAGAACACAAAAAGAAATTGATCATTCTTTCGAACTGGCACTGACAACGGTAGCGGGTGCCTTAGCCGGAGTTTTATCGTGGATCGTGGTCATTCCGTTTGATGTAATTAAAACGATAATGCAAGCAGAGGAAGATTCGTCTCGCTATCAAAATATGAAGCATTGTCTACAAGAGAATATTTCAGTTAGTATTATAAAATATTATTGTCAATAGGATTTTTCTTTATGGTCGTATCTAACTACTTCTAGAGGTACGGATGGGGAATATTGTTCCGTGGCAGCTGGATGCTTATAGTTAGAGCTATACCGGTGAATGTGGCGACGTTCTTAGGCTACGAATATTCCTTAAATATGTATTACAAATATGTTGAACACAAAAATTGCGACCAAAATAATATATAAATAAATGTTTTTGGAACTAAATTGAACGGAAATTTGAATTTTAGTTTCGTACTGCTTAAGGTTTATTTTGTTAGACACGAGAAGAATAAAGAGAAGAAAATTTGACCGAAAAACGACTTCATTCAAACAATCCAATACCAATTGGTCAACTCTTAAGACTAAAAATATTGTTTACAAACAATCATGTTGTTGAACAGTTTAGAATCAACTCTATTTTATCACTAGCCAAAACTTAAAAGAGGGAAAAATCGATTTCCCTCGGTTTTTCAAGGGGCATCATTTTTCCTCTATTTTCGTTCGCTTCAAGGGAGCGTTCGAACTATCTAGGAAACGGGTAACAAGAACGGCGCACGGGGGACTTAAAAATCTGTTAAGCTCGGTAACTTTCTTAGCATCTTGCTCGAAATTATTTCTGCATTGCATTGGAGTGTTTTACTTTAACTTTTTATGCATATATGGTTGTCGGATTTCCTTGTACCTTCTTCACCCAGCCTTTGAACGACACGATAGCGCTCGCCGATCGGATTTATACCCCACAATGAAAGAACCATGCATATAAATCACCCGCGCCACAACGAGCTCTCTTGTAATCTCCAGTGGAGTGTTTTCGCCAAGCATATCTATTCTTCGTACACTCAAATTTCCCGAATGCACACGTAGTCAAGAAATAAGGATAATATCGGATGTTCGATGCAAGCCAATATTTGACACAAAGCACTCGCGCTATAGATTGTAGATCTGATGAATACTGCTGCACTCCAGTGGCGGCTAGTGGTACTTTGGAATCGGCCGGCAGTTAATAAAACAATACGTTGCCACAAGAATATGCTAGCATACTCAACAATAGCATCACGAATATACTTAAAACCAACAACAAAGTCTACTAATATCAAGGAGCTAACAACACTGCAAAGATTAGTTTGCATATGTATTACGGGCGCTTTAAGAACCGCCCCAACGGCTGGGTTGGAAATGATTTTGGGACTCATGCCCCTAGATCGATTCATCTTTAGAAGCGCAAACTTAGCGGCGATACGCGCTAAAAGTTCTGGCATGTGGAACGATTCATAGCAGTGGGGCCACAGCGGTATTCTTATAGAATGCCGCAAAAGATTTGGACTCGTTGCAGAAGACACGGACCACATGAGCAAAATAATACATCTTGGCAGGAATTTCCAGGTCAAGATACCCACAAGAACAGACTGGAAGAAAAAGGAAGCTACCACCGATAGGGGCGCCTGGATTTACACGGACGGGTCAAAGACGGACACAGGAGTTGGCTCGGGCGTATTTTCTACGGATTTGAGCCTTAACCTGTGGTGTAGACTGTCAGACCATGCTACCGTCTTTCAGTCTGAATTACATGCTATACGCATGGCAGTTGAGTCCATTAGTGGAATATCAACCAGACCAATGACCATTTGTGTCGACAGTAGGGCGGCCATTCTCGCTCTTGCGTCTTACAGATGTTCTTCAAAAACTGTTTACGCTTGCAGAGTGGCTCTCAATGATAAGGCAAGGCATATTCCTATCCGGATTATGTGGGTGCCAGGGCATAGTGGGGTCATAGGCAACGAAAAAGCTGATGAATTGGCGAGGAAAGGTTCAGGAGCTAGCAACTGCCCCTGCATCACTGTACCTCGGTCAATCGCGGACGCCACAAACAAACTTGATGCCGCCATATGGGCCAAACTAAAATCCGAATGGGAAAACAGGCTGGACTGCAGGGTGGCCAGGACATTATGGCCATCACCTGACCCAAGCAAAAGCAGGAAACTGCTCAAGCTCAGCAGGAACTGCTTGAGAACCACGGTCGGCTTGCTCACAGGGCACTGCCTTACCGCATCTCATGCGAAGAAAATGGGACTGACATCCAGCAGTTTATGCAAGAGGTGCGAGATGGAAGAGGACACCATCGAGCATACTCTCTGCGATTGTCCGGCCCTAAATAATAAACGCCTCAAAATTTTTGGTGCATACCACTTTCAAGGGTTAGCAGAGGTGGCCGGTACCGTCACGCTGAGTCAGCTGATCCAGTTTGGCGAAGCGGTCACTTGGCAGCTCTAAAAAGCCAGCGGAGGGTGGCAAATGGGCCCAAACTGGTGGCCTAATGCAAGCCGCGTTTCCCGGCACCCCTCTTTACTAACCTTACTAACCTAACAACAAAGTCTCAACACACTAAAGATTTGTTTTGAATATGGGAATATTAACGGTGGACAAAATTCGATTTGATGGTACCTAGCCGAAGAATTCCACCACCAGAAAGCGAAAACAGGCCAAAAATTGAATAACAACATACAAAAACATACAAGACACAATAAAGAAAAACAAACGCATGAAAACATCCCCAAAAACAGACAGACATCTAACGGTAAAATCGTTTAACGGCTATGGGGCGCACTTCGTTGAGTTTGTAATAATTGGCATATTTTTTGGAAAGTAATTAAGATAAAGCATACATAAAAATATCTTTCTGACAACCACAGGATATTTTATAATATTAACGATTTCACTCTGCATGCCCTAAACAGGAGTTTTGGGGCGGCACTGCCGATTTTGCTTTCTCTGATGTGCCATCACTGCTGTACACACGCACCCCATCTAAATTCCCTGATTTCCATTGATTATAACCAATCAATTTTGCCATACCAAGCATTGTGAAAACCTAGTGGAAACGAACTTCCTTTCTCCAGCACGAAAGCGGATTATAAAAAGCAGGAGCTTAAAAATCGTTGCTGATATTGCATTTCATTTACACCGACCCTATCTCAATCAAATATCACCAATAATTTCAAATTTTCAGTACACGCAACAGAAATCAAGACAACCATTCCCAAGATAAATTGTGTCCCAGACCACCTTTTCCACTCTGTCTCAGTCGCGTGGCTGCCATCCGAACAACCAGACATAAACCGACCCGCTATTTCAACTTTAGCCACCATCCTCTGGGCCCTATTTCGAGAGTCATCTCGCGTGAGAATTTTCGTCACTTGCAAAGTCACGTGACCTACGAACCGATATTCTTAGAGTCACGTGAAGTGACTGGGTGAGGTGACTACAAATTTGTTTGAATGGCGCCGATTCGAAAATTGACCTTTATTTTTTGTATTTTTAAACGGAAAGTCAAAAGTAACCGGGGAATTTCCTTCTGTGAGAGAGTGCAGTATAATGTAGACAAATAATTGCAAGTACAAGGTGTTCGATTAACAAGTGCAAAGCGTTCTTAAAAAAAAAGAATACAAAAAGTGAAAGTGAAGTAGAAAAGTTGATCGCTTCTAGGATCAAAATATATAAACAAATAAAACGCGGCTACGTAATACACTCTTGACAAGAATTAAAATTAATTGAATATTTAAAAGAAATCCAACAGTATGAATTTGGAAGATGAGTTCATATATGTTCCCAAAGAAAAAGTTGCGTTTCTAGCTTAGAGTCTACCATAAAATAATTGGAACTTATAACTAGGATTTAAGTTTAAATTCTTAGAATTCAATTTTTTTCTTTTCTATATCTTAGCATCCGTTTCTAGGTTAAAGGTCTTAAAGGTTTAAACTTTGATTTTAGCATGTTTTCTTTGCATTCTTCATTAAAAAATGTTTTTTCCCTTTATAAATAGTGTTCACCTAGCATACTTCGCTAGATCTATTGTGTTTTTCGCAATATTTTTCAGACAATCTGATTGTTTTATTAATAACTTACTTCGTATTTAATCCTTTAACGAGCGTGTTCCCATTTTCACTTTTATCCGTTGCTTTGACTCATGGCCATTTATTGACGACGCCTCTTTGTCCAGATTTTTGCTCATTTTTCACGTTCTCGTCGCTTCTTAGCGGGATAGGGTATGCCATAGCGTAGGAGCGTAATGGGATCCGAGAACTAGAGACAGGTTTCGTTTGTTACTGAAACGCCATTTTCTCCTGTGCTCTTTTGTTGTTCTAGCAGACCAAATACTTTCCCTGTATTCCACAGATAATAGACGTATTGCCACCTCTTCCATCGTAGAAAATGGTAGCACGGCATTCGGTCCTCCCCCAGTGACAGAAGTAACCAATTGTGGACAGCTTTCTTTCTGTCTTTTAGGTTGAAATCAACCGACACCTAAAATACATTTTATTGAATATACTTTTACAGAATAATTTTAAATGTTTGGTATAATATTATAAATTCAATTTAAATTTATTTACCTTTTGCCACTCTGATCCGGTTTTTATTGGTTGCTCCATACCATTTAATTTATCTGCAAGCATCTGCCATTGCCCGTTGACATTTTTCTTCCCTTTTTTACAACTTTCTGAATATTTTTTCTTAGCTAAGTGTCGAGTAGACTCTATTAGCTGAATTAGTCATTCGAATTGCCATCTTTTTATTACTTTTAACCTAATAATTAAAATTAAATGTGAATTATAAATAGAAAGGAGCTTATGACTCTAAATTCAACTGAGTGAATTGGATTTAATGATGTCAATCGAGTTGCCATTTAAAGTTTTATCGTAATAAGTAACACTGAATAACTCAAGTGATCTTTTGATAAGGTAGAAATTCATAATATCCGACACTAAAAACACACGAATTTTTAAAGAGAGAAAACAAAAAATTAAGATAAATATAAAAAGATTTACTTACATTTTTTCCATTATGCACACTCAAATTTTCTCAAAATCGTCACTTTCTTGCACTTCCTTCCGTTGTCACTTGCTTTTATCGAGTGATTCAAAATTTCACTTTACGTGTCTGTCGTTACTTGAGGTGACTCTCAGGATAGCCGATAGACCAAAAATGTCTCTTTTCGGTGAGATAAAGTCACTCTTAGATTTCCAACTCCAGAAAATGACTTCATACATGACGTGACGTTACTCTCAGAATAGGGCATATCTCTTAGGCTAAGATTTCAATATTAATTGGGAAATCATACATTTATTGTGCGGATTGCAAAACCTGTCGGTAATATTTAACTGAATATGGCCTCGTTGTTCTTATATGATATTGATGCATCGAATTTAATGTGTCTCAAAGATGCATTTTATTGGAGCTATGAAATTGTTGTGTTCAATATTTAACTTATTTTTGTAGCCAGTTTTTTTAAAATACAAATTATCATGATTTTAAGATATCGTACGATTCGAACAGTAAAATATCAATGAGAAAATCCAGGAGACGCCTGCTTGACCTCTCAAAAATGACTAATATTCGGATTCCGAAATTGAAAGGGCCCCGTTAACCGCCTGGTACAAATCGAAGCACTGTTCGCGGGACGTCAAAGTTCTCGATAATACACCTTATGATAGATCATTACATGTTTTTTTCTCGAGGATTGGATTGAAACCAAATTTCTTTGCAATTATTTTTTTTCTCTTTTATTAACCGGTACGCAACTTATAACATTGGTTTAGTAAATGAAAAATTAAACAACTCTCTAACCTCATATCATCAGCATCGTCGAAAAAATAATAAAAAATAAAGATTTTTATATAAGAAAAAATGCTGCATTTTACATTGAATGAAACGTGCTAACATGTACAAACTATTCAACTCGTACAATACTAGTTTTTTGTTTTTTGTTTTTTTAATTTCTATTATAAATTCTTCTCGTAAATTTTATGACTTAATCTAAAATAGTTCTTCTTTACTTTAAAATTATCTTTATTTCATGCGTTTAATATATTTTTTGCTTTTTTTATTTCACTTGTTTTTCTTCTCTTTTAATTTCTTCTTATAAATATACTTTTATTAGAGGCGATGAATGTGTTTAAATATTCATAATTTATTAATAAGCATTGATTGCATCTGACTTCACTTGCTGTAACAAATCAACGTTGATTTTTGTTGTTGTTTTTATAGAAAACTAAAAGAATTTTTACATGGCGCTGTAAAATTATTTCTAATACGCGTATATGTATATATGTGTATGTACTATCAAGAATTTCCTCGATTAATTTTACAATTAAATTCCGCGTGAAAGTAATCAAGCAATCATCTCATTACATTGACGACAACGTGTTAAAATGTCGTAAGAACGGAGGACAAGAACCAATTCAGAATGAAAACGGGGAGAAATGACTAATTTTGCGCTTGCTTTTCTTTTATTGTGTTTTTTAGTTGCATTTTACATTTTGATTACATATTTTCGTATTCAAACACAAAAAGTAAAAACTTACGAGACGTTACACGACTATAGCAACGCATAAATAGGTCTGTGTGTGTTCGATTTTCCTAGGGTTGTTATCAGCTCGTTGAAATGACTGGTTAAGTTTTGTAGAAATGATGAAAATCCAAATCAGGAACTCGTACGTACATATTCATTGCCGATTAGCGGACTTAGGTTTGCGAAACAAAATTTCTGTTGCACCAGGGAGGGAGCCAGTTTCGAAAGACAGTTTTATCATTGTCAATAAGATATTATGCGCAGCATATTCATTTGTTTTACATTTGCTACTTCCCTTCATGCTTCAAGATTTCTAACTTGTAATATTCAATATTTAAATAGAGCTTGCTTTTATGTGTGGTTTTTTGTTTGGTTGCCGTTTTTTACTTTTCTTCTTTTATTTGTATCAATATTAATATATTTCATATTACTTTTATATGTATGGTGTGTTTTCTCTCTTCGCAGCTTCCTGATCTACGAGATGTCCATTTCGCATATATTTATATTATATATATCTTTGCAGTTGGCTTTACTCATAAATTTGTAATATTTTTTATTATGTCTAATTTTTATTTTATTTTGTTTTCATTCTTCCATAATTTATATAAACACATTAATGCAATGTTATTAAATCAGTACTACATCACTTTGTCGCCGAAATGGCAACGCCAGCACCCGAATTCGTAGCAAGTCCTTGTTGATTAGCCAGATTTGATCCGCCACTACCAATGCCCCCGCTAATGCTTGGATTATTGGTAGTAGACTGGTTTGACGAATTGGTCGATGCCTGGGCCGAGCCCGGTCCGGTTGCGTTGTTTTGTTGGTGCGACACCGGATTGTGGTGTTGTGTCGAGTTAAGAGTTTGTTGGGATCCGGCCAAGGAGCTGCTTGTCGAGTTCTGTCTTGATCGGCCGCTACTATTGCGGCTTATTTCCAAATCATGTAGTTTCTTCCATAGTTCTTCGCGATCTCGTTCTCGTTTCTTTTCTCTGAAAATTTTCAAAGATATAACATGTACCGTAAAATAGAATAGTTGTTTGTTCAAATGGTTTGTTCGAAAACGGAATAGTGATTTGTTTTGTTTGAAAAATCAATATTGCGGCTACAATACAAAAAATTGTATTCCCATAAACATTACTTACTTTTGCCTTTCCGCTTTATAGCTAGCTGTTAATTCATCAAACAGTTTTGAGTTCATTTCCATAAATGTTTTCAGAACATTATAAACGAGTGCGACAATTGTTTGGTTCCAATGTTCTTTACTTATCCGGTATAGAGCAGGAAACATGATTGGCATTATTACTGCATTATTTTCTTCTATAAGTGACATGGCATATTCATTATTCCATAGATATAAGGCTCGCTCCGCGACCTGCAAACAAAATCGTATGCAATGCATTTCGCAATTACGCATTTATTTCACTGGTCTTTTTTGTCTTACCTGGAAATGAGGACTTGATACACATTTGGCTATTTGTCGGAAAAGAGGCTCTTGAATCTTAACGAACTGCGGGGGATCGATTACGTCTAGTATTTCTTCAATTTCACCCAAAAACATCACTTCTTTCTGAGAACATGTTTTCGGCCAAAACTTCAATAGCCCACGAACTACCGGCTCAGTGAGCGACGCGTCCTTCTCAAGAAATTGAACAATGCAGTATGCAAGTTGAGCATGATATAAAGATAAACATTTCACTTTGTGCAGCGGGAGTAGCACTTTCACTAAAAATTGTTTATGTTCGGCTTTTAGCGGTAATGCGAACCCATTAATTATACTGTAAATACAGAGAAATTTTAAATCAATTCACATCTCATCAGTTGCAGGCGGATGGATGATTTTACCTTCCCAATATTTCCAAAAGTTCGCCAACACCGTTAAAATGTTCTGTTTCATATATAAAGCGCAAAAATATATTGTTAATTTGTTTCCGTATAAAAGCACGTAGTCCTAAAAATTTGCCGTAAATCCTGTGCAAAACAGTTTTGAGAAAGTCGCGTTCTCTGGGATCTTCCGAATCAAACAGTTCTAACAACTGAAATATAAAATACATCTTTTACCATAAATAAAATAATAATTGTTCTTTAATGTCCTCGCAATGAGCGATACTAAAATTATGCCACGATACGACCTAAAACTTCTACTTGTAAGAGGATAGTTGATATTTTTGCATCAGTTTGAATTAGTTAGTTGATATTTTTGCATCAGTTTGAATTAGTTAGTATATAAGACAGCAATAAGGATTCCTTTTAAAATAATATTTCTTTGATGACACGCCGAAGAACCTGGGAAACTATAAGCCTGGTGGACCGAAAAGATAGCGGAACTGAGGCGAAGAGTCTATCGTGCAATCGTAAGACTCATTGATCTATCGGTACACCAGAAGCGTCCCAAGCTACCGTAGAAGAAAAAAGCGTGAAAAAATACCTGGGAAAGGCTGTAAAGGTTAGGAATAATCAAATGTGGTAAGCGCTTTGCAATAAAGTGAACCGGGATCCATGGGGCGGTGCCACAAACTAGTATCTGGTAGGTTTGATAGGCTCTTCATAGGTTCGCTGACGACGTAGCAGCTGCCATCACTTCGAGAAATCCTTACCTCGCTCAGTTGAAAATAAATCAAGTATTGAGAACGACCCAGTGCTGCATTAAAAACCATGGTCTGGCGATCACAAAGATTTTCATGCTGACGAAAAGAATGACAGCTGGGTCCGAAGTAGTCGAGACCAGAAAATCAGCTAAGTATACGCAAGCGACTCTTGACTCGAAGTTGACTTACGGCCAGGACACCCGAAAAACATGCTATAGAGTATTAGGCGCGGGCATGAGCTGACTTATGGAGAACTCCACGCCGCTAGTGCAATTAATTGTGAACTACTTATGGCGATGGCTCATTCAATGTGCTGTATGATGTGGAGATATGGACTACTGTTTAAGATTTGAAAAGTATGGAGGGATGGTGAGCGTTCAAAGCGAGGAGCACAACGAACCTCAAGCAGCTGCCGTACGGTATTGCGAAATGCCATGTTGGTCATAGCAGGAGCAATCTCAATCGCATTACTGGCAAACGAGCGTACTGAGTTTTTCTTGAATGGCTGAGAATTGAGAAAAGAGATTGCGACCGCTCAAGTGCGAGTACGAACGCTTAACCTTTGGGGGTAACGCTGGGCTTACAATAGCAACGTGAGTATGGACGAATAGGCTGAACCTCGCCATAAATCCTTGGTTTGTCCACTATGAAATAAATTTCTACGTGAGTCAATTTCTATTAGATCACTACTACTTTAGGAAATACCTTTATAGAATACCTTTATTAGCTTAGAATGGAGAAATAACAATTCTGCACCAAGGAATCTGATGATTTATTGCACGCTTTGTTCAAGTGCATCCTTTTCATAAGAGGACTAAAAGTGTTCTTCTCTGCAATTGGCCCTGCGACGCCGAAGACTATGCTGCGTTCAAAGGACGCTTGGGTACGAGTTTTGACATATGTAGAGATGGTATTGCAGCTGAAAAGAGAAAGATGCCTTACGGGGTCAACCTGAGAAAGCAAAAGTAGTTTTTGGGGCACCTGGTAGGTACTAGTGGCATGGTCGTGTCGAATTACTGCGAAATTGTCTCGGTTCGCACTCTCGTGGTCAGGGGGTGATGTTTTCTAGTAAGTAAGAATCTCACATAGCCCCACATTTTACGCAGGAAACAAAAAAACCCGTTCAATGACATGGATCATTTTTCTTCGCTATCGACGTTACAGCTGGTGTCAAGCATAGTCTCCCTCGCTATCGTCTACCATAAAATCTGCCGCAAAGGATTTTCTGAGCAGTTTCCTCTTCGCTCATACAAGTTAAAAAGTTAGTGCCTTTTGCTGAGCACCTAAGACTCGGTTCCATACGTGACTACTGGCAAGACCATGGTCTTGAACAGTAGAAGTTTTAATTTTCTGTTGAGATTTCGGCATTTCCAGATTTGACAGACTCTACTAGGCTTTAGTTGCGTATTTTTTTCTCTATATTGTTATGGGCTGCCACAATGGACCCAAGGTAGTTGAAGGATTGCAGCTTCAAACTCATACTCCACTACCCTAATGGTTTGGCCAACTCTATATCCGCATATATGGTGGCCGCATTTGATTTTTTTGAGCCTCCCACTCACCCTGGATGGCCATGCCTTTGTCGGAGCCCATTAGTGTGGATAGCAATCCGGCTATTTTTACTTGGATTGTTACATAGGCCATGTCAGTTTGTTTGACCTTAAAGTCTATAAACAGACGGTACAATCGAATATTGAATTCCAGACATTTTTCCAGCATGTGCTTAAGGGTAGAAACCTGGCAAATTTTTGATTTGCCTGGGATGAAGCCATATTGACATTATCCGATTATGGCTTTAAAGTATGGGGCTCTCCGCTCTTGCAGAATAGAGGATAGTATCTTATAGGAAGCACTCAAGAATATTATACTCCTTTACCTGCTACATATTCTTACAACTCCTTTCTTATGTATGGGACATTATATACCTTTCCGCCAGTCTTCTGACATCTCTTCAAGCTCTGATACGTACAATATATTTTCATGAATTCCTCGATGTGACGTTGGTACTTCATATTAAATCTGCTCAGATGGTATGCCGTCGGTTCCAGGGGCTTTTGTCACAAGCATCCGGTGGCAGCAGCATAAGGTCCTCTTTGTACATTGACTGAGCTTCCAATTCTTCGTTGAGCTGTCCGTTTAACAATTCACTAAAGTGCACTTCTCATCGCTCCAGAATGATTTCAGGATCGATGATCAGATTATCATATTTATCCTTAGTAGAAGGACAAGGAAGTAGTTGTAAAGTCATAATTGAGTATATTAGGCAGGATTGTAAAAGTCTTCAAGGAGAATTGTCGGGAAAAGAATGGGTGAAAAAATGTCCTCAGAAATGTGTTGAATTAACTTATCGATCCAACAGCGACATCAAACGAAAAAGAGCTGCATTGAAAAAAATTTCTTTCTGCATTGATTTCGGTCAGCAATCGATAAACGGCAATCATTTTTCACTGCTATAGAACTATAAATATGAGTTCCAAACAAAATAGACCAGTTTGTCGAAAAACTAAGGATAGTTCCCAAGTGACAAAAAAAGACAGTCAAATTCTCGTTATTCTGTTTTTGTTAGATACTTGGAAGATAGCGAAAAATTATACCTCTTTTAATTACTTCCAAGCAAAACTTGTCAATTTATTTCACTGTTATGGCAGCTGGTGAAGCATTGCTAAATTTACTAGAATTCACAATATATCAGAGGAATTGGGGTACATTTATCGAATAATTATAAAGTAACAAAGGAGGTCAATTACAAGTTGTAAGACCTTTGAGACTCAAACATATGACATACTCATATTTAGCATATAAATTAACATTGGTTGAGATTAAATAACTGTTGAGAATGGCGATTTCGTAGTTGTATTATCTATATGTTGATCGGTATAGTAAAGATTGTTATTTCAATTGACTTTCTTATCTGTTAATCATTCAATTTATTGCTTTGCATTTTAGGGGGGAATACCTATGGAAACTGAACTTAAGGTAGGGCATAAACAACACTGCAAGTAAAAACTTTTAAAATAGAAACTGAAATGAAATTCAAATAGAAATCCTCTTTTTGGGAAACTAGGATCTTAGCTACTTATCTACTATGATATTTTACAGTAGGTAATCCGTTGTTGAATCCGATGATTAAATTGCTGTTTTTCAATTAAATTACTCATTTAATTACTGTTTTCTAAAAATTAAAACCTTGTTATTCCGAAAATTTGACGATTCAGTTTAACTATGTTTCTCTAACGAGAAATGTAGAAGATGTACAAGACAAATGTACGATTTTCAACAAAGCAAAACTAAATTCAAATAGCAGTTCGAAATATATCTGAGTACGTTCAAAAGGAGCACTGTTTCAAAATATTAAAGTGCAATCAAGCTAGCGCCAGACGACACTTAACGATAATAATAAGAAACTTAAAATAAAGTCGAAGTTAGTCTCTATGTTTTTTTTGCCACCAGAAAGTTATGAAGAAGCAATGAGTCCGAAACAGGAGGCATGTCTGAATGTTCAAAGATACACGGCATGCACCAGAAGTGAACAGGTTGATAACAATCAGTTGACGAGGCTTTAATAATTTGTCAGAAGAATTTCGATTACTTCACTTACCTGTAATACAAATTTTTGGTCAATAACACGTTTCCCAATTGTTGCTTGAAAGTCTTGTGATTCCAAAAATCGCAAGAACACTTCGTAAACTAATTGAAGATGTGGCCATGATGCTTCTAAAGTTGGATCATCTTCTTCTGGGTCGAAATCTGGATTTTCACTAGGAGGCAATGTACGAAACAAATTGCAAGATATCTGAAATATCGATGTATCAATTCGGATGAAAACAGCAATTTCAGAAAACATTATTCTTACCATTCTAATAATCTCAGGATATACAGCCTCCGTTAATACTCCCCTCCCGTGTGTGATATAAGTTGATAGATCATGTAAAGCTGCCCTCTTGATTTCCTTGCCTTTTAAATCCGAAACCGGATCCATGAAATCAAACGAGACGCAACATTGCCGTAGTTTCCGAATGAATAGTTCTTCTTGCTCTAGGCTGGAACAGTCGGCTGAAATTACAGAAGAAAAAAAATTTAATTTAATGATCAATTTATTAAAGTTAGGGAAAATTAAATAAGATTACATTTGAAAAAAAATTTGTTATAAAGAGTACAGAACTATTTTCAATCAAATTTTGTAAAAAAATAAATTATATCATTATGTGGAATAATCGTTGCGAAAAAGTGTCTTGAATTTTACATTCAACTTTTTCCGTTATAGGTAGGTTAGGTTAGGTTAAAGTGGCTGCCCGTCCACAGAGGTCCGCCGACCGACACACATAGGTACAAGAGAGACCCGTTGTGATACCACAATAATTTTTAACTCTCACCTACTCACTGAACTCAGGAAACCATCTGCTTCCATTGACAAATCGCGCTATCCCCTTTAGATCAACCAGGGATAACTCGGTCAGGTTTGAGAGAAAGGGAGCACCAATTGCCACCAACTTTCTTCTTGCCAACGCCGGGCACTGACACAAGAGGTGGAGGACGGACTCCTCCTCGTCCCCAGAGCCACAACTCCGGCAGAAATAGTTAAACTGCACTCCCAATTGTTGTGCATGCCGTCCTATGAGGCAGGGGCCCGTAAGAACTCCCACAGTGCCGTTATAGGTAAATGCAATTAGTTTTAGTATTATATTTAAAATTAACGGCAATTTGAGACGATGACAAAAAATTTTAGCGCAATAATTTATCGCTTATTTATCGCTTATTTGTTTATCTACAACGCTTCTTACAAGCTCAAGAATATCCAACGTCCGTTTTGTTTGCTTCCTAATTTGTTCAACTATAGAGGAGTTGGCTGCACTTGAGAAAAGTGCCCTTGACATCCACAAGTTATATTGTAAATAATTTAGAGCAAAAAAGTGTACAAACGTGAGCGTTTCGTTTCATACAACCAATGCAGCCAACTTATAGCGCATACATTCGGTTATTTTTCGATCTCCATATCGGTTCAGGTACTTGAAAGCATGAGTTCGGATATCGCCTCTTGGCAAAAATTCTGTTTTTGCTTGTTCAGCCGCATTATGTTGCACCTCCTCGTCTGAAGGGTATGCTCCTACAAGTGAGGAAAGAAGTAAGGTCGCTTAGGGTGAGGTCCTGGCATTAGATAGGGTGGTTCACAATGTCCCAACGAAACTGCTTCAACATCGTGGTAGTCTTCCGAGTTATGTGAGATCGTGCATTACCGTGAAGGAAGATAACGCCCTCGGTAAAAAGTCCTGATCGTTTCCTCCTAATTGTTTCCCCCAATCGTGTGAAGATCTTGCAGGGTCGGTCTTTCTTAAAACTCCACGAGTATGACACCCGCACTGCCCCAGAACACTATGGCATCACCTTCCTGGCAGATGATGACATATTCAGCTTCTTTGTCTTTTGAGAGGAAGTGTGTTTCCTCTTTCTATTGACGATTGCTTACTGCTGGGGGTGTAATTATGGATCCATGTTTCGTTACTCGTGACAATGTGGTGAAGAAAACTTTTCCCACCCCGGTAGAACCGTTGTAAAAGTTGCAGACTTGCCCCCATGGCAAATACCTCTTCGCTTTTATGCCCCATAGAATATTTGAAGAGTTCCGTCGATTTTTTGGCTTCGATAGACGAAATTTCAAAAAAAAAAAAAAACACAATGCCTTAGGTGTGACTCACTGAATGGTCAGTTTTTGAGATCCTACACTCAGTAAAAATGACTCATACATAAAACTAGAGTCCGAAAAGAAAAAAAGAAAACAGGAAACACCGAAGAAACTGGCTTTCAACAAAGCATTATATAGAAAAAGAGACCTGAAAACTATGTGAAGTACTTTATTATTGACATAGGAATGTAAGTAAAGTGGGGAACAAATAGTAGAATAGAAGAATATATAGTGTTCCATGAATATAATTTATCTCTAAGTAATGATTATATTATGCGATACATCACATTGGAGCATCCCATCAGTTCTTCGCCGCCTCTAAGAATATCTAACTCCTAATTGAGGTGGACCAAAAACTCCCACAAGCCATGCACATCTCCGGACCCTAACGGCGTTCTCCCGGCTGATGTCGAGTAGTTTATAGAGGCAACACTACCATGACTGCAGCAGACATAATGCGTGTCTTCCCCTGTCGTAGGATACCGTGAGGTGATTGTAAAAAAGAGTTTTGTTTATGTCTTATGCCGATATGCATTCAGGTTACGGAAAGGGTCATTGGTTACTATATCAGAAAGTCAATTGATATGTCTTTAGCGATCAGTTACTGGCAAGCTTATATTAAGATCATTCCAAAGGGGCGAAGAACTACTTATTGTTGTCCTTTTTTACTAAAGGTAGCGAACTTTTAATTATGACGGTGTATTATAAGACTCTTGTTTGGATGAATGCTTTCTGTCAACATTACTCTATGTCTTTTTATGTTGCTGTCCTACGCATTGAAGGAGGATTGACAATCAAAGCATACTTAACATTTTTCTTCTCTTTGCCGTGTTAAACATTTAGTCTGTAAGGTTTTTTAGGAAAGCCTCCATTGCCTATACTGAAAGGCTCACCTTAACCTTTATCACTTAATACTAACATAATCTTAGCTACTAGGTTTATTTTATAGGCTTAATTGTAGCTAAAAATTGAATTCTTCACTAGGGAATTGAATTGACGATAATACTTACATTTCAACGGCGGCAATTGTTGCAATTCTACGTCTTGTGAGTTTCGATATCGCGAGGAACCTTGTGACTTTTTGCTTTTCTTCTTCAATGAACGTTTCGCAAACGGATCGATACGATCGACAAATGTTCCCGAAGACATTTTGTAATTTTAATGTTCGTTTGAGTTAGAAAATTTCCCGAATTCCTAGATACTCTTCTCAATGGCCACACAATCCTGTCACTATAATCGTTTTAATATAAATACATATACAAATAGTGTTGCTCAGATGTGCTTGTTTTAACTACAATCGTTTTTGCTCTATGCTTTTTCGTGTTTCTATATATATATATCGTACACAGTAACGAAATTGCATAAACCTTTTATAATTTGAATGTTCGAATATTCATTACAGACATTCAATAGGTCTTTCAGCGTCTTAAAATTGCTGTGCTAGATATTTGTGTTCGTTTTATTTAAATATGGATGGATGTAAGCAGTTGCAATCAGATTGCAGTTTTTTTGGGTTGGCGCGATCTAGAGTGTACGATAGGCTTTATATTCATTTGATAGCATAAGTGTTGCTAGCGTTCTTCATTGCATTTTTGACTTGAGTCATTTAAAATCTGGTCCGCGTGTATTCTGAAATGAACAGAAAATACAGTTTTAAAAATTACTATAATTTTGTAAAAATTTGTTAATTTCAGTTATGCCAAAATATATATTTCTTATTATTATTATTTTATTTTAATTATTTAAAATTTTCCATTTACTAATGCTTGAAGGGATATTCCAGCAAATCAGATCGAATTGCTGTTTTGAGCGGTATTATGATTTGGGAGTCATTGGCCGATCAATATATAATAAAATAATAAAAGTGTCAAGCATATGTTCGAAAATACTGACTTTTCTCCAGAACTACACACTGTTCCCACTTGCGGTTCGGGTGGTAAATAGCCTTTGGTCTCCCATTGATAATAAGATAGTTTGGTAGCAGTCAAAGTCCTTCGGATTTTCGTTGAAAATTTTTTCCACGTACGTTTTCATTTTTTGAAATATTATTAAATTTTGTACCTCTAAATGTATGTAACGAATTGAAAAAGTGGTAATCTGACGGTGAGAGATCCTGTGAATAGGAAGGAGTTAAAAGTTATAATCCCAGCACCCTTATTTTTTTCTGTGTTCTTATTGTAGCGTGAGGGGCTCGCGTTATCGTATTGAAGGATCCTTTTTTTTATTGACCAAACCAGGTCGTTTTTTAATTCGTTCGACTTCTTCACATTACGCTGTCGGTGTCACGGTTTGACTATATAGTGTATAATTCCAGAAAAATCCCACCACACACAAACAAGGACCATACATTTTTAGGGGAGGTAGAAAGAAACAGGTAGAAAGCACCGGAAGAAAGTCATTGTTTTTTCGTACAGGATTATTGTATATTTATTATTTTCATGCGAAATTTCACGTGAAATTTGTTTCGGCGAAAATTTACTTTGAAATTAAGCAAGAGTGGTACTCAGTTCTAAGCGTGAAAAGTTGCTTTCACTTTCAGAATGCAGACGTCATTGTCGTATGTCTCCACTCATATCACACCAATTTAGTATGTACAGGTAATTCTTTCGAGCTGAAAAGTAACATTCGATGTCAACATGTGTTTGAATTTTAAAATTGAATTATGCCGATATATTTTTAACAAAAAAAAAATCGATCAAAAAATTGTCATATTTCACATTTTATCCGTCAGAAATTAGCTGAGTCTCTGCTTTTCTCTACTGTTAAAATTTTCGCTCATAGGAATGACCAGATAATGGAGACGACTTATTAAAATTTATCTTCACAATTAAATCTATACCAGCCTTAAGATGGTGTCAACCCTAATGAGTGGAGTGTTGCTGGGGCGGTGCATATACGGTACGCGTGCAATTTATGATAAAGATGAATAATCATGTGGCACTTAGCGACATCAAGGGGAGATTGTTCGCGGAGCACCAATTGTCTTTTCAGCTCAGGCTGTTCAGCTTTGCCTGAAAAAAAGAAGCGCCTGATGGTGACTTGATAACATAATAAATTTTGAGGTCGGCCGCATATAATGAATGGCGAAAGGTAGATAAAACCGTCGACAGGTCTGATATAAAAATATTAAAAAATAGAGGACCAATATGATTACCTTCAGGTACACCAGAGTTAAAACGGACTTTACTAGAAATGAAATCTTAAAATTTCACATATTGATAGCGAAGGTGGAACTTGGAGTTAAATCACTTCAGAATAAATCTTCCAATCCCGAACTGCTGCAGTTTGATGGAAACAATGGAATAATTAACTCAGCTCAACCCTTTCTCTATCAGCGTCACATATATATGACGACCCGATTTTCTTACTTGAGCCCGCGCCAATTATGTGACACGTGTTCATTAGCAGTTTATGATAATAAAAAAACATATTTAAATAATAGGACGTCTGGGCTGTGGTGGTGGTGGTTTTTTCCTGAGGCTCTGGTAGCGAAAGGGTTAATACCTTGCTAAAGGCTGTATCAACTGTGTTAATTTGATCACCTTTTTCCGGAAACAAGCACCATAAGATTAGTAATAGTAGATCGATTTTTTGTAAATCCATGACTAATAGTTCTTGATACATGTGTAAGATTGAGAAAACTTCGAGGTTTTGATGCATTTATTGTGTTTTCATCAGTATGCATAAGCGGTAGTGGATTATGTACATTTCGTCGAATTTTTTTTGTGGCTCCTATCTTGAGAACTATGAGGCCCACATACATTTCGTGTACGAAGTTTTTGTGCCAATTTTGCAAATTTTTGTGTATATAATAATCTGTGGCAATTGATGTTTTCTTCATGCCTAGTAATTCAATAAAAACGTATTATTCAGTGAATTAGTAGTTCCGTTACAATTTTTTTTCTAATCTGATAATTATCATAAATGTAAAGTGTGTTTTTTAAACGAATCATGCAGAATTTGCAGAATATCCACCGTTCACGATAAAATCTGACAGCTATTTAAGCTGTGAAAAATTAATAATAGCCACCTCGACACAATCACTTCTAACGTTCAGATAATTTGAAATGTCAATACTATCCTAGCATAGCTTCTAGACACACGAAAGATTAGAATAGCCTAATATTCATATCATAAACAAATTACTCAAGCCATGACAGAAAATAAATTAACATTGCGTAAAAATCCAGTTGCTAACTTGCTACGAACGTATCCGACCTGTCGGCCGAGAACAGAATCGGTAATCGATAGGCTGACTTTAGCAGGTAGTGTTGAGTGCTAACTTAAAATTCTTTAGCCAAACACTTTAGACAAATCCGACCATGGATAGATAGTCTCCCACAAATAACTAAACATAAATAATTGCTGTCACGTTTCGACAATATGGCGACCGCAAATAGAGGCTACGATGATGTCATGTGAAGCGGCACCCCAATGAAGTCCTTTTCGCTTCCAAGTGAAACATTCAACACAACCGGCAGCTGATAGCCTAGTTGCATTTGATGGAAGCAGTGAAAGCAAACTCAAGAATGACTTTCTTTACAACTTTTCCAGCACCCATCACACTTGTCGTTTAATGCAAATATGCAGTCGGAATGCTTGCAGCTGGACGGTTGCGACGATTAGATGCCATACGGCGAGCACCCCACGGTTTTACAATTTTTAAACCTTCCCCCGTGCAAGACCCGGAACCTTTCGCAAGACACTTGGCTAAATGAAAGGGAAACAGAGGGATCATCACTGCCTTTCGATTGTATTCGAAATTTCGTCGGAATTGCTTTTCTTGTCAATAGTCAGTCCTTAATTGAAAAGAAAATCGTTTGCGATGTATCTATACAGGTTAACATCTCTTAAGATCATCAAATCCACATGGTGTTTGGAGAATATACTGTGACATTGCATCCGACCAAATCGCAGAGCAAAAAGATTGTCGTCCTAGCCGTAAGCCCTATAATTTTTACAACTCGAGAAATATGTATGCCCTCAGCACATCGGTACTTCACCTGAACAACTTCGGCCAGTGGGACTTGCACATGCACCTATCCACTGATATGCTCCATCCACTCTGCCGTTTCAGCCGTCATGTCATAATTCCATTGCTACTAGTCACTTTGGAGCACTAGCGCTCCACTACATCGTTCTTCTTCGCTCTTTGTTCAGACATCTGTTCCATTTCCGTTCTCACCAGTCCAAACCGTCGAATCGTTCGCACACACACATAGCAAGTCACGTACAGTTTTCAACGAGAGAAAAAATTCACTTTAACTTTTCATCACTTGCGGTTTACGACTCCACTTTAGCTTTGTTACCGGTACGAAGCAAAACGAATGCAACCAGTCTAGTTATTTGCTTCAAACTGTCTCGCAACTGCGTTCAAGTTTACTAAATAACCACTTTAGTACTCGGATTCCAGACAATTTCAACCAGATGAAATGCCGTTTACTGTCACCATCAATCGAACCGAAACTATTCCATCGTCTCACAAACACGAACAAGCCCAGGCCGCCCGTCGAATTGTGGAGCGGTTTCCATCCTACTTCAAATTGAGCAAAAGTAAATTCTTCGCGCTCACATCGAATTAGAAAACGCAAGTGGGCTGGGGTAGATTGGTCGAGTACTGCAATTTTTCCAATGGGTACACAGCCACTTAGAGAACACAGTGGAATCGAAACATGTTTGGGATACTCTGGTATTCTCTGCTTTTGTCCTCTTAACTTGCTGTACGCCCAACTTACGATGTCGGCCAGATGCTCGTTTTCGTTTTCCGTCATTTTGCATCTTCTGTCAGTTGCTGTGGGTTACTGCGAGATGGTCCGGATTACAGGTGTATTTACTTCTAACATTCACCTCCATCGCACGAAACTACAGTCCAATAGATCATAACAGAAGAAAATATCACAACTAGGACTTTCGTGCCTAGTTGCTTACGAATTTCAGCTCGCGTTGTATACTGATTTAGTTGTGAGTCATGTTCATGTTTTAATGAATCCATAATTCGATCATGGTTTTTCAAAGTAAGATACAGATGCGGTGGCGCAAATGAAATTATTGAGTTTAGATATTCCCAAAAGGCATGACACAGGTCAATGGATACGAATGAAAACATTCGTGTATAATTTGATAACTACCAGGCAAGTCTATTTAACAAGAGGATTTTTGGTGTGCACAAGAATGAAGCTGAACTGAGCAATTGCAAAATCTCAGTCGCGACTGCGAAATAATGCTTGTTACATTGCATAGTTTGGGGCTATTTTGGAAATCACTAATCAAATCCTTACAAAAAAAAACTATTATATGGCGCAGGAATAGATGACTGGGTGTAAGTAATTAAAAAATTAGTATTTTTATACATAAATCGAGCGTAAAACTTTAAATGCGTTTTTCTCGAAACTGTGCTTTCAAAGATGAAAACCACTAAACGGATTTCAATAAAATTTACACAGCTTACTGAAAATATAGAAAAAAACGAATGCCTGATCGAAAGAATTTCTTTTTCATTAAAATATATTTTCTATAAGCAATAAAATAGGTTTTTTCATTGAAATTCCATGAGAGATAACTTGCCTACAATAAAATCTTTTATTTAAATTTTTGTCAAATAAAATGGGAACGTAATATAATAACATTGGAAATCACTAGGGTTATATATTTCGCGCAAAGTGAATAGAGTGTAACCGCACGACAGCCTTTGCAAGGGTTGTCATGTGATTACACACTATTATAAGCTGGTAGAGAGCTTCATTCACAAATTTACAATCAATGTGGATACGAGTGTGTAGCGATTAGTTCCACGATCCACTTTAGGCCTGATTTAACTCAGCTACCTATATTCAGAGCTACATAGGTAAATAACGGTGTGCGGTCTCTCGTCCGACTCTGGATTCGAACCAGGAACATACTAGGAGCCAGTGTTCTACCCAGTAGACTACAAAAGCGAATAGTACAAATTATGCACGGATTCGAATCTGGCACTATGGATTTTAAAAGCTGGGGTCCAAACAATACAAGCGTATTCCAGGAGAGGTCGTACGAATGAAGTATACAACGACCTAGTAGCCCATAAACTATAAGAAATGTTTAGGCAAGTTGTTTTATAAAGTCTAACTGTTTGTTTGCAGGGTAAATGATTTTGATTGCAGTTAAGGATTTTTCATCCAAGATAATATCGAGCTCGATAGCTTTACCAACTCGAGCTTATAAAATATCGCCGAGAAAATATGTGCATTTTACGAGAAAAACTTATAACCTGGCACTAATCAATATTTAGGGGAGGTTCTTCCAGATTTTTTCATGCAAATCGATTTTTTTTTGTTTTACAAAAAATGAAAGCTACATACGTATAGAATATGTGTGCAAAAGTAAATTCCAATCTGGAACATATTTATCGCATTAGAGCGTCTCAAAAGCAACTACCTCACGCGCGCTGGGGAACGCTCAGGTATAGCTTATTCACCGCGTGGCCCCAGATGGCTTTCTATGTACAGGAACTAATTACGATATGTACTATAGCATAATTGTTCGTGTTGGTATACACTTTAGGTGGCAGCACATGCGAAAAATAACCGATGCGTCAGAAAATTTAATCTCGCCCGCCTCGCGCAACGTCTACAGAAGCAGGCCAGCCAGGAGCGGTTTGAAATCGAGGAAGGATTCCTATACGACACAGGAATAGCCGACTTAGATCCTAATGTGAGTATAATGGAGCAAATTGACGATCGACGACCACGAAAATCTTTATATAGATATTTTGATCCAAATTGGCAGATGGACATTTTTTTGATCCGTCGTATTGGATCCCGCCATCTTGTATTTTGTTAATTTGACTTCAGATTCGTAATCAGCGACCTCAAAACCCTATAACCATTGGTACTGGTCGTGATAACTGAACAAACAAGAAAGTTATCCCAAGACAAACTTGCTAAAAACTTTAAACGCGTTTTTCTCGAAACGATATTTTTCATCATAACTTCAAGCACAGGTGTCGATCTATTGGTCCGATTCACTTCATTCTAAGTCTGCCCAAAAGAATATACCTTTTTGTATGTCTTATACCTGAAATGAGCATGAAAAATTTCAATTCATAATTATTAAGCGAGGTCAAAGTGAAAAAGAACCGGGTTAAAATTTGCACTTTTTTTAAATGTCCATAATTTGGTTTATTTTTTGTCCCAATTCATTCTCATTAGGTATAAGATTTCCATAAATTTTAATGACTGTAGACTATGACTGATATCAGTTTACTACGAGAGGCTGCAGACTTGAAGTTACCGGACGATGTCCCGCGTTTAGAGGCAGACAAGAGCCGCCATTTTGGAGCCACCACATTGAATTTCATCGTAATAAAAATTTGAAGGATTTTAGAATGATCAACAAATAAAATAATCAAAACCAGAACTTCGTGTGTTTTTCATTATCCCTCAAAAAATGCTTAAACTTTGCCTTATTTTCGACCGTATCTGAGAGAACTTTCCCTTAAGGGAGTTGGTTTACAGTGCACCACTGGTCAAGCGATTCCAGTTTCAACTGAAATTTTGATTGAATGACGTGCTAAATTTTTAAACTATCATCATAGAGTAAACGACTAATAGGCCAGATATGTATACATTGAAAAGAGGAGGACCAACGTGGCCACCCTGTGATACACCAGAGGAAGCGAAAATATTTCTCGACAAACATCCTTGACACTATAGATTGGATTCGATTAAAGAGCTAGGAGCTAAGCCAGCTGAGTAAGGGTTCGGCGACTCTGTAGTTTGGCGAATTCTGTAGTTTGAGGATAAGAGTAGGATGATCAACTTTGTCGAAACTGAACAAGTCAATTTAGAATGCGTCAATTTGATAATCTTTCTCCATTTTACACAGAGCGTCTGAGACTAGTACTGTTAAGTTCACAGTAATTGAGCGATCTTCTCTAAAACTATGCTGTTGGTCATTTAGACGCGAATCACCAGATAGGGAAAGTTTGCTATAAAGAACCTTTTCAAATACTTTGAAAAATAAAATGGCAGTGTCTCTATAACTTCTGACATTTTTGAGTATGGAAGAAACGAAGGCTTCCAATAGAATGGGGAAACGCAGAAGGTGAGTGACTCTTTGAAGATAATATTCGGGTTTATTTTAACCATTTGACCCAATCAAAAAGAAAATTGACATATCAGAACCAGCAACATTGTTACAATCTAGCACCATAATAGCTTTATGTAACTAGCTTTTTATCTTAACGTGGTATTGATATATGGTTCCCAAAAATTTACAGCAGAATCATGGAAAGAATGGAAACGGTTTGATAAACTAAGTACGCTACAGACTTCTTTGAAGCTTTATGCTAAGAATTCGCAGACATCTTGAGGAGAAGATGTGGAATTGTTGAGGAGCATCAACGCTGGATAACCGATAGTTTTATCATAGAATTTTTTGGGTCGCGTATTATTTTTTCACCGGTTATTTTAAAGAAATTACTATAGGCCCGCGTGACTTCACTAAAAATTGCTTAGCGATTATATTATATTCTTCCTAGAGAGAAGAAGAAGAAGAGCAAATGTCAACTTTTCTTATTATGAGATTATAGAATTAATTCCGACGACTTGGAGTGTGTCTTAAATCCTTATCAAGCCATGGTTCGGTTAATTTATTCTTTGTCTTAATCTTAGAAACACATTCTTCAAGGGCGTCAAATATTTTTTTTTTCCTCCTTCCTTCCACTCTCTCCATCACTCTATTAGCGTGCACAGTCCATGTGCACCATCTTTACCCTCCAGTAAGTTTTTTATAGTGCTTCCCAGACAACTAGTTTATTGGTATAAGGGACAGCACAATTCTTATCAATATGATAGACTCACTTTTATTAACTTATGATTGTCTTCATTGACTTGTGTCCAGAGAAAAGTATACAAAAAACTCTGGTGTTATTCGTCATTGTACGTTGTTAATTTTTTATGTGCAATTTTAAGTTCTTTGAATGTCATGATATTGCTTGAGTTCTTTAACGGATCTGGCAATGTATTGTAGAAAGCTATAGCCTGTTGTATTGGATCTAGCTTTAATCTATCTGTTCTTGGTTTGCGAACTAAAAGGTTGCTCGCTGATCTTGTTTCTCTGCTAGTTAACTCTCCAACAGTTCGAAGAATATCTGGCCATTTTAGCCCGTTGTTTATAATTTGGTAAATTATTTTGCCTCTTTCGAGATTAATAATCTGTTGGATGTTCAACAACCCTGATCGAGTGTACACGTCGCCCGTTGGTGTTAAGGTCGGTAAATACAACCTAAATATAACCTTTATCGCGTTAGTGGCAAGTCTCCCAATTAGCTCGATGTTATGCTTAGATGTTTGGCTCCACAAGACTGCTCCATATTTAACAGTAGACAAGATAAACGCATTTAGGATTATGGGGTTGAGTGCGTTTTTCCAGGAAATCATGTCTTTTCAGTGTTGCGATAAATGATGCGATTTTACTCCTGATGTAGTTGATGTGATTGGTCCAGGGCATATTTTCATCCAAAATCAATCCCAGGTATTTTATTGAATCGATCTTCTCCAGTTGAACCCCATTAATTTGAATACATGGATTAAAAGGGCGACTATTTTTTTGCTGGAACATAATGTATTTAGTTTAAAGGGTTTCATCAAAATCTAGCATTGAGAGAGTATTTGTCCAATCAATGTTCAATCGAATAGCCTTATAACCAACAATAGGAAAGTTAAATACAATTGAAATATTGTAAGTTTTAATGTCATTGGAATTAGAGGTGGAAAGTTCAATTGAAGAAGAGATGTCCTGAGTCATTAGTAGGACTTAACACCACTTCGTCATAGGCGTTCGTAAATACTAGGTTTAACCAAATGCCGTTTAATTGGGAGTCGAGGAAACCTGCTGCAAATCGTTGTTATAAACGGTACTCGCAATATATGTAGATCATAGATTCGGACGATCGCCCAAAAATATGATTATAGCATCTTCTGTTACGTTCTTTTATAAGTAGTTCATGACGTAGCAACTACTCGTTCGTTGAAGTATGCTTCATCTCTTAATCTGTCATGGGCTACTGGACAATCCCTAAATTAATAAATTTTCGCAATTTCTACTTCCCAAATCCTCTGGGCGTCATTTTTATTAATAAGCAGGACTTCCGAATGCATAAAACCAGAATATATCATGCTCATCACATGGGTATTCCGTTGTATTTCTGTAAAGAATAAAATCATTGGCGTCTCAGTTTGACATTTTTCAATTTTGAAATTTTCTGCCATTCTGCTATTTTCACTTTGGCCACACACCGTTCTATGACGAAGATTGGTTCATCAAATGGTTTCGTGAAACAAAATGGACAAGACGTTGTAGTGTCCACGCTCCCTACGGCAAGCATGACATTTTATTTCGAGAAGTAAAACCTCCGAATGAACGTTTTCAATGAGGGATTTAGCAGTGAATAGAGCTTTGAAATTTTAATATCAAGTTTCAAACGTGCAAACTGGCAGTAATTGCAAGCGGCATTCAGTTCAATCATGCATTTGCTCTGAGAAGTGCCTTGAATTTACATTTTCGACAAGTTGCATTTCAATATCTTCACTCCGTTCATATATTATTATGCAACAGTTTTAATTTACGTTTATTTCAGATTAACACCATCGATTCTCCCTTTAACTTTTTGCGCTCAACAGGCGACAGCGCCGAGCGTTTAATGCGAATAGTAATACCTCTGTTCACATTGAAATTTTTTTATAGTACATTCACCACTTTCCATCACTCAATTTAATATGCACGGTCCGCCAGCGGTCCGCATACAACTGATAATCTCATAAATATGTTAGTCATAGAATTTCCCAGACAATTGATGCATTGGTATTAATTACACTATATCTTATCCCAATTGAACTGGAAAAAGTACTAGGACTAACTACTGTGATGCACACGGACCGTGTATATTGAAATGAGTGATGGGGAGTGAAGGAGGTATAAACCGTTCGTCGACCAGAGTGTTTCTCTGATGTTCCATCAGTTTATTGCCAAAAAGTCAATTGTAGAATTGAACGTCTTCTTTAACACTTGCTCAAATTCGTTGTACTAGTTTTGAAATTCTAACAGTATATTTCTTGTAAGCATTTTTTTATATATTTGCATATAATAAACGAATATTTAACGTTACAAACAATTCCCTCGTGTATTTTTCTCTCAATACTGGTACAAATTGATTATTGAACATTTATTTTCTTCTTTATTTCTCTCTAAACATTGATCACACAAATTTTCCGTACTTCGTTTACCACCCAACATTTCGGGCAATGTGTTTATGCAATCAGACAGGCTTTAAGATCGCTAGGTAGTAAACAGTGGACCAACCCATCCATTCGTGAGAGGATGAGGAGTAAAATGCTAGTCAGTCAGTCAGTCCTACGGCAAATCACACCTTGCCAGATTACACATAGCGCTACATGCATCCGATCAGACACAGTGCAAGACTTCTCGCGACTCTATGTGAAATTTTGAGCATATATCTCCTTCTTGTCAGAATCTAAATGTGAACGCTCATTAAGTAACACATGTCAAGTTCCAAGTTGAAAAATAAGGAGCTGTAAATAAGGAGAAAATTCTAATTTTAACCTTCCCCTCCGCGTCCGAATGAACCAAGAATCGAACACCACAGTTTGACAGTCGCTGTAGCTGTTCCGTCCAAACCCGACCGAAAGTCAACCTACCTGGAACGATGGCAATAGACGACCATTCCGTAGAACGCATTCCATTTCTCACCTCGTCAGCCTTTTCATCAAGCCCATAGAAAAGAACTTACCGTTCATCCAGAAAAGATGCCGCTGTCTGCTTGCTGCCGATCGTGCGAAACCTCGGATCGCCTACCCGACCACAAATTCCCAAGGCGTCTTGTTCTGTGCTGCTTGGGATGGACGACCCGACTATGATTAGACAGCTCACTTTTCTTCGCGATGTCGTCAATACAATGCACACAACACTTCAAATGGGCTTCGGGTCGGCCGTCGACAGTTTTCACGCGGCGATTATAGTCGCAAAACAATAAATGATCAAGTGCTCACTAATTTTAATAGTCCGTTCCGAAACGGGCTCGATAATCAAATCGATAAAATATTTTCCAACTGCTAGTCTGACGATGAGGAAACGACGAAACGGCAGTTCTAGTAATTTTTTCTCGAACCCAGATCTGTCATCGAAACGGACTTCCACTCAACGACGGCGTTCGGACACATTATTTTACACCACACTTCAAACACCGACAAAGTACTGGGGAGAGTAGTTTTTTCACTTACAGACTAGCACCGTCGCGAAATATATCCAAATTTGTTACGTCGCCGACGATTTAACGTTTTCTTCGATTTTTCAACCTCAGCGAAGAGGCGGCGATTTTCCTAATACTTTCATTCACGGAAAAAGAGCAACTCTCCACACGGGCTACCGAATCGCGTTTCAATTCGACTTTTTCGGTGCAGGCGCCGTTTTCACTTGTGTGCGTCGAGTCTCCACAAGTACTATTCGCGTCATTCAAACTTCTTTATTGAAATCGAAAATTGTTTCACTTGAGTTAAATAGCATTTAGCATGCGGCGAAACCACTAAAAATTAGCGTTTTCAACACTTCTTTTGATTTACCGTGCTCCAGTTAAGTCGGATTTATATTTTGCATGCGTCTAGTATCTATTTCCAAATTTAATGTAGTACGTTCAATGTCGGTCCACCATCGGCTCCGTTCCTGACAAGAGAAATGGCGCTGGTCTTATTAAAGGTAAGTGTAGACATAAGGCGTGTAGTGACCAACACAATCATTATCGTAATTCAAGATATTCAAAACCATCAATTGTTTCAAATATAGTTCTTACATAGATTTTTTTTTGCAATTCGAACTACAGACGACTTTATGGGCCATGCTAAATTTGACTTAAGTGGTGTACGAAGCTATTCGAAGTTCACCTAAGTGGCCTGACGTGAACGAAACTTAACCGAAACCATAGAGAAGGCCATTATGATTACGCCAGATTACGCTATATACTTTTATTGGAGCATTTACCTAACTCAAATTAAGCTCACTTTATTCTATTACCACACTTCAAGCTTTAAGCTGCGTTTACATATGCGGACCCTGCACTGCTGTACCGGAAGTGAACAAAATCGATCTGAAGAGAGTACTTGGAACATCCTTCGCATATGTAAACGTAGCCTTAACGACAAACGGGGCGACATACCGCCAAAATTTTGGCATTTGATCTTGATACGTACCGGAGGATGACACGAAATGATTATACTGCAAATAATGATGGAAAAAAGTGGAATTAAGTGTTTAAGTGTGATTTTTTCAGTTATTGTGATACAGGGCAAATCGAACATGCTACAAATAGGACGAACGTAATAAGAGGTATGTTTCATAAGTAAGTTTGGGCGCCCGAGAAGCGTTCCCGGAATCTGTAAAATGCAGAAGTGAGAGAAGCATGCTCTCAAGTTTAAGATGCAAATGTAAAAAAAAGAAAGAGGAGAGATCACGGTAGCAGAGTATGAACGTGCCGTTTTGTGATTGTTAGTGACTTTCGAATGAAATTAGTATTTATAGTAAGTGTGGAATAGGTCGAAGTCTCACCAAAGTTGAAATGTCTACAATCCTTTGCCGTCGTCGAGTATTGTGCAAAATAGTGAATATTTCGGAGCGTCCGGGAAGTTCACTGCGCATGTTCACCGGAACATTTTCAACTTTCCGATTGACTGTCGACTTTTCTCGGATATCTAAGGGAAGAAAGTCAGTGACTCTTTTCATGCAAATTGGGCAATGGTTTTTTTATTTTGAAAAATAATTTTTTTTTCGGGCCGAGTATAGAAATAATAGCTGGGTATGATTCTGATACTCATGCTTAAAATTGTACATTATTGGGTGGATGGATACTTTTCGCTTTGGATTAGGTCTGCAGCTCCTAAAGTGGCTGCTCTAATATTAATTGCAATCCAGGTGAACGATGAATAAGCTTCCCGGACTTGCTTCTTACTGCTTTCGAAAAGGTTTTAGAAATATTTCTATATTGGGACCTAGGTAACATTATGTCATCGAATCGAAAGCTCAAATTGATCTTATTAGGTCTGTTCGCGTACCTGAATCTATTATAATATATTAAAATAGATTCGCAAAAAGTCGTTTTTGTACTTTTGCTGCAAGCCAAATTTTGCAGCAAAAAGAAGCCAGCTGCCAAATTCTGTTACTGCTGCAGTTTGCTGAAGCACGCGAACAGACCTATTAAGTAGCATAATCTTGTCATAACTTTGTTTTGATCGCGTGTATCGGTCAATTTCCGTTGCATGATGCCCGCTTTGGTTTTTATTTTTTGGAAACATGCAGGGTTTTTCTTTGTGTTTCTGCAACAATCGTGGGGTAAAAAAGAAATGTTCGGTGCCATTTCTAAAAATAATACTTTTAGTTCCTTCGATGCACTGACATTGATATGATACTTGAGACATCCGCTGGATCTTTAATCAGCATTGTCGGCGATTTAATGTGCACAGTTCAGTGGCTCTTCCACCATAAACCCGGCAGGCAGACACGTTGAGCTCTTTAGCGATTCATTTCGGAACAGCTGGTGGTTTGTCAGACAAGAATCCCCAATGCGTCTAGACATTATGCATACCGACTAGATTGCGTTTTTCACCTCTCATCCTGATCAATATTCAGTTTCTGTTTCTCAACACCTTGGTAACTCGGACAACAACTTAATCTCGGCCCACTTTAGCATCTCTGATAATCAAATCCCCGCTGAACGTCTAGCCAACCGGACTGGGTTTAGCAAATACATCCGAGACTTTAATCGGTCCAGTTGCTTTGCAATAAAGAACGACGAATATACATATAACTTTCAAATCCACTATTCAAAAAATTAGTTTCCAGTTTGATAAAAACATTAAGCAAGAAAGTCCTTGCAGGCCTGAAAGGAAAAAACGCATTTGTTCCCTTTTTAAAAGTGTAAAGAATAACTTCTCCCGTTCCACCCTTTCTTCATTGTGGTAACGTATTTACTCAGTCACTGAGTAAAGCTAACCTGTTTGCTGACATTTTCGGGTCTTTACTACTTCTGTTAGCAGAGATTGCATGTTTAACTGGGACCTATTAAACATAATCGCCTGGGGCTTAGCGAACCGTGTTGTGCTAGATGCGTCCAAAAGCCAATGCAGTTTTCTTTCAATTAAGTCAAGTCTCACACTCCTGTTAGCCACATTATTTCCGTTGATAATGTAGGCATTTCTGATTCACCCTCGATAATCCTATTAGGTATTAACATCTCCAACAAATTTTGTTGGGCTTGCGAAAAATGGAATTGCGAAAAAAAATCAACAAATTTCTAATAAATATTTTATTTAAAACAATCTTACTATAGTAACGAATGAAAATAAATAAACATTATTCGTGAATGCTATGGTTACCCAAAAAATATTGAAGAATTTAAGCAATAAACGTAACCCAACTTATAATCAAATACAGAATCTCCGGTTTCATCGTTAGCCTAGTAACTAACGAATCTAAAACTATGTACAAACTCACACTCATTTATTTACATGGTTTCATTAAAGAACTATTCTATAGTTAATCAAACAATTTTTTTCTGCAATCACTTTTGCGGTTTAGTCAAATTAGTCGGACCGGGAAAAACTCACTAACTGAAAATATTTTATTTGGTGAATTCAAAATTTTGCATGACAGTAATTACCGAAACTGTAACAGTATGTATTTTTCGTTTGAATATGAACTTCCGATTTATTACTTTTCAACCGTCTTCGATTCACTCCTATACTTCTCGCTTTCGGCCGCATTCAGGACGAAAATCGGGGAGCTATAATCTACGTATTTATCCCCCGCTCCAAGAACGCGATTGTCAGGATAATTCGCAACTACCTTCTTCTTTCCACGTTTCAGCATAATGTAAACAACAAGAATGCTTATTAAGAAAGCCGAAGACGTTGCGAAAACGAAAACAATAATTTGGAAAGTATCTTGTTGAACACCGGAAGAAGCTTGTGGAATTGGAACAGATTGCCTATGGTGCACTATGTGAGACAATGTGATGTCAGGCTTGAGAAGTCCTGTGCCCAAAATCAGGTCACCCTTCTTCATCATTTCCTCTATGGCGAATGCCAAGTCAATTTTCTCATTGCTGTCTAAGTCGAACTTTGCAGTAACTGCTCCATCCACGTCTTCATGCACACGAAGATTAAGTACAATTGATCCTAATAATCGAGTTAGCTCAATGCGGAGGATCTCGTATATGTTGGGAATATTTTTGCCAGATTTATTGATGAGATGCAGCTCAATGGATACTGTTTCGATTGGAGTGTAGAAGCATTGCTTTGTGTCGATTTCAAAAGTACTGGTATTTGGCAATTGGTTACCAGCCGCATCTACGCACCAGCATTGTTTTCCGTTACATTGAGTTGGCAGGAAAGCGCCATTTTCATCACATGATACCGTCAAAGTGGAAATCAGAGAACGGCATCTTGTAGTAGTCTTTATTAGCTTCTTGGAGCTTTCTGAGAAATGTTCACTGATTGCAATGTTGGTAGTATCTGCCATTGACACAGAAAAATCCAAGGAAACCGGTTCTATTTCATCTAGAACTTCATTTTCTTTGCCATCGGCGAGCATGGTGATTTGTCGAACCAGCTCTTCAATTAGTGGATCGCCATCAGCATCCAATCTGGCTTCCATGCGCCTTGCTTGCCTATGATTGCAAACCGGCTCAACATCCCGAGTTAGTGTTCCCTTTAGAGGAGCTCCTTTTTTGTCGGCACACCAGCAAACACCTGGCTGCGATGAGGTCGACACATGATCAAATTTAAACGCACGACTTACACCGTTGGACGGTGGTTCGGAGACGGGTTGCTTGCCCAAGCACTGTATTGGACTCCATTGGCCAGTAATTGGATCACATCGTGGCTGGAACCATGCTGCTAAATGACCAGTTCTTTTCGCCGCCAAGCTGTTTTTAAGCTTGAGACGTTCACAGGCACTAAGAGCTATCAAGAGAGAAATTTTTAAGTGTTGGTTTCCGTTATAAAAGTATTTTTCTTTAGATTTACCTGGGCAGACTGATTTACAAGCGGCCTCACTATGAAAAATGTTTTTGCTCTGGCATAAGCTCTGCTCAAATACCATTACTGGGACACATTTGTTTTGTTTCGGGCTAAATCTCCACTTTGTAATGTTTGACTGCTTAGTGTCCTTCACCAAACAGTTCGTATCAATAGAGTCGAAGCATACGTCTCCTGCAAATAAATGAAATTTTTCGATAAAGTTATTCAGATAGTACTCTAGGTATGACTTGCTAAGAAGATAAATAGAAAAAAAAGCCAAAACATCAAGACAGATTGACTTGTTCCTGTAATCAAATGAATATTTTGACTTACTTGTTTTGGCACAGCAAACTCCTAAATTAGTCATGGGATTAAGCTGGCAAGTGTGAGTTGTGGGGCAGAATTCGTCTTTATTCTGTGGTCCACACAAAAAATCTTTTCCATTCTGTTGCAGTGGCAATCCTTCAGGACACAGCGACTCTCTACGAGGAACACAAATCGGCATTTTCGGACACGGCACGGATACGCATTCAACGTTCACCAGCTGACACTCTTCATTGGGCATGCATGATATTTCGTCGCACAAATTGCGACACTCGCAAGTCTGGCAACCATTACTGTCTACTTTGTAGCCACTCTCGCATGGACTACACTTCACTAAAGGGCATTCGAAGGCAGAGTTCCTTTCGCAAATCGGCAAACCTTCAACTACTCTTGTTCCACTGATTTCCTGTCCCTTTTCGTCGACGCACCAACATGCATTGTTTGGACCACATTGGACATCAGTCCAGGTACCGTTCTCTAAATTACATTGAGCAATATATATTTGCTTTGCAGGTATCCCCAGCTCCGATGCCTGATGCATTTGAATGGATCGTAAGTGTTCACAAGCAGTTTTCATCTGCGGCTCTACACATTGAGTACCGCAACCATTCGAGCAGCAGCGTTTGCCTCCGTCGCAGTGGAAATCAGACCGGCACTCATAGCTGCATTTATTGAATTCTAAATTATCTGAGCCTGGTGGCACCAGGAATGGACATTGCCCTGGTTTCCTGGGGAGGCATGCTGGAACTGGCGGGCAGTATTCTCCTTCGCAAGAAACTTCAACGGTTCGACATTCTTTCCCATCGGGGCAAACTATTCCATTACATGGATCTCGGCAGTTACAAACGGGACACTTTGTCTCAGGATCAAGAATGAAACCGTACTCACAGCCCATACGACAAGTTAAATCCAAACAAGCTATCGATTCTTTTAGCCTGTAAATATAAGTAAACTTGATAAGTAAATGGAAAATCAATGACTGAAATTCACAGTCTCAGTCGAAAATTCGCGTGTTTCAAATTACATTTAATGTTATTAGATTTAGATTACATTTTCGATATCCATTTTGGATGATTTTAGATTATTTCTAGGTTGATTGAAAATATTTATTTAGAGATTTTAGATTTAGATAAAAAAGATAATTAGATATATTTAAAATATTTTAGATTATTTTTAGGTAGATAAAATGCATTTATTTATTTATGAATCCATTTTACAGATTCATAATCCAGTTATAAAATGGAAGCCAAAGATATATGCAAAGAAAACTAAGAGAAATAATAATTGAAACTCAAGACAAGCAAACGAAATATTTCACATAGTAAATTAATAGAATAAAACAGTAGTGTAATAAATTGTACATGGAGATCAAATTTTAGACGAGGTTCGAAGAAGACGCCAAAATCTCCATCATTATCTTCATGTGACCACGGACTAACAGAAAGTGTGTAGTCAAAGCGAATAGGTACAGATTAGTTTTTAAAAGACATAACGCATTTGAGATTATTGAGGAAAATGCAATTTATAATGCACAAAATGCTTAAAGCAGTTAAGTCCATTTGAAATCGGAGACAATCGTTAATGGAAAAGGAAAAGGAATTGAGCCAACTGGGAATGTCATTAATGAACAGAACGAACAAGAGAGGACCAAAAATGGAACCTTGGGGACAGCCCTTGAAGATGACACGACCAACACCGTTAAATATATAGGGGGAGAAGATCCAGGAGTGTAAGACATCAGAAAAAGATGACGTCAACTTATTGCCCATCGTCCAACGAACCGACAACAAAATTCACAAACTCAACCCAGTTTCTAGATGTAGAGAGGTCTTTGATGAACCCATGCTGCTCTCTAGAGCGGAGATGGCTTATGGCACCGAAAAGCTTGTTGTGAATAAATCGCTCAAGCAATTTTGCAAAAAGGGAAAGGTGAGATATAGGGCTGTAGTTGGAAACAGTTTCAACATACTCTGACTTTAGGATCTGAAAAAATTTGGCAACTTTCCAAACAGAGGAGAAAGGACCAGTTTACAAGCTTAAATTGAACAAAATAGAAAGAGGAACAAACAAATAAGGGGAAAGTAACTTAATAAACACATTTAGAATTCTGTCTGTTCTCAACCTCAAGGCATATTGGTAAAAGTAAGCGAATGTTACTGTTCGAAAGACTCAGAGTATCTGAAGGTGTAAAAGTAGAGAAGAAGAAATCGGCGTATATAATCGATAACTTTTTTCGCCTTTAATCGGGATCTGACGAAGTCTTGAAAGTCTTGCGTAAATATTCTACACGTTCCTGAACTTTTTTGTGGAAAGCAATAGACACAGCAATAAATAACCAATGCAGAAAAGAGTATTTGTGGAAACGTGCCCTAGGAGTATAGAGGAAAACTAAATTAAAAATCAATGCGTAAAAGAATGCAAGCGCTGTATCAATTTTTAGGTCATGAAAGAAGGTAATTCTCACATAATCCGCTTCGAAAAAACTGAAGTGCGGAAGACCAGAAATATTTTTTTGATTTGAATTAACAAGCTTGTTTTTTAAAGTTACATTACGTTAATACAAAACCGAAGCCAGATACTGATTGAAAAAATTATCAAAGACCAAAATTAATAATAAATTCTTAAATACAGACCGAAAATGAAACCATACATATATTTCATTTTTTCGTGTTTCACCAAACGTTTATGAGTCAGACCACTAGTTGGTAGAATCCAATTATCGGTATCGTTTGTCAAACGCTTATCTGACGATGGTCAGCCTCTTCGTGAGTTCGACACCAAAAAGCGGCAAATGAAGTCAGTAGCAGAAAAATTTGCAAAATACCTTGAGACGAAGCTAACTCCTATCCTAAAAAATAATACAGTAAGATCGGCCAACGAGGTCTGAATGGAGATGAGGACCACATATTGATAGTAATAACGATGGTATCGACAACATCAAAAAACAGAATCAACAATTATTTGACTGCCGCTGTTGACTCAAATGTTGGACTAAAGCAAGGCGATGCTTTGGCCGCTATGCTGTTCAATTTTTGATAAGAAAGCTGCCTGTTGACACAAGAGGTCCGCTTTTATTTAAATCCAGTCAGGTATTACTCGTGGCTTACGTGGATGACACTAACATCGTGTCATGTTCCTTCACACCCTCCAAAGAACTCGTGGTGAAATTTGACCAGGCAAAATATAGCCCAAGACGAATATGATTTAAAAAAGTTAGGGGCGAAATTGAGGACCAAATGCAAACTGAGCGAATTCATTTTATTTGCTCAGTTTCATTGCATTTGATCGTCAATTTCGCACCCAAGTATGTATATTCATCACATATTCGTCTGGAGTTATATGTTGCCTGGTCAAGTTTCACATCATGAGAGAATGCAGCTCGCCAACGAAAATTTCTAAATAAACATGTTCAACGCCTTCGAAAGACTGGTCCTTAGACGGATAATAGGAGAAAAACGGGAGAGCGGCCAATGGCGAATAAGGTACAACCACTAGCTGTACGGAATACTTGACAAGCCAGAAGCTACGACAATCGTCATACTGCGGAAGCTACAAAGGGCTGGTCATGTGTAGTAAATGAATATTCGAAAGAAAAGCGGATGGTCGAAGGCCAGTGGGAAAACCCGGGTCTGTCAACGTAGACTGCACATCGCTGCTCAGATTTCGAAATTGGAAGACGTGGTTGTTGGGCCTAGCCAATTGAAGGTGCTATCTTGCCCAAAGCCCTGTAGAAACGGTAGTGCTACGACAACGACGAAGTTTTGTGATATTCGATTGCACATGGAATAACAGTTATTACTAGAGATGGCTCAACACTGATCGTTCTTTTTTACAGTGCAGCACCTGAAAAAAGCACATCATAGTCTGCGAGCGAAAGCTTTCATTTGGATAAACTTAATGAAATGTGCAGCGAACAGTGTACTGAGAGTACGCCGCAATACTGTAAAGAAGAGCGATCAGTGGTGAGCCATGAGCCATTTTACCCATCTCTAGTTGTTACTAAATGCGACAAGTATCCCCAGCATAAATATGGTTAGTTGATTTACAGGTAGCAGATAGAAAGCAGATAAGAGGAAAAATTCACCAAACATTTTTACTTACTGGAAGCAGCTTTCTTCAGTTACATTTGTTCCTCTTGATCCAGGAATTTCAGTACCAAAGCCATCAACACACCAGCATTCTTCTATTTCGACTTCCACTAGATCATTTTTGTTCGTTTTGTAATTTTGCGGGATAGCTGACAACTTTTCCTCTTTTGATTGTAAGCTTTGCAAGCTTGATTGCGAAGCATGGATTACTTTCGCATTGCGTCCTTCAATTCGTTCAGGCTGCGAAAAGGAAGTAACAGGATAGAGGTGTAATCGCTCGTTTGTTTCACGTTTCGTTCTTCTGCCGAGCAGCAATTGTCGCATTTCTCGAATCGTTTTCTCTTCGAGTATTTTACGCTGTTCCGTCTTTGTAACAGTGGCTTTCTTTCTTATACACTGGTGATGGGTGTATGAGCCATCGATGGCACATGTTGGTGGTGGAAGAGCCAGCTGCATTCCTTTTTCAGTGCCTTCCATTCGATCGCCAAAGTTTCGTAGATATTCGCACACTGGAAGCAAGGTGTATCAAAATAAAGTCAAACTACTACTTTTCTATATCTTACTTGATTGTTGTCTGGGGACTTCTTCAGTGATGGGATCTGCTTCCTCCGGGATTGCGCAGCACACATTTAATGGCTCGCCATGAAGTTTAGTGCATGAATAGTTTTCTGGGCAATGGATTTTGTTAGTCATTGCTCGTGATTCTTTCTCCTCCTCGTCAAAAAAGGTTTTAAACGGGAAGTTTCGTGACTGCCGAGCATCTAAAATAAACAATCATTGAGATTTCATAGCAAATAGTAATGTTGAATATCAATTACCATCGTAGCAGTAAAAGACTTCGCCTGTGTTATTATCAGTGAGCGGTGTACCTACATTGCAAGGATTCGAATAAGGCAGATCAGGCTTGCAAATAGGAGCTGAAGCGCATAATGCAGAGCCAGATTCACACAAAGGATCTGAAGCCACTTCACAGTGAGATCCGAACGGGCACATGAAACCTTCGCATGGTGTTGAACATTCGCAAGAGGGGCAGCCATTGTGATCATTCTAAAATAATGACATCATTTAAAACCCAATTGCTTTTTACAATTGATCGCATCGATTCTACTTGTTAAACAAGTCTAATTTACCTTGAATCCATACTCGCAAATGGCCGCGCAAATGTTTGTGTCGCACTCTTCCATGTTTACGCTGCGGCCAGCAGCCTTACTGATTGTGTTTTCTAAACCGTCACAATATACCATATCGGCCGCTCCCATCGTATTTTTGATTTTATGACCAGTTTTAGGATCAACACACCAACAGACCAATCCATTGCGTGAGCATTGCTTCGGCGAGAAAGTTCCACCAGGGCCATTGCACTCCGGTATATATCCTCGACCTTCTCGTTCGCTTACCGCCAATATTTCGGACAGTGTTCTGGCTTGGTGACATGTAGTGATATTTAGCGGCTGATGACAACTAAACTGGCACGATTTAGAGAAACAGCACTTTTCCATATGGGGACATTCCAAATCATGAGAACAAAGATTTCCGCACATGTAGTCAGCAGTATCTTGATTTTCATTTGTATCTACTTTTGGACAAACACCAGGTTTCTTATAGTCCAAAGAGCTTGGACAGCAGACTCCATAGTCGTTGCCCGACTCAACTAAGCACTGATACAAAGGCGGGCATACTGGTTTCCCCGGTTCCCTTCCACATAGAAATGGTTGAATGGTACCTTCAATAGAAAGCGGTTGGCCGGCCGGACAAAGGTTTGTCAAACTTCTCGCCTTCTTACACGTCGGGACTGGGGGACAAGGCTCGGCCTTACATTTCACTGCCTGTGGCTGGCAAGCATGCCCACCTGGACACTCAATCCCTTCGCAAGGATCGCGACATCTACAGATCGGGCATCCACTTTTGCGATCTCTCGCGAATCCCGATGGACAAAACATCCTACAACTGGATCCAGGGCAATCTGAAGGACTGCTGCAGTTTACATCTTCTCGGTTTTCTCGGCGGGTTCCTGGAAGTTCTACGCCATAATCATCGACGCACCAACAATTTTGACTGCTGGTCTCATTTGCACACTGGATTGGTTCGAAATCGCCCAGCGTAGTACATCGTGGAACACGAACACTTTTCTTCCTAGTTGGCTCGAGAGTTTTCGCTCGCCGAGATTCTACATATCGCAGGTGCTCACATGCTGTAAAATCGTCTGAAATTACAATAAGAAGAAAGTACGAGTGTTTTATGAATATTCAACAGATTATTTATTTATTCCGAAAAAAACTCACAACATTAAAACAATGGATTTCTTAGGAACACGAAAATATGAAAATATAAAAATTTAATGGTAGGATTTCTTGGTACAATATCGCCAAAAGGACTGGCTCTGGGAAACCTCTGCTAGCTGCGACAGAAGAAGTATATCAAATCTGCTTTACGCTGAGGTCGGAAGATCGGAAGCTTTCTGCATGAAAAAATGTTAAGGGTTGTCGTCCGAAAAAGTTTTCAAACTTACGAAAAATTATCTTTTGTTGTTTATTCGTATCGTAAGGTGTTTATCATATGAAAATTTTTCGAGAGCGTCTCTTGATATAAAATGATATAAATTTCTTGTACTGGCAAATATTCGCCAGTATCGCCACCAAAAATTTCGTTGGACTTACTTAATGTTTAGATATTCTCTGTGAATTTCGTTTCAATCCGATATCTACATCAGAAATTAAAGAGGTGGAAAGATTTTTAAACCTGCCGTCCGCAAAAAATTCGAAATTTAAACATTTTTTCTTATTTATTTTCATTGCAGCATTTTCAAAATGTGAAAATTTATGGTAATATATCTTGTTTATGGTAATCATTGTAGCTGGTATCTCTATCCTAATTTTTGAACCAAAAATCTATCAAACTTGGTTTACATTATATTGTAAATTTCGTTTGAAAGCTAGGACTGCATCAGATGTAATAGGGGAAGATAGTTTGCTTTTGATTGACGATGGTTTAAGATGGCACCATAGCTGCAAGAGTGCCCATATTTTTAAACAACTTCTATCAGATCAGCTTCTATTCAAACTCAATACATGCTATGAATTTTATTTTGATCTACGGTGAGTTCTCGTGAGCAGAAGTTTCGAGTGCTCAAAAAATAGTTGATTCGGTGGAGAGTTCCCGTTCTCGTGGGACGCGGAATGTTCAAATTGTCACATGCCAATGCGATAAGCGTTTTTTTTTGAGCATATAAGAGAGCGTACTTTCTCCATCTGATCAGTTTTTAACAAGGTAATGGGTGAAGCGATAGTATTTCTAATAATCTTCAACTCATCAGATTTAGCTTTATCCAATCCTGCTGTTACATTGGTTCGACTAGCAATTATTCATGTTATTTGTTCTGTCGTATTTGATATTCAAAAGAGAGTTCTTTCATCTATTATATTTGTGTTTCTATTGGGCTGGCAACTAAGTAATTACGGTTTTTTCCGAAGAAAAAAAATACAGCTTTTTTTTTTTTGATAGAACAAAATAATTTTTTTTTATCAATGACCTGTTGCCACCTTTTTTGACGAGTAACCAAAGATGTGTGTAACCCTGTATTGCCATGGTGGAATATCACACCGGTGCGATTTGCTAATAGGGGTCGTTTTTATTGAATTGCATCCTGACCTTTATATGGAAGGCCGATCGCAAAAGCAATTAACGTACAACATGGTGGATTTAAGGTACTTATTTTTCGATCGATCGGGGTACTTTTCTCGACCAATACAATTTTGGATGGTACCTTAATACCTGTCGGCCAGGACTGCACTGTTCAATTTGGCTAGTTGTTGAATGTACACGTCTGAATTGATCGTTAGGTTACGTGGTAGAACTTCAAAGTAGACGATTCCTTTGTAATCCTACCAAACTGATAAAACCTTCTTATGATAAATTTCCGGTTTTGATGTTATTTGACCTGGTTCGCCCCACTTACCCCACGATCTTTTTCGTTTGACATTATTGTAAACAACCTATTTTTTATCACCAATTATCAACCGTTTCAAAACTGGATAATTTTTATTACGTTTGATCAACGAGTCACAGATTTTAATGCGTTGTTTTAAATGATTTTTTTTAAGACCATGCGGAACCCGTGTATCGAGTTTCCGTATGTAGCCAATATTTTTTAAACGCTTTACGATGCATAAATGTGATACATAGAGCTTCTCTGCAATGTCATATGTTGCGCTATGTCGGTCCAAATCGATTATTGTTTTGATTTCAGTGGAAAATCTCCAAACCAAAACTTGGTAAACCAAAACTGACACTGCCGTTCTTTTAAATAATTGTCACCATACACAGCAAATAGCGTTTTGTGAGCTTGCGATGCGTTTTTTTCTTTCCGGAAATAAAAAAGAAAATATTCCGAAAATGTTCCTATTGATTTTTCATTTTTCAACAGACGTATAACAATTTAGAAAGTATTGGGAAATGCTTGGAAGCACCTGAACTGAATCGAAGTCCAGTCGAAAGTTTGCCAGGCAAGGTGATAGGCAAGAGGTAAATCTAAAAAAAAGTGCTCCGAAAGCAGGATACCCTAGAAATGGTCATGGGGTTCCCTCGTCCGCATTAGCGGAGCACCCGTTAGTCCAACCCCGACGGATGCTGGGGTGCCGTTTTGCTAGCTCTACGTGGCTGGGGTGGGTCAATAGAAAATAGCGTGGTCTAGTCTTGCTCCCAGAAAAGGTGGACGCTACATATATTTCATCCGTCATGAAAATATACAAGCCGCAATATAAAAATGGAAGGGGAAGGGTATATGGTTGCGGCTAGTGAGAGATAGAGCTTAACTGAACATATCCTAATAAGAGCTATCTGTTCTGTTGAACAGCAAGGGTAAGAACAACCACAAGGGAGACGATTCAGGGACATGTTAGTGCGAATGGATTGAGGATTCGGACGTTCAGTCTTGGAAGATTATTTTCCCACAAAACTAGTTTCGTGCCCCACATTGGGCGCCATTTGTAGCGATTTATAGGGAATGGTATAGGGCGTGCTTGTAGGTACTTCAACTGAACCGAAGTCCAGGTGAGAGCCTGCCAAGCAGGGAAGGTGATGGCGAATCACCAAAAGGCCAAATCAACAACAAAAAAAGAGAAATGCCCCGGGAGCAGGGTACCCTAGGAATGGTCGTGAAGTCCTCTCGTCCCCGTTATGAAAACATACTAGCCGCAATTAGCATAAAAGGGGAAGGGGCTTTTGTCCGTAAAGGACCAGAAGCAGCTCTCAGGCATGGCCAGAACTAGCCGAGACGTGTCAAGGCACGTTGCTAGCATCTGAATGAAAGGGGAATGAAAATAAACAGGAAAAAACCTAAACCGCGGAAGATGCCTCTGAGAGGCAGACAGCCTCAAGCCTCTGCTGTTAATGGAGCCATTAGCCCAGATGTTGCGGGGTTACTCCGTTTTCTGACTTTGGCCGAAAAACAAACAAAAGCAAAAGAAAAACAAAGTGGTCTGCAGATAAATTTTGTTTTTGAGTTTCGGTACATTCGACGGAAGGGACCTCGGCCACTTTGTTTATTTTACTGTAATGAGCCATTCCGATGGTTATTCATAGACCCAAGTCTCATTGCTCATATTGACGCGTTCGAAGAACTTGAGGTCCAAATTCGCTCGTTCTAGCATGAGTTCACATACATTACGATGTTCCAGTTGACATACATTATGATGTTCCATTTGAAAAAAATTACGGTTTTTTTTTTTGGAACGAGCCGGACTCATGCCCAAAAAATCAACCAGAATATTCCGAGCCGATTCACGAAAGATGTTGGCTTCATAAGCTAGCTCTCTGAGACTGAAACGACAATTATCGAGCACTAATTTCTTAACTTTATCGACGTTTTTCTCATTATTTGAGGTATAACATATAGTAAGTTATGTACATATAGGAGTAAAATTTTATGCAATTTTTTTTTACTGCAACATTGTTTTTGAAACATTTTCTGAAAGAACATTAGGTTCAGGATTTGAAGGATGAAATGATTGATTGTCTTTTCAGGTTAAATTTGAAATAAAGCTTAATTGTAATGATGATCCTGGGCATAAATGCCGCTATAATCGTATAAAGAAATAATTAAAAATCCTTTTATTAAAAATAAAAAAGTTCAAATGCAGTCATGGTTTTGGACCGCAACGGCACGGATTATGCAGATTTCTGAGCTCAATCGCACTATAAAAGTAAGTGGTCTCTCATTCAATAAGATGGTAAAAGTGTCATTAGAAATCTATGTAATTTGGGACTTGTCCAAAAACTGTAAGCGAGCAATATGTTATGCCTTTCATTGAAGAAGCAGGAAATAAGTACTTATCATTTTAACAAAAGCTGTACAGTCATGCTGGCTTTCAATCCACACAATTGCTAGTGATTTGAAGGGTGAAAAATCGCACAATCTATTGAGAGATGGAAGTATCCGACAAAACCCTGGCAATTGTTAAAAAGGCAAAGCACACACACACAAACTTAAAGGCAAGGCACTTCCAAATATGCAACACATATAAAAGTAATTGTTTTTTATAATAATGTTTTTTATAATATTTTTGACTATGCAAGCCAAGTAGAGTTCATTAGTAGAGTTTACTCAAAAGGCTTAAGCAGCCCCCATATATTTTACCCCAATGCTTATGCGTGGGTGCTAAACAATAAAGTCGGAAGTAGTGTATACTCGGATGAGCTAAATCCAAAGCTGTCCCCCCGTTTACCAGACTTTTGTAGCGTCTTTCAGGCGGAGGTTGTGACTATTTTTCAAGCAATAGACTGGCCTCTCTGGAATCGAATATTCGGAGTTATTATTGGTATTTTCACAGATAGCCGAGCGACTATGAAGTCCCTAGCTGGCTCTTGCACATTGTCCATGATTGTCGCTGAATGTCGTGCATCTCTTATGGAAATGTCGAGACTTTGAGCAATACAACTGTAAGACTTGGTACTTTGCTACCAGAGGTCTCATGCCCCTTCTCCGTAGGAATACCAATGTCCTCGGTCGAATCAGCCATTAAAGTACTTCGAGGATGCTGGGAAATCCTGGGCCGATGTATCATCCTAGTGTTCTGCGTTGTGTTGTGGACGTTCTTACGGTCACTATCTCATAGGACGGTACGCGCAACGGTTGCGCGCAGGGTTCGACGATTTTTGTCGGAGTTGTGGCTCGGAGGACGAAGTGGAATCCGTCCTGTATCTTATGTGCCAGTGTACGGTTTTGGCGAGGAGGAGGATGGTGGAACTTGGTGCACCCTTCCTCTCAAATTTGACCGACCCATCACTGGTGTTGCTAAAGGGAATAGTGCTGTTCATCAAAGGAAGCAGATGGTTACCTGACTTTAGTGGCTAGGGAAAAATAAACTACTGTGGCATCACGACGGGATTTTTTATGCCAATGTGTATCTATCGGCAAGAATCTGTTCATGGACAGCGACTTCAACACGTTGTGTGTATGACTTACGACAAATTCTACCGATAAAATTATTTATAGTGTTTCTTCTATAAAGATTTTTTACCATGGCTCATCTCGTACTTAAGTAGACCTCACAGTTTTTTATTCTTTCCATTTGCTTTGTTATTATATTTGCTTAAATCATTTTCTCTAGCTTTTTCATTAATTTCATTGAAATCTTTTTCACATGTCTAAGCGATTTAGATCACTTGGAGTTTTCTCGTAGAGGCCATATTTGACTTTTTACCTCTGTATAATAAATGTACTATGATAGTATTATTAGTATACCTTCAGCTTCATCTGGTTGCAAACTAAAACAGAGGTTTTGTACAGGAAATCCTGTGACTAAAATTTGCAGAAATTAAACGTTATTACAAGTTTGAGTTTTCTTCCTCTATGATTACCTCTTTTCAATCTTCCACAAACGAACTCCATCTAAGTACGATACACTGACTGATCTCACTGCGTGCACAAAAATAAATTGATAAACAACTTTCACATCTTAGCATTGAATGCTACCGAGCGTATGCAGATTCAACCGAAATTAGACATGAATGACTGCTTGGTTTCTGGGCGAAGAAAACCAGTTCTGCTATTTAACGGGCTCTTTGCACATGCACAATATTAGTTAGTAGTGCACCCTCCATCCTGACCGGGCGACATTCGCACTATCATTAAACCAGTTCAAACTTGAATTTGCTTGCGGAACAAAGATCCGCAAGTGGGCCCACAGTGTGTCAGTCGGTTACTATGTTTACCGGCTTTTACTTTATTTCCTTCCTTTTACCATCTCAATTCGCACCCATGTCTGATATCGACTTATATTGACCATCATTTTAGAAGCATGTGTGTCAGGTGCTAAGCATGCTAGACAAGATCTTCTGCCTCATCCACCGGGGAGTCTTCTTAACCCTCAGGGTTACAATGCGTTTTGCGATACTACACACTGTACACTGCCTGCACACTTCTTCTTGGCACGTCGGACGATTGGACGCCTTAACGAGAGCCTGCAAGATTGCTCGCTTTCAATTGTACGATTGCAAAGTACGTTAGGCAATTACATCTATTCCAACATTTTCTACCTTTGCACATTGACCAACTCCAAGTGCAGTTTCGAAAACATACGTGAAGTGTTGGACACTACGCTACAGCAATGGAAATCGGGGACGCTTATACCGATTTGTACGTGCGTCATCAAGTCACGCTAGCTAAATCCGTTGGGGATATCAGTAGGAAAGTGAATGAACTCGGGGAGACTTTCGTTTTTAAGCAGCGGACGTTTGAATCGACGACACGACTTTCATGCTTAGCTGAACTGGTTATGAAGTGATTACTTACATTGCCGACTAAAATCTCAACCTCCGGTTGATCCGAATCGAAATTACTTCGAGCTGAGTATGGCTGATTTCCATCGATGTTGATGATGATTAAGAACTAAGATGTTGTTGGTCTTTAATTGCACTACCTTCCATTCACGGCTCTAAGGTTTAATCGTGCATTAGCTGAGCTAAAGCTACTTTTACCCGTACATTTTCCAAATGTATGTTAATCGCTCGATGCGGTCAATTTAGAACGCATCATTTTTTGGCAAAACTAAAATAATATTTTAGTGAAAGCTAATATTTAGCTTTGACTTAATTAAAGGATAGCAAATCCAGCTATTCAACGTATTTCGAGTGATTATTAAATTGAATAAAAGGAATCTGACGTTGAAATTGTCGAGGTTCATACATTAGAGGCATATTTCAACAGGACAAGAGGTTAGAGCATGTATTTGTATCATAGTTAAGTGTCAGAGTAGTCAGAGTATCTTTAGTGCGTAAGCAAGACAAAAAAGAGACATAATGGTTTCGATCTCAAGCGACAATACAGCGCTTATATACATACTCAGCTAAAATATGCGGAAGCAATTAACTTGTTACTTGAAATCATTCTCTCATACGTTTTGTATATACATGAATAAATGATGTTGATATACGTATATATATATATAGTCATATAGAATTTTACAGTTTAAAAGTACAAAAAGTTTAAATAAAATGTTTGAAAAACTGAATAAAAACTCACCACCAACATTCCGTCCCGAGACTTCTGCTACAGCCAAAATGCATAACAGAACAAGTACAAGAAGGCCGATCCGAGCCTCCTGCTCGCCGCTATCATAATGACCCATTTTTCGACTCCCAAACGCTCATGTGCAAGAACCGATTCTGCAATTCATAAAGAAGGTAATAGTTGCCGTTGGGCTGATGATCTGCTCTGGTTGTTTTATCTTTTTGTTGTCTTTATATGAAGTCACCGATCTACAAATTTTGCAAACTGGAAATTCTGGAATCATAAGAAAAAACAAACACCTGTTATTGCAAAACGAATGGAAGATTAATTCTCGCTAACTACATAGATAGTGAGTTATTACACTCGCTACATTCTGGTTTTATGAGCCGAATTTAATGTTTTATGTAAGTATATGTTTGTGTTTCCACATTTTAATGCAGGGAATAATGTTTTGCTTTTTAAAATTGAGTTCAAACTATTACCTCATACATTTACGCGACGTACTACATTATTTTTATAACGGTCTGTCAATTTAGCGAGAGAGATTATTGACTTCGTGACCAAAAATACCCTGGTATGGGTTTTTCGTTCATCTCAATATTTTGAATCCGCAAAAGCGAATGGGATATTTTAAAAAGCAGAAAAGTCTACTGCTCCTTGACTTATAATAGTCTATAAAATTTAGATATCCGCTTGTATTTAATGTTTACATGGAAAGTAAATAAAAGCAACCACGCATACCCGAAAAAAAACTTCTTTCCTCAAAATCTTCGAATGATTTCTGTTCTTTTGTCTAAGATGGATTACTATTGCAAAATTTAATCGAAGCCCAGAATTATTCTCAGGAGAAAGCCTGCCTTCAAAAAACCATCTCATGAATACCGCACTCTATGGTATCCCACTCGAAAGAAAAACAAAGTACATAAAAGCTCGTGGAGCCTATTGACACTTGGGAGTTTCATGAATGACAAATCACCTCAGATATACACTGCAATCAAGTTTCTACTTCCTCTTGTGTGAACACGATCTTAGAAAGGTTGAAAAGAAAGAAATTAATGGTTGGTTGATGTGCTGGTGGCGTTATTGTACTATTTCGAGTAAGCTCAGGCACATTTACCTTGGTGTCTCTAGATGTTTCAGTGTTTCTTCAACAATAGGCGTGTTTTTTTTTTGCTTCCTCTATCCATAACAGAACAATTCTATCTAGAATAGACGCATTGGAAACAGCAGTGAATTCACTGGGACAGGAGCTGTTGTTGTTTCCATTGCGTCTGTTCTGGATAGCATTGTTCTGTTAGGGATAGGGGGAGGAAAAAAATACGCCTAATGTCAGTTTTAACTCTGCATACTTGTTTTTTTTTCCAAATTTATTTTTTCCGACTTTGCCGCTCCTACGGCCACCTACATTAAAGTATATATGTACCTGTGATCAAGGAATGAACGTTCTTGGATGACCCTCTATCAATCTAGACGTTACGTGTATCGACCACTGACTAAGGTAACTAAACTAAAACGTCCCCCCGATTAGAGATGAGGAAGGTCGGTTTATTGCCAGCATTGGTAATCAACTCGTCATAAGCCAATATAAAATCATAAAATACCTCACGATGGCCATTTTTTTTTTTTGGTCTGCCCCCCACACTTCATGGTGAGCGTTATAGTCAAATCCTTGTACCTCCAGCCATTAAATTTTTGACAATGTTTCAGGAAGATCGTGTGCAATGTACCACAAAGCAAACCAACATGTCCTCTAATCGTTCTCCGCAGCAATAGCCATGTTACCCTTGTCACAAAAGTTGCCAAGAACAAGGACATAAATAATATTCTCAGCAAAGACATAAACTCATGGTTTGTTCCAGCTATCGGTCGTTATCAGTTTGTATTCTTTGGTGTGCAGTCCGTACACTCGGTTGTTTACAATCCATGGTTATTTGATTAGAATAAGCATTTCCTCAGAGCAGCAAGGTAGCTGTTACTGCTTGTGAATAGTGGAAATTAATTAGAAGTACCTTCACCATTACCAAAACTGGTTGTTTCAAGGTCCTTTTCAGATATAAAAACTATCTCACCGTCTTCTTCTGTTTCCAGAGTGAGGAGGTCTAGACAGCTTCCGAACTCAGAGAGAGAGGGAGCACAACTTGATTTTGCATCTGCATCGCATACAACTCCTGGAGGAATGTTGGAGCCCTTGCTGAAATGCTCAAATAGAGCTTGCTGCATAGCAGTCCCAGAATCTGTCGATCTAAAGCCCTTTGTCCTATCACTTTTATATAACCATAGGGCCAATTATTAAACCTCGTACTTGATAATGCTCTTCTGGGCCTCTAGAAGCGGTATTGCCTCTTCATTTAGTATTAGGAGATCCTCCAGCTGAATCTCAACAGGCTCACAACTTTGACAGCCCTCCAATATTCCATGGTCATTGTCAAAGAGCCGAAGAATCATCAAATTTGCCTCTAGATCGAAATGGAACCAGGCAACTCATGACCTGCACCTAGGCCGACCGGATATTTCGTCGTTCCGCATCACTTTTAATTTGGCGTTAGGCCAAAGCTCCCTTGATGTCGCCTGTTTATAGAACTCAACTAAGCGTTGGTCATCACACGCGACTAGTCTAACATCTTTCCACCAGCTCGCGTCATTCATAGTAAGTGGAAGGCACAAGTTGGCTTTTTACACCTGACCCTAAACGTAGTCTGCCTTATCTTGAGCCAGTTTTTCGAAGAGATGGATCCATCTCTATTTTGTTGACATCATTCACAGCCGAGATGAGGACATGAGTTCCCATCATAGCCCAGATGACCATTTTGTTGGATAGCTAAGCGAACTCTAGAGCAGTCACCATGATTCTAGGTTTCTTAGATATTTGCCTGCTCTAATTCTTATGCCCAGCCCACTTTTGTGGTTGCTGAGCAGAATCAGCAGTGTTTAAATGGGGCGGGCCAGTTAATTGCTTTGTCCATTAGAGAGACTATTTGTCCATTTCGGAAAACGTCTAGGGTGGGATGTTTTTCTATTTCCTAATTACTTTGAATGCTGACCTACTAGATCCGTAAGCTCAAGCCGAATAGTTGAACAAAACTTGAGTGGCTGAATAGCGACTGACATTGGCGGGCGGTCGAGTCGGCTCATTTGCCGTAACCTGGTCGCTAGTCTGGCCATATACGGGCCTCTGAACTTTATCCAGGCTAGTCTACGGAGCTGGCTAATTCGCCATAGCTCCATATCCCGTGTCTTGCGCTGCCCCGGCGGCAAAGATGTCCTAGTTCTTCCTTCGGTATTGGAGGGTGTAACGACATTCGTTTGACAATTTTAAATTTTTGTTTGTCCATTTTATATGAAAACCGCTACTGTAATTCGAATGCTTAGTCATCTTATTGATTCCATGGCTGCCTATGCAAGAAGGGAAGCCATGCGAAAGTTGGCATAAGCCCTTATGGCAACATGTGTTGCAAACCCAATCGGTGCTAATCAGATATTCGCCTTAACTGAACATACACCACTAGCTTAATGGCGACGAGACTGAAAACGAATTCGAAGTTACCTTTAAATGGATATATTTGACCTATACAGTTTTCTATCAAGCAAATCAAAAATTAATCATCCGGATTAATTGTACCACATAGTGGAAAATTTGAGCCAACTGCTAGTAGCTCGCTGCATCGAACCAGCTCCTTAACGAGCAGAGCTATCCGCTCACCCATAACCACCCACTCTAGTCGAAAAATAGTTTAATCGTTTTTCCATTAAAAAACGTTGTGGGAAAATCCCATCTTTGTCGATTAGGTGAACGTACACTATAGCAATTATATTTTCCTTCAAATAAGATTTAAATTCAAGATTTCAACTCATAGTGAAGAAGTGAAGTATACATCTTCTCAATTTATCTTACACAATTTTTTCTGCAAGCACCTGCATTTTACTATTTTGGCTTCAAAATTAACTGACAGTTACATCTCCAGTAACTCGTTTCTGTAACTTAAAAATAAAGAATTTATCCCATCCAATTCTCTATTTGACGTCATTCTCCATTAGCGACATTAGAGAAAATATTTTTGACATTTCTATTTCTCTATTTCTGTTCCAAATTCTAATGTTCCCTCTATACATATTTCGCCACATATTCACAAGAACTACCAAACTCGATTTGCGTGACACCTTCAGATAGAGATTTTTCTCCACTTAAGTTACAGAAACGTGACATAGTTATCCATTTCTTTGCTCCAACTATTCTGTGTAGGCTAATACAATAAATCATGTAATTTTTTGTCTCGCGTTTTGGTAAGTTTTAACTGCCCTTGAATAATCACAAGTTAAAATAACGTGTGTTTTGACGATGTGTGAGTAAAGATCATTATCTTTCTCCTGTCAAGGGCAGCACATACACGGACTGGATTCCGTATACAATTTTGGTGAATATTTTTAAGCAGGTGGAAACATAGTGGTTTCAATTCAAAAGGCCTAGCACTAAATTTTTTGCTATATATTGGCTTGGAACCATATGAGTTTTCAGTAAGATCTTATTCAATTTCAGCTCTACGTTCAACAACAGTACATTGTAAATCAATTATGAAAATTTCTCTTAGTTTTCTGTCACAAATCAGGCAGGTTGATTTATTTTCTACAATCAAGATACAAAGATGCTTGGTAAAACTCAACGTAAGAAATTTGAATGCTACATTCACTACTATCTATTGAATGAATCACGAGTATCATATTCATACAATATATAGGTACATATTTAATCTTCAGTAGCCACATATTTACAGCTCGAGTAAAAAGCAATTATGATGAAGCTATGTCGAAATGAAAATCATTACACATACGATGTCTCCATCTAAACCTGCTACTACTCGTACAGCATGCCAAGAAATTTAGAGAAAACCCCAGAAAATACAGCTTGGTGTTTGTTCGTTTTGCTTGCTGACTCAGTCATTCCTTACCGTGGACCGATACCGGATGCAGATGGATATTTCCAACGAATTGTAAATACAAATAAATGCAGAAAATCCGCGAGGTCAAAGACAGAGTCAGCGCGCCAAAGACATGTTGCATTTCTTGACTTTCTTTGAGGCTTGCTCGGTAAAACTTCCGACCGTCATTCCTCAAACCAAAGTGGCAAAGTGAAAGCTGCAAGCAGCCAGTTTGCGGATGCACCGTCGATTCGGCTTGATGTAGCTGGTGTAATGTGCCAGCTAACTAACAATGACGGTGCTGCGAAAGCAACTCAACCTGATCGGTATTTTCAATGACGATCGATGTGCGTAGCGCAATATTAGCCAATTTCCAGCTAATGACTGGCTCAATGACGATACGATTGGCAAAAAAAAAATCGTTTTAATATTGCACAACAGTGTTTTGGCAGTAGTCATAATGGAATACCCACCTCGAAGGTGAGGAGACTTAGCATGGTAATGATTCGATTTTAGTGAACTAAATGAGTCGGTAAAATGATGCAACCTGAATTCGCTCATAATCATTATTTTGGCTTCATTTAAGTTCAAACGATGGTAAGACTGCGAATTGGTTTAATCCTTTTAAAATATGCTAATACACTAAGCTGTAATGAAATGCACTTACGAATGGTATAGGTTCGTTAATTTTTACTACTACTTTTACGTAATAATTTTACGCTTCTTACCTTTTACGCTTGTTATATAAAATGCAAATCATTGCAAATCCTGCAAATAGCTTTTAATTTAAATATTGGGCTTAAGAGTTAGTTTCTATCAAATGGAATATGTTTTTCTGATTTTATGCGCGTATGAACGAGAACAATAAAATTTTAACTTTAAACGGACAATTTGTTTCGCATTCGTTTCGCGTATTTTGATGATACTAGTGAGTTGAAGATTACTTTATTTAATATAGGGTTTTTCATTGAAAGCACCCCATTTATCTTTTTAATTAAAACAACAACAAAAATTTCAGATAAGATCGAAATATTTATTGTAGGTTAAGCTACCGGAGCATAGCTTGGGGACCACAATGTACATAGTTCATTTGCAAATAGCAAACCGCTTAAGTAGGTATTTTTTTTACCGGGACCAGGACCGACGATACGACACAATAGATTTAATAATGGTGGACCACCAAGTTTAACACTTTAGCTAATCTGTTAATTATAGTCAATGCCAGTACGTATGAAACACAACTAAATTCAAATTACCATCCCGGAAGCTGTAGATCCAATGAACCTAATTTTCCATGATTTTTCAACACAGTGTGGATGATATTCCAGCGATTTCACGTTCGATATCGGATCTGAGCATCTCTAAAGTTTGCGAATGGTTGGCATAGACCAATGATTTGGCGTAGCTCTAAAGAAAAAGCTTAAAGAGCAAAGTCACACGAGCAAGATGGCCAGTTGACATGACCAATTCTTAAAATAGGTCTGTTTCCGTACTTGAATCTATTATAATATATTAAAATAGATTCGCAGCAAGTCGTTTCCGTACTTTTGCTGCAAGTCAAATGCAAGCCAAATTTTGCAGCAAAAAGAAGCCAGCTGCCAAATTTTGTTACTGCTGCAGTTTGCTGAAGTACGGAAACAGACCTAATGATTCGATTCTCAAATTTCGGCTTCAATAAGTCGATTGTTTGGCCAGCTATGTGACATGTGGCGCCATCTTGTTGAAATCACATACTAACCAGGTTATTTTCTTCTAATTTATGTGAAAAATAACCGGTTGACATGGCACGGTACCGCTCACCATTGACCGTAACTGGGTTGCCAAGATCATTAAAAAAAGTACGGATAAATGACACCCCCAGCATGAAAACCGCATCAAACAGTCGATGCGGATATAATGGCATCTCGTGAATGGCTTCGGGATGGTCATTTGACCAAATTTGGCAATTTTGCTTCTTGATGAAGCCAAAAATGTGCTTCGTCGCTTAGTATAATTTTGCGGTAAAAATCGAATAAGAATTTTGATAATAAATTTGCGCTATTTCTATACGTTGCTGAAGCGTATATCTATCCTTGATTGAAAATGGCAAACCTTCAATTGCTCAAACGTCAAAAAAATTTGACAGAAATCTCATCGCATGACAGGAAAATTTTAGCAGAAATTTGAGGCAGCCCTAATTCAAAACGCTGTATAGTCACTTTAAATTTGATTTCGAAATGCATTGAATGCAATTTATAGCTCATATTGATATATGGTGAAGCTGTCAAACGTGCGTGTAGTAGCTCCCGTCGGATTCATTTAAATTAAATTAATTTTTGTATAATTCCAAACCATATTCAATTTTATTATTTATACGTGAGTGTCTCCACCCTATGCCGATATACTGATCTTGTGTGCGGTGCTAACGTGAGTGCTTTCTGTCTTTATTCGCAAAACAAATATTACCCTTCTTCTCCCTGTGAGGATCCAATAGAAAACAAGGTCGTGTAACGTCGCGTCGTCCTCCAAATCGCGTCAACAGCAAAACTCTGAGGGGTCGACTCGGTTTTCTGTTGAATCTATACCTTGTACAACCCAATAAAGGGCATTTAATTTATTCTTATTGACATATTTCATATTCATATATTTCTCTTTTATCACGTTCCTCATTAGTGAAAGTGTATAACGGGAAGTGCGAACAAAGAATACAATTCCACATATGTTAACAGAACATTTGTTTAGTAATTAAACTTTCTTTCAAGTGTTGTTCTTATATTGTTTTTCCTTCATTCAGACCCAACTGGTCATAGCCCAGTGGCATTGTTACAAACTCTGGAGCACTAGAGATCGAGTTCGATTCAACGTCAGTACCACAGCTTTTTTAAATTGAACTTCAGCAATCGCATACTTCTGGGCACCATATACACAGAAAGCTAAATCAATCAATTGCATACCTCTGGGCACTTTAAGATTGGATACTTTTGGGCATCGAATCCACCTGTTTAAATCATCATGAGCTTCAAGTGCAGCCTTGAAAATTGCTTTGCCTTTGACAACACGATGAAATTCGTGACATGCAAAGCTTTCTGTAACAGGAAGTTACACGGGGCTTGCATGGGTGCTCCCAGGGATTGGTTCCATCCGTACCTCGAGAACCATTTCATCTGTACGGATTGCCAAAATATTGACCTTCTTTTAAAAAGTATGTACGACAGCTTGATTGGCTACATTGGGACACTGAATTCCGAAAAAGATAATATAATATCTAAACAGCTAGCACAAGCGCGTGCAAACGAGGAATTCTTGGCGGAAATATCAAATCATTTCGATGGTCTGGCGTCCTCCTTTTCGAAATCGAACATTATGAGCCACGAAAAGTTTTTTGACACTCTTGGGAAGAGAATGGATACTCTTACTGATAAAGTGGATTCCTTTTCTTCGAATTTGTCCACTTGTAATAATAATAGCAATTATGCTTGCCAATCTAACACCAAAGATACGCTTGAAAAGTTTGAAAATTTATCACGAACGTTCAAAATGCAAACCGACAGACTCACAGACGCTTTGTCCGAGCAACAACTAAAGTTAGCTGATATCAGCAGAAAATTGGAAGATTTAGACCGTCATTGCGATGCTTCAACAAATGATGCAGACGAAAACTTAGTAATGAACGATAAAACACTCCATCAAGAGCTCCTCAACGCAACGTTAGAGATTAATAGCAAAACAACGGTCAGGAATATGAGAACGAAGGACAAAGCAACATCACCTATTAGGATTCTAGCTGAGAGCACAATTCCATCTGCTCTAGAAAAACTTTCAAATCTCGACTGTGAAACCCTAATTTACAAATTCGGTACTTTTTGGTCCCATAATGATTGGCAGAATCGTTTACAAAAAATAAAAAAAACCAACGAAACTCTTCCCAATAAACACACGTCCACAAAATTAACAACTTCATCAACCAAAAGTGCATTCTTCGTGAAAGGGATTCCTTCTTCTGCTGACGACAAATGGTTGGGAACGATTCTCGAAGCTGATTTTCACATAAAAGATTACGAAGTGAAATTATTACCCCAGTCCAAACATAAATCCTCCAGACGGTGTAAAGTTTTTGTTCCATCAAAATATGCGTGGCTTTTTACGTGCTGGAGTGGAAACAACGGCAACATCAACTGGAAGGGAATGACATTCAGCCCTTGGAGAAACATTACCGGCAAAACTAGGAATAAGAAACAAAAAATTGTAAAAAAAAATTGTATCCCTAGCCACTCCTTTGCCCAACTTCCTTCCGCCCATAAGACTTTCTCATCACCTTCTCAGTCTCAGTCTCTAGTGACAACATATAATTCTTCGTTAACTGATGCTTTTACTCGTAATGCATCTACTCGTAATAATAATTATGCATCTATACCCCCAGCATTTGACGCGTCATCTTCTCACTCAAGCAGGTATGCTAACGTAGCTAATAAAATCTGCTCCAATGTTTCCAATCAGGCTACCGCAAACATAGGTATAGGTAGCAATATGACATCTGAATCTCTTCGAAGATCAGTCAACCCTGTTAGGCATTTTTCCTAACCAAACTCAGACAAGCCTCAAACTTTTTTACCACAACTGTGGTGGTATGAGAGGCAAGCTAAGTAAATTATACCTTGACGCCAAATCATGCCATTTTAATTTACTCGCCATCACGGAAACTTGGCTTAATGCCTCTCATAAAAATGAGGAGATTCTTGATAGTACTTGGACCATTTACAGAAGCGACCGTGATTATTGTTCTACGGGTCAGTCGCGAGGAGGTGGTGTCTTACTTGCTGTTAGCAACACATTTTCAAGTGAGCTCGTTGATACCACCCCAAATGCCTTTTTCCAATGTATAATTGTTCGGATCTCCTCTAATAACAACTCAATTTACATCGCTGTTGTCTACATCCCCCCTAGATCTGACGAATCCATCTACAGCAATTTTTGTGACACAATATCTTCACTAGCGACATAACTTAGCGAAAAAGATAAAATAATTGTTTTGGGTGATTTCAATCGTCCGAATCTTTGCTTTGTTCCGGATGAAAATGACTCTTACCTTCTCCCCGTAAACCTGGTAGACACCAACGATTTCAATCTTGCGAGTGCTTTTTATGGTAATGATTTACAGCAGGTTTCCCACATCCCCAACCAAAATGGAAATTGGTTAGATCTAGTCTTCACGAATGCTTATGACGAAGTAGTGGTTAGTCCAACTAATGACGCTGAGCATCTTTTTTGCAACAGTATACACCATACAGCACTGTCAGTAGAACTTTCCACTTCTAATTCCACCTACTTAAAAACTTACAATAATTCAATTGTATTTGACTTCCGTAATGCTGATTATGAAAGCATTAAACACGTTCTTGATACTATTGATTGGACGAATATTCTTTCAACTCAGGATCTTGATACAGCCATTTCCTCTTTTTACAATAAAATTTTTGACGCCGTTGAAAGATATGTACCAAAGATAAAAAAAAAAAATAAATTGTCTGAACCATGGCTTGATAGAGACCTTAGGCATTTGCGAAATCGTAGAAACAAACTATATAAGCGGATTAGAGAAAATACTGACGTTAGTTCTGCTATTCAGGAAGAGTATAATCAAGTCGCTAAGCAATTTTCAGCAAAGTCTCGTGAGGCTTATGATACTTACATTAGGTCAACCGGCGAAAATATAGTCCGCGACCCGAAAAAATTCTTCGATTTTGTTAATGTGAAGCGAAAAACTACTGGCTATCCATCATCGATGTTTTTGAATAATACAACGTCTTCTTCTCCTAAAGAGATATGTGACCTATTCGCAGATAGTTTCCAAAAAGTTTTTAGTGCACCAGACCTAACAAACTCACACCTTTCTTCCTCTGATTCAACTCCAACGGCTTTTGTCAACCATTTAGAAATCTCCCGCGATGAAATACGTAAAACTATTTTGGAACTCAACTGCAACAAAGGTCCTGGGCCCGATCTTCTTCCTCCGATCTTTTTATGCAAGTGTGTAGAGCAGCTTATAACTCCTTTGCATATTTTTTTTAATAGATCACTCTCGTCAGGAGTTTTTCCATCCAGTTGGAAGCTTTCTCATGTCACACCCATATTCAAGAATGGTGATCGACGCTGTATTGAAAACTATAGGGGCATTGCCATTTTGTCTTCGATTCCGAAACTTTTCGAAAAGATAGTATACGACAAATTGTCTCCGCTAGTTGATTCCCGTCTGAACGAGCAACAACATGGCTTTAGAAAAGGTCGCTCAACTACCACGAATTTGACAATCCTAATCTCAGACGTCCTATGCAAAATGGAAAAAGGTTACCAAATTGACGCAGTCTACACAGACTTCAGTAAGGCATTTGACAGAGTTGACCATTCTACCTTAATTCTTAAGCTACAGAAATTCGGTATTACCGGGTCTCTACTCAGCTGGCTGACTTCCTACCTTTGCGATCGAACACAATGTGTAAAATTTCAAGGGTTTTTATCGAAAAACGTTAGTGCTACCTCTGGTGTACCCCAAGGTAGCCATCTTGGTCCACTTCTCTTCAATATATTTATTTCCGATCTATCTGACGTCCTAGCAGGCGTACCTCATTTACTCTATGCAGACGACCTCAAACTTTATCTGACCATTGAATCGAAATCGGATGCCCTCTTTCTCCAATCCAAACTTGATTCCCTTGATCATTGGTGCAATGTAAATAAGCTCTCTCTCAACATTAATAAATGCCAGGTTATTAGTTTTTCCAGAAAATGCACGGTCACACACAATTCGTACTTCCTCGGTAATAATGTGCTAACTCGAGTTGATAACATTGTTGACCTCGGTGTTATCTTAGATGAAAAACTCCGTTTCACTTTACACTACGATAAAATACTTTCTCGTGCAAACAAACAACTTGGCTTCATCAAAAGACGAGCCAAAGAATTTCGTAGTCTGTGGGTCACAAGATCTTTATACACTTCACTCGTACGTCCTATTCTCGAATACGCTTGTATTAGCTGGAATCCTGCTTTTGAAATCCACAGTGACAGACTCGAGTCAATACAAAAGCAATTTTTACTTTTCGCCTTGCGAGAGCTATACAACCCTTATGATTTTAATAGCCTACCCCCTTATGAGTTTCGACTGGGTCATTTAAACCTATCCACACTAGCCTCCAGAAGAATGGTGATATCGGCCTGCTTCACATTCGACGTCATTAGAGGCGCTATTAATGTAGAATTCCTGACTAATAAAATTTTGATAAATATCCCTGTGAGGAACACCAGGTCCAATCGTTTCCTAAAAGAATATTCTCATTCGACCACATATGGAGCTAATGAGCCAGTAAATAGATGCTGCAGAGTATTCAACAGAATAAGCAATTTATATTCCCCTACGATTTCCAAATCATCCTTCAAGTCCTCTCTTTTCCATGCCATCCGTACCCTTAACCTTAAGCTATAGCTTTTATGTCAATGTTTATTTATTGATTGCTATTTATTAATTTATTTGTTACTCTTTTTTCTTTAATTTGTTTGTTTTTTACTTATTTAACTTGTTTGTTTTTACTTTTCCTTTACTTTACTTTACTTTTCTATTTTTATTTTTATTTGATGTCCTTTTTTTAATATGTGATTTTGTACCTTGTTTTGGTCAATGAATAAATAATAATAATAATAATATTTCACCGCATTTATTTAAGCGAGTTCAGCGATAACAATAGTGATACAGGTTAGCCATCGGAGCATAGCTTGGGGTCCACAATGTACATAGTCCATTTGCATATAGCAAACCGCTTAAGTAGGCATTTTTTTTACCGGGACCGACAATACTACATAATAGATTTAATAATGTTGGATCACCAAGTTTGACACTTCAGCCGATCTGTTAATTACAATTAATCCTGCTCTGAAATATGTATGTTTGTGGCGAAATCATCTTGGAACATAGAATTCAATATCTCTGAAGTGTTTTCTGAACTTTATCAGCTTATTGTATTCGTGTACGCTCAACATCCCTTAAAGATCAAGTTGATATCCAATATCCTTTAGCGTTAAGGCTTCGTCAATCATCATCAAATTTTGATAGTGTGGATTAAAACTTTTTTTGATGTGCGTTATCCAGCAGGTTTAAGAAGTCTAGATTCATCCGAAAGAATCATCTTGCCCAGTAACCGAATTGTTTGCTATCACGATTTTGCCAAAAAATGACCAGCTACTTGCCGTAAACTGAGATCGAAACTGACAACATTCCAGTAGATTTTTCAGGTTTTCTTTAGGCTTTGTTCTACAGATACATCTAAAAAAAATATTTGCCACTCAGAGCCGTTTTTAAAGGCCATTTTAGCCTTTCAATGTAAAATCTTCAGTACGCGAATTAATAGGACACCGGCTGCTAGCGTGTTTGGTCCAGTGGTTCATGGTTCAAATCCAGCCATGATAACACACCAAACTTTAAGTTAATCAGAGCAAGTGCCTGAGTAAAATCACGGGTAAAATGAGTCGTGTGTTTATTCTGTCGTGTGTCGTGTGCTTATTTTTATATTAAATGATTTTGATAGACAATAAAGTGAATAAATATGAACAAGCATTGACAAATGAATTTTTGGAAAATAATTTATCAAGAAAAGGTATGATTTGCGTTCAGGAAAAAGCATGAAGGTTAGCACCTTCACGAAGCACAACAATAAATCGCTTATGCTGATAACATCGACTTCATGTGCTACAAATAATTACCTGGTGAATAATCGTTCATGAAAATCAAGTAGACAGCCAAAAACATAGTGCGATACGTAAATAGTATAATCGTCAAACATGTGAAACCCACGTCGAAAATAATCTGCGCACGACAGCAACAAAGCCTTTTTCAGTCAGTCAAAGCTATTCGGTTCTAGTACATTCAAGAAGTCTAAACACTGTACAAGACCATGTATCAACTATTCCAGTCCTCATCTATTCGTGGGAAATCTGGATGTAGAAAAGAAAATCGAAAATGGCTCAAACGCTCGGAAAATATTTTCTCTCCAATCCTCATGTATTTGTGGGGAATCTAGGTCCTTAGTAAAAGATATTATACATCCGATTGATGTTTGGCCACAAGTCTAAGGATGGACGATTTCGTCGCCTCGACAACAGAAAAATATATAAGAGTGTGTATTGCACCGGTAGCTCGTGTGAGTGGTTCAGTGGGAAAATCAAGCAATGATGAATTTAACTCTGCACACTTGCATACATTGATTAACGATGGTCTATCCATTTCAACCCCCAGGACTAACACGGGTTGTGGTGGGATTGCTTTATCGTGACCGTGAGATCACTGATCGAATCAAGGCTAATGGGCGGTGGCGGGTGTATGAGCGAGGAAGCTCCGTTCCGGAAAATCCATGAGAGCAAGATTATTGCTAAAAGACTCAAGGTATGCTCTGTATTCGATGGAGTGACAGCAATGGTCAGGTCGCCAAAAATTCCAAAAGATAAACTGAAAAAAATAGCACCGCTTAGTCTTATGTAAATAGCGCAGGATATATGGTACGAGGGGCATTCAAATATAAACGAGATTTATTTTTTTAATAAAAATGTATTCAAATAAAAGACATAATACATGTATTTTATTTTTCCACATAACCTAATAATTCAACACATTTTTCTTATCGTTTGGGTAAATTTTTTAGTCCTTTGCTCATAAAAGGAAACGTGTTGGTCTGTCAGAAAATCGCGCTAGAATTTTTCGATTTTTTGTACCAAACTGGAAATAACAAGGTGATAGATCGGGACAGTACGAAGGATATTCTAAGGTTGTCCAGTGAATTTTTGCTAGTTTGGCTGTTCTTAGTGCAGCTGTGTGAGGGCGGGCGTTGTCTTGAAGAAGAATGACGTCACGGTTGGGTTGCACTCGGCTTTTGTTGCGGTAGACAGCTTTAACTTGATCTAGAAGCTGGCCGTAGTATGTAGCATTGATTGTTCTTCGATCATTGAGAAAACCAACCAACAAAACACCACCGGAGTAAAAAAACAGTCGCAAGAACTTTCCCAGCCAACAACCGCATTTTGGCTTTTACCGATGGCCGCTCTTATTTCATTCTCCATTCCATACCATTCCATAAAAGTATACCCTTCAGACTGAAAGCTCTGAAGGAGCCTGGCTAAAATTTCGTATTGAGTGTTGTTCTGATCTTCTGTAAGGATCATCTTGCTGAAACTTAACGAAAATTTAGCTCTTCACTGATTATGGTTTGTCTACTTATGCTGTTCCGAAGCCGTAGATCATGAAATTCGTTTTCGACTCTTTCGCGTCCATCAACAAATTGTTTGGCCCAAGCAAACACTCGGGCCCTTGGCAAAGTTTGTTCACCAAACTGAGAAGAAAGTCTTTGAAAAATTTTACGCGGTTGAATGCTTTCGTTCACAAGAAATTTGGTTATGAAACGTTGACCTCGACCACACTCATTGCACTACTGGCCTTTGCCAGGGCTCAAATGGCTATACGATGGACTGGGCCATAGCATCAGTATTAATAAATAGCAACGAGAGAACGTTATTGTACGATATTTTCCTGCTGGAAGAGAATGGTGGAGAGTGAAGGATTTTTTACCATCAGCTGGCACCTAAGAAGAATCAAAACTAAAATAAGTTCACTTTGTCATATGCAAAAATGAGAATAGCATACTCTCTAATGACAGGTGAGAATGTATATATCCATGTTAGCTGATAGGTGAGAGTGTTTTTGGGTGCGTATAATCCCATCAAGAAACAGTAAGCGCAGCGAACATTCGCTGGCAACTAACGAAATTGTGTGTAGTGCATTGCATAAAAGTGTCGGAGATATTCTTTTTACTCGCCAAATGGTATCGAAAGTAGTATTCCGCATCAATTACCTTATCGCTTAGTGTTTCAATACTCAGAAAACGTTTTAAGAAAATCAATATTGTATAAATCGCCATTCGTTAAAAGAGTCTTTTTGGCAGACCACATGTATATTGCCTAATGGGAATGAGGAAACTTAACTGATCGTAGCAGCGTTGCTTGACGGGGTACTTTCTGTCTCTTTTATAAAAAAAAAACTTCGGAAATTGTATCGCAAATCACGTTCACTCCGTGCTATCTATAGTACTAATGCTATGGAATGGACAGTCTTATCATATCACCACCACTGCATACTGATGCTCCTATCCCCTCTCTTTGATTATCAGTTCTCCTAGAACAAAAGTCTCGTTTATATTTGAATACCCCTCGTATGTGTTATGTAAATAGAACCTTGTGCTATAGAATATAGCTAAAAAAGAAACCCCCTTACGTTCTGGGCTTTTCTGCTAAACAACATTCAAATTACCTCGCATAGCCTAGTGGGTAAAGAGTCGGCTATTGAAGTGTATGGTTGAGGGTTCGAACTTATATTCGAACAGCATTTATTTATAACTTAAAAGCTAAGAAATAATATCTCAGCAAAGTAAATATAATTGGTCATAGCATCCCAGCAAACAATTTAGTGAGCGTTCACTAAAAACGATAATTTCTCGACAGTCAACAGACATATCCCTCATACGAAACCGAGCCTTTTCGTAAAACGGTACGCAGCAATGCTTAGGATGACCGACGCAATAAATAATGCAAGCCATGTGTGTGTGCCCTATGGCCTATGCGGCTCAGTAGAAGGTTTTACATAGATTCTTCCCCTAGTTTGCTGGTCGATATATACTCGCTAAAACCACATTTTTCTAACTCATTTACGAATCGTTAAAAATGATTCTTCTCGGATGGCCATTTTAGTAGGACCTATGAATCGTTTTCGATTCATTTGCGAGCTCGTTAACGACAAAAACATTCGTAAAATATGACTCTTTTATGAATTAATTACGATACATTTGGTTTGCTGGGATACTATCGTCAAAATACCGAAAATGTCAAAACGGTGACAATTTCGCTTTTACTTTCCTTTTTATCACGGCTATAAAAGGCTTTGGGGGCTAGAATACATGACATTGGAAGCCATGATACATAGCGCCTACTCCTATGATTTTTTCGCAATACCTTCTAGTGTCAGGCATGATATTTTATCACAATTCCGGAATCAATTGTTTGCATACCACGCGTAGTATATAAATTGTAGTTTCTAGCGCTCTGCTTTTTACCCCCGCAGATTCAATGAAATTGTTTCCTCTCAATGAGTATATTAGAAACGATTTTCAACCAAATCTGAAATAATTTTAAGACTCAGATGGAAACGATACAAACTGTTCAAAAATATATGATTGTACCAGCATCTTCTGTAAATGTATATTTAAATTTTCGCGACAAGAAACCAATAATTTGGCCCAACCAACGCAATTCTGTTGCAAATGTTGTAGGTGGGCTATTTATCATACCATATTAAGATGTACACAAGACGAATGCTAATAAGCCACAGAAAAGAATTTATTACGTCATAAACATATATTTAGTTTCAGCACTTACATTTTTGTTTGCTTTGCACAGATGAAAGCTTGGCGAATTGTAAAATACAAAAGTGAGTGTGTAATTTTGGTTTGAAGCCCATCCATTTCCATTTTCGTTCGAAAAACTATGGTTACACAATCACATTCAATGAAGGTAAACCACCATACCAATGAATTCGATGTGTATAAGTATGTTTTTTTCCTAAATAGACGTTAATTGACAAACAATCGTCTAAAGTGGAATAAAAATGAAAAATTCCAACGAGTAACAAATTCGATATTTAGTTGTTTTTTGTTGTAATTTTTGTATTTTTCAATCCGGAAATCGGTGTCTTAACACACTTTACCAAGTGTATTTCAGTAGTGAACTAACGATTTCAATATGATGATACTTCTTTGTAAACACAAATCAATGAATAAATCATAGCTGCTGCACCCAAGTCGATAGATTAAGTATTTTTCTGGCTCTTAGAAACAAAAAAGCTTGGCGAATTATGTGCTTGTGCTATAAATCGCAAATATTTGCATATGTTTCGAATAGAAAAAACGTGTTAGTCGGTTAAGTTGCTGTCTTATACCGTGACACTTTTCAAATGGGTACTACAAGATGCTAGGCCAAGGAATGGATTTTTCCATACCCGTATTTTTGAAGACAATGGTCGTATACATCGCATTGTACATATTCGACCTATACGTACACGTAAAAGTATTTCTAGAGTTTTTAGGCTTAGATTCACCAGTTATCGCGAACGTTTTCAGAGCTCTGACATTCTTAAGAAGTTATGTTTTTAGATTTAATGTACACTAGATAGTTTTAACAATTAAAATATTTGCTCACATCTTTTGATCCCAAATTGGCTTTATTGGTTAGTAATATAATAATAATAATAATAATAATAATAATAATGAATTCTTGACACTGTTTTTTTAAGAAAATAACAATACGTCTCCACATTAACAACAACATCACAAATTTCATATCAATACTTTGATACTAACTTCAAGTTAAAGCGGTCAAACATCAATAAGCAAAAACTTTAAAAAAAATTCATACAAAAACTATAGAAATAGAAAAACTTTGTGAGTTACTGCCCGGAAAAATTTCAATGCTTCTGAAATTCAAATAGTTGCTGCTTATTTCCATGATAAAGTGTCTATCATCTGAAAATTAAATGGTTACATCAATTAGCAGAACAAAATGATTGGTTCTGCATTGACACCAAATGATTGGTTCTAGCATTGACATCAAAACTTCTCACTGAGATCAACTTACTCAGTGAATTTCGGTTTGATCTGCTGATTGGATTGGAAGTTATAGGCATGAAAACATTTTGAGCGTTTCCGTCCGGAAAAAAAATTCAAATTTAAGAAAAATGAACCTTTGATGTTTATTTTTATCGTATAAGGTAGTCATATTATGAAAAAAAAAAATTGGGTACTATCTCTTGGAGTAAAAATTACAATAATACCCCGTGCATGCGAGGACCGCATTCAAAATTTCATCAAAATTGTTTTATGTTTGAGTCAACTGGTTCTGTAAATTTCGTTTAAACCTGATGACTGGATCTGAAGTTATGGATTTTTAGAGCTACCAGCCGCAAAAAGCTCAAAATTTACAAAATTCGAGCATGTTTTACTTAAGTTCATTGCAGCGTGATTGAAACCTGAAAATTTATTCGTAACATCCGCTGGTGTGAAAATGACAAAAATCATCGCAGCTAGTAATCCTGTCCTAATTTTGCAACAAAAAATCTGTCAAATTTGGTTGACAGATTTAAGATCAACTTACTGTATGAATTTCGGATTGATGACTGTATTGGAAGTACGAAGGTCGTTTGATAAGTCCCTAGCCCAAGTGATAAAACGTGGTTTCACGAAAAAGGTTTTGCTGTCGCTAGATAAATGGCACTTTCGAACGGTCTCATGAATTTCTTCAAGTTTTTGTAGGTAACAGGTTTTTTTTTTGCAGCCATTCTAAGCCACGTCCAGCAGCGAGCGGTCATTAGATTCTTTCATTTAAAATGTTTAAAGCCGGCCGAAATAAAAACCGAACTCGTTCCCGTGAAGATGATGAAGCCTCGCCCTTACATGCAGCAGTAAAATTTTGGGTTGCTGAATTCAAACGCGGCTGTACGATTGCTCTTGACGAGGAGCTTTCCGGGCGTCCAAAAAGTGTATTGACGGACAAAAACATTGAAAAAGTACTGGATTTAGCTATAGTTATGGCATAGTTGAGTCCATAGGCATCTCAACTGAACGAGTGCATCACATCCTAACAATTTATTTGGACATGAGAAAATTAACTGCGCGTTGGGTGCCACGCCTGCTCACAGTCGACCAGAGACGCAGCCGAGTCGTGATTTCAACTGCTGATGAAACGTGGGCCCATTACTATACTCCGGAGATGAAAAGACAGTCGATGCAGTGGACTAAAGGGAGGAACCAGCTCTAAAGAAGGCAAAGGCGGTCCAATCGGCGGGGAAGGTGATGGCCACAACTGGAATAGTAAGGGAATTTAGGGCCACAATTTTTTTGAATAGTAAGGGAAACCATCAAACCATCATTACGCGAAACTTTTGGGCCGTTTGGACCAGGCAATCAAAAAGAAACGTCCCGGTTTGGAGAAAAAGGAGATCTTGTTCCACCACGACAACGCCCCAGTCCACACCTGTGCGGTTTCTATGGCCAAATTACACGATTTGCGGTATGAGATCGTTGACCACCCACCTTATTCGCTGGAGCTGGCCCTATGCGACTTTTTTTTGTTCCCCGAATTGAAAACCCATCTCGCTGATCAATAATTTTCATCGGACCTAGAAGTGAAAGACGCCGTTTCCCAATTTTTTGCGGACTGCAACAAAGATTTCTTTTTGAATGGTATGAAAGAACTTGAGAAACGCTGGACCAAATGTATTAACTTCCAGGGAGATTATGTTGAAAAATAAAAAAACATGTTTCCGGAAAAAATGCTTTTTTCTTACTTGGACCAGGGACTTATCAAACGACCCTCGTAATAGGGAAAGTGTTTTTTGATCGACGATATTTCAAGATGCCCGGAATTTTATATGACCAAAAATATTCAGTGAAGTTGTCTCTGAAGTGCGTAATCCTGTCGAGCTAAAATTTCAGAAGATAAGGACGTGCATAAGCAGTAGGTCCATGTCAAATTGAAACTAAGATATATTTGGCGGTGGCGGCTATTTCAGCGAATTTTTAGGTGCCCCCATATTTCTATGGAGAGCAAATTTCAAAAGAAGCAAGTGCGTACCCTATGTGGGTCAAATCCAGGTTCGGACGAGGGACCGCGCACTGAACTTTCAGTTCATCTAGCTCTGAAGCTCTGAGTTCAAACAGGGGTAAAGTGAGTCGTGAAACTAATCACTCCACACTCGGATAGTGTAGAGGAATACAATATGTGGCCATTAATTATATAACTATAAATCGACTGATAAGCTTTTTGAAAAAAGACCATTGTGTGACATTTTTTTTATATTTAGCACAAACCTGTTATTTTGACACCAATTTTTAAGTATGAACAGATTCGATTAAAGGAGGCGGTAGTCTTGAAATGATCTTACAGTTGCAAAAAGTTTAAAGTCATCAGCGCAAAAAAACACACTCACACGAAAGAAGTAGCGTTAGGTAATTTACATAAAATAAAAATAGAAGAGGATCCAGTATGGTTCCTTGCGGAACTCCAGTTTTAAGTTTAATGGGAATTGCCTTGTATGGAACACGACAGCAGCGATCAAAAGATAGGACTCAAGCTATATTATTATCGACGAGGGAAATTCAATTTCCAGTAATTTCAACTGGGGAAATTTATGGTCCACATTGTAAAATATCGATGAAAAGAAGGTTAGGGTACGCAGCATTGAAAACAACAACTGAGGCAGGATTGTTGTTATTTTCAATGCTGCCTACCCTAACCTGCTATTGATGGAGACGCAAAAAAACGCACCTAAAGTAAGTGACCATATTCTGTGGCAATCATATCATAAGTATGACGCTCCAGAGCTTTGGAAGAAGCTATAGATTTGCAGATTTAGGAATGTTGTGTATAAGAACTGCTTTTCAAGAGACAGGAAATGTGTTTTCAGAAAGGCTTTTGTTGAGTTTAATAGACAATGAAAGACTCACAGCCAATTTCTAGAAAATTTTTGGAAGACCATCAACGCCAGCACTAGAAGATGGTTTAAATTTTTTCATAATTGTTTCAATAACCGATGGAGTCAGAAATGGTTGAAACATGCAAAGAAAGAAGGCCGCAGCATATGTGAGAAGTTGTTGAGATTTGGTCACCTAATTTAATACTTTGAGAAGAGAAATTTAGAGTAAGTAGCTGCTTACAGTGAGACCAAAATGGCTTAAGGCTACCTGTCTACAGAGAAAATTATATTCGTGATAAGTGACAACTGTAAGCAAATTTAATTAGCCCTTTGTTGGAAAACCTCTGTTTATATAGAGAGATCAATAAGTGAACCAAATCGCTTGATTTTTTTGCGGTACTCATTTTTAAAGCTGAGTTTATGGATTTATCAAACCAAGCTGGATGTTTTGTCGTTGGGGATATGACTTTGAACTAAAAATAGCTCCCAAAATGCTGTAAAAACAGTCAACAGAAACAGCATAAGATAACGGCGACTGGATATTTGCCCAACCGAACGAGCTTAATAGGTAGTGGAAGTCGACATAGTGACCCCGAAAAAGCTATATTTAGGCCTTAGGCTGAGTTTCAGAAGGGAATCCGAATTATAAATTCTAAAAAGGGTTGATGCGAGTTAGCTCTTACATAAAGAAAGAGGGACTTAGACATTTCAAGCTGATCAACAGGAAGTGATTTGTATGAGGTGTGATTTAGATTTAGACAACCCAGGCAACGGTGGCCACAGAATTTTTGGAAGGTTGTAGTCTCCAAACAGAAGGAATTTCGAGTTTGGGAAAGAAGATTTGATATAATTGCTGACAGATATTATTAGTAAATTCTAAAAGAAATAATGATTTTTTAGTGAATGTAAACAATAAATGTTTTTTGTAACTTATATTTATCCACCCCTATAGCTTTCAAGGCAGTAATCGGATCGAAATGAAATTTGTAGGGTGCACACAAAAAAAAATTCGCTCTGCTATATGTGCAGCAAAAATAATAATATCTGTAATAGCCATAATTAGCCGTAGTGGGCACAAAATTGCCCTAACAAATATATTTTTGTTCTATTTATGTGTGATACATAACATATACCAGCAACAGGTATAACTATTGATTTAAAAGGTATTATGAGCATATGGAAATCCAGAGTTATACTCATTTTAAGTAAAATTCGGCTTTCACGTAAAAAATATACCTCGGGTACACAAAATATGCACACAGCAATCATAATTATGCACGCTACAGGTATAAGTTCTATATGGGTTTCTCTGTTTTCTGGTAGCGATAGATAAGAAATCCATACAGTTGGTATATTATATATGCGACAGGTATAAAATGACCACTGAACAATGTAATATGCTTCTCGTAGATATATGGTTTATTTTCGTTTCTAATTATGGGGCATGTTTTGTTTATAGTTTGAGATTGAGCTTGCAGAGAGGTCGGTAGCTTAGCTCGCTAACGCGTCAGTCCGAAGCAGCGATCTACTGCCCGCGGGTTCGAATCCCGCCGCGCCCATGGCTGTATTTGTTCGTCTTGTGTTGTCTTAACATTCGGCAACTGGGCATAATACCAGCGCTCCATTAATTAAGTGCCACATTAAAGCCTTAGTAGCGACTAAGCATAAGATTAGCACTTTAAAAAATAAGAAATAAATGTGGTACTTAGAAGAATAATGGAATAGTTCTTATCGGCTTCTCCCATATGTGTCTCCCTACCGCCATGGCTAAGCATTCGCTTCAAAGGGGAATTCCCTGAGCTTTTTTCTGCGTGCATACGATAAATATTTATATTATATCTGCCGTGAATATATTATGGCTTTCAAAACACACCCATATACTCATGTGAGATATATTATATTTCCGTCGTTTTATATCTGTCAGCGATATATTTTTTTTTTGAGTGTGGATTAACCTAAACTTGAAGTAGATTTTGTATACTATTGGTTTCGTGATTTTCATGATTTTTGATACGAAAGAATTAAAAATATCTTCATTTTAACTAAATACAAAGTTACTTCCTATATTGATAATTATTCCTAAAATTTTTTAGCTCGACCGGTTATCAAAATTTTGAGACTAGCTCACTGAATTTTTTATATACAATATATCCAGAACCAGCAAGACAACAAATTTCTTATTTTTCAAGAACGTTCTAATTTTTCAATGTTTATGTGATGTTAATGTAATTAACTTTGATACATAAATTGTTTTTTTTTTTTAAATAAAGTAGTTTATCCAATTAAATTCGAGCATTCAATAGCGCTGGTTCGAATTCCATCATAGAAAATATAATATTCCCGGAGTAGTAGATACATTCTTATCAACATTATTTGAGAAGAACCTTAAAAGAGGAGTACGCTGCGATTATGTTGAAAAATCACGCATAATTTCGTTTTCAATAATAACCGAAACAGAAACAATTAAAATATTTTGATTAAAACCCGACAATCTTATTAACCTCTGTTAGCTACCTTCTAATCGTAGCACTACTGCACCAATTATACAGTGTTAATATTGCCGATTTCAACAATGGCAATCATAATGCTTCTTCCATATCCATATGATGCCCAGGGGGCTCAAGCTGCATATTAAAAACCTCGACACTGCGATCACAGCGGAATAATACTTTAAGATACTTATTCATTTGCACAAAGTGAAAATATGTTGCTTAATGTACATAGATATTTATGTATGTTGTTAAAAACAAACATTACGTTTTCACCTACTTTTGTAAAATTCACAAATGGAATTCCTATGTACGAGTACATGTTCAATTCTACAGCGATATATGATTGTTCACGGAAACTGAAACTCTACAAAGTACGGACATGCATTACAGATTCGAAAGTTTAATATCGCGATTATGATTTTAGGCCAAGAAAGAAACAACATTGAACATTACGTCTTTGTTTCACAATTGCAGTTATTAACACCGAGGGTGTTCGACGCTTGTTAATCATTTCTTATAGCGCTTAAGACAGCCAGCATAATTGGCATGCGCTGAAAGTATCTACATGCATACATGCTTTCTGGTCCAAAGCAATTGAAACGAGCGAAATTCACATGGAATATAAAAATATGGAATTTCTTTGACCCGAATTCAATCATTAAATATTATTTCAAAATTATAGCCTTATATTCGAGAACGGCTGCGGAAACAAAACGCCGGAACAGTTGCAAATATTAGCGAAAACAACTGAAATTGGTTTAAACAGCCGTTTACTCCCAATAGTGCTATGGTATTTTTGTTTGCAGTGACTGGCAAAGCTCCAAGCGTTTGAAATTTGTATAGTTGCTCGATGGTTAACTAAAGTGTGGCTATTTAACTATGCAATCATATCTCAGCCTTGCAAAAGCAACTTACATACCTAGTTTGAACCGATTAATAGCCATTTTGGTCATATTATCTATTATATTCCAAGTATCGATTGCGGAATGTAATGAAACCAATTATGCAAATAACAAACCAATTCGAACAAACTAAGAAATATTAACGGCTATTCAATTATACCTACTTGAATTTGAACTGCACTCGCTCCTTTTGTGGGCCCGTAGATTTTTTATCGTTTCCGCAGTAATCACGATTGCAGATCTGTACGTAACTTTACTTCACCACTAAATGCACTAACACCAACTGGGTAGGTACTTGAATTAATTTTCGAAAGTTTCCAACGATCCGTGCACACCAAGGAGTAGTCACAAAAGTAATCCAAAAACTTGATCACGATATACCCTGAACGTATGAGTATTATAGGCAATATAGATTTCACGTCTGCCTTCCACAGCGCGTCGCTAATTGAAACGTTCGCGGAAGTTTCAATAACGAAGATCCGTCGACGGTATGGAGGTCGAAAGCTTATTCACAATGGGTAACGTCCGAAAACACAAGCTGTTTGCTTCAGAGTTGAAAATAAACTAACTCGAGCGCTAGCAAGTTGAGATCACTTTTCAGATTCCACCAGATTTCACCGACTGTCTTGATGAAACTCACTAACTAAGTTGTAAGGCCATACAGTAGTGTGCAAATCGTACATGCTAACTATGGCGAAGCGCTACCAAATGCCGAACTGAACCCTTTCCACTTTTCGCTTATTTTCTTCTTGCAGCGCCGCCGCCGAATGTCGCTGGTCCAAATCGAAGCGGAATACAATCGTCCGAGCAAGAAGGTGCGAATGTAGTAGGCAATTGAAAGTATCACTGGAACATCCGTAAATGCATGCATACTAGAGTTAATTTAGTGAAAGAATAGAGAATTATTTAATTTGGTGTAAGTCAATTTCCCATTTCTGACTTACCAGCCAGCGTCCTAAATCTCGAGCAATCTGCTTGAATGAGAGAGAATGTTCAATGGGAAAATAATTTAAACCGTAACAGTACGTAAAAGTACGTTTCAGTACGTTTAAGAAACAATATCATCAATGAAATTGCTGCCATATTTTCATGGTGAGTCATTTTGAGTCAGCGGAAATAGATTGGCTTCATTAATTACATTTTACTTCGCAAATCAATAAAAGAGCATTTCTTTGCATTTGTACACAATAAAGCACAATAATTACTAATTAGACTGCTAAACTATTAACTCTGGCTTTAATCGTAAATCTTTTTTGCTGACTCATTTTGAAAAATAACAAATTAAAAGAATTGAAATAAGTACTGCATTAAAATGATAATTTTTTGATAAATACTGACTTTGGGAATCAGGACACTTCGAGTCAGGATCTTTCGGCCACAGCAGTATTGAACGGGAATACGCAGGAAACACTGACTACCTGATTCCCACTCTGTGCTTCGAGCGGGGATATCGAGCGACTGTGGGAGATGGGCAGGAATGGAATCAGCAAATGTGCCCGGCAGCTCTTAGCATCTACACTGCCGGCAGTGGCGGCTCGTGAGGGTGGGCCCGGCCCGCCTGGCCCGCCTGGCCCACCCTGACGAGCCGCCACTGAGTTAAAGTAAAGTAGATATTTCTTGTTGGTATCCGCGTATACTTTTTAATAGTGTTTTTGTGTCGAGCGGGCCCAGTGGCGGCTCGTCAGGGTGGGCCAGGCGGCCCGGGCCCACCCTGACGAGCCGCCACTGACTGACGGCTCTAAAACAGCTACAGGAGTGGGTGCTGCAGCATATTCTGCAGATGCAGCTATGGAAGCAGCTTTCAGGCTTCCGAATCACAGTAGTATTTTCCAGGCGGAGGTTTTTGCGATACGTCAAGCCGCAGATCTGGTATATGCCAAAGATACTACAAGTGAGGAAACAAATATCTTTACGGACAGTCAAGCGGCGGTAAAAGCACTGATGTCGCACACATACAAATCGAAGTGTGTATTCGATTGCATTCAGGCCCTGAACAGACTGGGTAACAGCAGAAGAGTCGGAATCTTTTGGGTGCCCGGTCACAAGGGCATTGATGGAAATGAGAAGGCAGGAAAAAAAAACACGAACTGAATGTACCAGAAGCCCAAAGAAGGAAAAAAAGAGGAGCGAAACATAGCTTCATACCAAAAATAAACGGTGAAGAAAAGCAAGGATCAAGCGTCCTCGCCCAAAACCCCATTTGATAAGAGGTAAACCGGAAGAGAAAAAGATGCCAGAACTTTCGAAAGGCTCTCCCTCTGGTGGTAGATCTTGAAACAAACTCCCGAGGAGCTCTCCGGAAGCGTGGAGGCGCTCGACATGACTTCAGAAGATCTGCCGATGGGAGCTGTTGATGGGAGCTGATGAAAAGTGCAAAAAAGAAACCAAGGAAAAGGCACTTTTATCGGTGGCTCCAGAAGCCAATAGAAAAAGGTCCTGACCCAAAAATGATACTCCAGAGGACAGCTGCCTAAGTAGACAACCTCAAGCCAGTAAAAGACATCGTCAGGTATCATAAAGCCGAGCCTTACAGGGTGTAAAAATAGCGATAATGCTGAAAGATTTGTCCCTCGCTATCTTAGCATGACCTACAAAGTAAGCTACGTGTCCCTTCATTGCAAGTGTAAATCAACGGTCAAAAAGGTAAAGGCAGAAGCCCTCAAGTTTGAGGCGTGGGAAGAAGCCAACTTGTGGGCCACGAAAGAATCCTTGATTCCCAGACACTTGTTAGCAACTTCCCCAAATCAGATCCTGGCGTATGTAGAATGATAAATTAAGGGTCTTAATATCAAGTACTGGAAAACGTGTTTAAAGTAAAAAAGAGGCAAGTGCGATATGTTAGTCATAGCAGCGGACCAAGTCTTACCCTTCAGAATAACTAAAGGAGAAAGCAACATTAGCTTACGGGTTGGGGCAAATTAAGTTGGCCACTAAAGGCGGGCGGAAAGGTATCTGAGCCAGCGGTTACTCCAACCACCAGCATGGAGGGCAGTGGAGTCCATATGGAGGCAACACCAGGTCCCAGCGCCTCCCAACCGACCAAACCTGCACCATGCCATAGATATCTTAGTGGAAGTAAGCAGCTGGTTTGCCTCAGGTAGTTATAACAAGTGGATAATACAAGGACCTCGAGTAAATGAAGGCAGAATAAGTGGCCTAAATACAAAAAATTGTAAATTAATCGGGCTGAGATTAAGGAATTCCGTTAACGGCGATAGTAATTAGCACAATTATCAAACATAAATATTCTATTCCTAGACTAAACCAACAGAGACATAGTGGCAATCCAAGGAAGTTTAGTAGAGGCGATATATGCCTCTGCGTACTTCTCAGGAGATGAGGACCAAGTCCTAAGTAACATTATCAAGGGACTAGTAGACCTCTGTAGAAGAGATAACAAAATACTAATAATTGGCAGCACACGGTGTGTGGTAGCAGTAATGCCAATGCTAGAGGCGAGTCACTCTTAAAATTCCTTCTAACCAGCAATTTAGCTGTAAATAAGGGCAAGAAGCCAACTTTCCTGACAGTTAACAGTTAAGAAGTATTAAACCTCACATTGGTTATAAATAGTGCAATGCACCTAGTAAACAAATAAAATGTTCTAACTGTGGCTTCGTACTCTGATTATAGGTGTCTAGAACCTTCGAACTAGGAAAATATATCGTAAAAGGGGTTACGTACAGGCAACTAAAGTGTCCGACTGGATGGCTTTTGAAATTGCCCTATAGTGGGATCTCATGGCCTGCATCCGAATTAAACTACAAAGATGGAGTTCGAGGACACGGTGGGCAAAGTCAAGAGTATAAATCATCGAATCCTACCATGACAACTGTCCGGAAAAAAATCAGTTTCCCCAAAACGAGGGTGTCATGGTGGAACACGGAGCTAGGAAAGCTCAGAAGAACAGAGTTCAAAATTGCTTAAAGCACATTGAACTGGGAGGCCTATAAAAATAAAATTGTGAGATCAACATAAAACTGAGGAAATCCAAACGAAATACTTGGAGTACCTTCTGTGATACAGAAAGTCAACTTTATCAACCATACATAAATTGGTATAAATAATAAAAAAAGCATTGTATAATAAAGATATCGCAGTATGCACTATCATGGACATAAAACGAGCCTTTGACAATGCCACACACCATTCGCTGCACCATGCACTTTAGAGGTTGTCGCGAGATGCACTTCCCCTCCCTAAGCAGGCCACAATCTATCAAGCAAAACTATGTGCTAAATAAAGATAAGGAACACTAAAAGAGGTAACCTTAAGATCCTATAGGAAAGCCAAGCGGTAGAGACGAGAGAAGCCCTAAATTAAATAGGAGCACAAAATAGCATCGAGCTTGTATATCCTGGCTATGAGAGGCACCAAGGAAACTAAGAAGCTGATGCCAAGGCCAATGAAGAGGCTAAGTTGGCCTAAATTGGTTGCACTCCGTTGTAGGGGCTTTTCGAAGGCTGATACGGGCAGGGAAATCAAAACATGGACTAAACGAAAAATCGAAAGCTACTGGCTTAATCTAAAGTTTGAAACACTCAAAAGGTTACCTCAACTTCGATACAAAAAGAGCAAAAGAAGCAGTGGCTCTCCGTAAAAGTGGCATATGGAGCTTTAACAGGCCATCTTCATTGGAAAAAGTACCTCCACAGGATAGGCAAAAAGGGAATCGACTGCTGTAAATACTGCAAAGAAGTGAGAAAGAGTGTCGAGCAAGCACTAGCGGGACGAAGATTAGAGCTGCCTGGTTCTGCTCTTCCCTCTATCTGGAACATTAGAAAAGTTCCGTCTGACGATATATCTAAGTTCATACAGAGCCTGTATATCCTCTCAGACATAACGCTGAGGAAACACAATAGACCCAAAAAGTCGTAGTGCTAGAAGCTATCCGGACCCGCTGCAAGCATTCATTCATTCATCAGAGAAAAACACCTAAAGGACGCTGTTAGAAGACCCTTCCTGAGCAATCGCAAAACAATTGTGGAAAGCTTTCAACTATGGATTACTTTGCCTTTATTTGTATGAGGTCTTACAAGAAACTAATGGTTCAATTATAACTTTTGAAGTAAAAAATTTTATGGTATTTCCTCAGACTTACGTCAAATACAGCTTCCATGAGATGAAACACCATCCATTAACGCGAATACTTACTTTTTAAATAAAATACGTTTTTAGTTGGACGTTTGATTTATTATTTAGACATAATAATTCTTATATAAAAATAATAATCGGGATATGAACTAAACTATAGATATTTTAAAAACTAAGTCATAAATAAATACAAAAAGATACAGAAATTTAAAGCATGTAATAATGTATAGCATAATGTAACTAGACTAATGAAATAGGTTAATTCAAACAAGTAAATGTCTTTAGTTAAAATGCCATAAGAGTTTCTCGATAATGAAGATTGTTACGCTGTAGTCTCTCGATCTCTATGAAAATAATTTTACGTTTATACTTTTTATGCATCAAGATACATATGTGTTTTGTTCTTTTAAATCTTTTCTCGTTATCACTTTACTTTACAAAATGCATATTTTAAATACATCATAGTTACTACCAACTGTACCTGTATGATTCGCATGTTTAGCTCTACTTTACTTTCTTGAAAGTGAAAAAGTAAATAGCCCCGTTATTTTCCATTTAAAGATAGAATTCGGTCATTCACTGATATATTTTGCATATGGTTTGAAAATGATTTCTACACGTCGCGGTAAATACTTTCAGGAAGCTTTTATTGCGATTCTTTGCCCCGCAAATTTCTTTGCCGCTTAATTTGCTTCATATGTGTCTCAAGATTTACATCCTTTTGCTTTAAAATTTATCACAACATAAACCAATATTAATTACAATGAAATTCGCAACTAGTTGATGATTCAGAGCAATTTTATCGCTTATAGCGACAGACAGCATTTGGTTTATGGACATTTTAGTGTTTCAACAATATTCGTATAGGTTTATTTATACATAATGAGTATATGGCTAGCGCGGACTTCTACTGTTTCATTTGGATGTCAAATAAAAAATTGTAATAGGCGCGCAAATTAAGCAAATCAATGATTCGCACTAACTTTATTACATACATGACTAAATGGAACAGTGACAAAACATCCTGAATGAGCTTTAGAGCATAGAGCTACAATGTAAATATATTTGAATGAAAATGTTAAGACACAATTCTGTAGCTACTTCCATATGAATTTATGTATACCATATATAAATAAGCTTTAAAAATACAAATTAGTTTTAGTGATGTATTGTTTTTTTTTTTCATTCTCGGCTAAAATTTTTTCTAATTTTATTCGTTATAAGGTATTCGTAAAATCTCCTTTTATATGCTTATAGTCATATTAAATATGCTTTCACTTTAAATATATTCAATTATCAGTTATGTACACTATCTGGATGTTGACTTTGTTTTCGTTTCGATTTAGGCTCTTTCGCGTGTTCGATGGAGGGACGTCGTGGGTTTCCTAACGTTACTAATGCGCTGGCTACTGCTAAGCCAGCGGCTTGCCCTGGAGGGGCATGCTGAAGACCACCTACAAATAACAAGAGTTCTGCTTTAATATCATTCGATATGATGAACTTAATTTATTGTATACAAATATTTTTTTTAAAAAATATTTGTAAAACCTTACATGTATTTGATTTATTTATGTACAACATTCTAGTACTAATTCAATTAAATCCTGTTAAAATACGAAAAATTTGGAAGAGGAAAGATTGATCGTGAAAGATACGACGAGAATACAATCTGTCAAGCTTGAGAACGGCAAGACGATCTTTAAAATCTAAACGGAGCGAATCGTCCTTGCAGAGCAACGAAAGAATTTTCTTAAAACGGATTCAGGGGATTTTTTGATAATATTAATATTGAGACCGAACACAGGCATATTGAAGGGCTGGCTGGACAAGGGAGGAATACAAAAGTAAGGAGGGTTGCATGGATTAAAATGCTTGCGATTATCTTAGGATAAAGCCTGACAGTTAGTTCGAGATATGAACGTCCAATCTGAGCTTGTTGCCGAACTTAGTCCCAAATTCCTAGATCGAGGTGAGAGAATAGAACAAATGGTTGCCTAATGAGTAGTTAAAGACAGTAGGATTGAAGAAAGCTACAGAATCAATGGCCCTTATGTTCACGAAGAGCTTAAGGACATAGGCCTAAACAGGATTTTCATCGAACATAGATCCATCGCACAGATATGATTCTATCAATTTGGTAATGTGTCAATAGAAATCAAGTTATGCAATTTGGAAAGAAGTTTGAGATCAACATGATCAAAGTCTGTATAAACAGCTAGAACTTCAAGTTGAGC